>OX387352.1:16650000-17065000 GCA_947563465.1 Archips xylosteana | reverse complement strand
GCAGCTTATCTTTGAAATTTGTCAATACTAGAAACTCGGACGGTATCATTAATATTTAGGTCTTTTAAAAACACTGTTATGACCATTTTCGATTTTACCATACAGTTTAGGTCCTGTTATTTTATATTATTATTATGTATGACTGTATCTGCGATACCGTCGTCTCTGTTTACTCGAACAAAAAAAAACAGAGACAGCATTTTAGATGACATAATATTATGTTTCAACGGCTGTACCTATCGAACTAACAAGATAGCCCGATATATAAAAGTTGCAGAAACCATTACCGCACAGTACCGATCGTTGTAGAAGTCTTTCAGTGAAGCCTTTGTTTAGCAGTGGACGTCTTTTGGTTGACGATCATAAGTGATTTAAGTACATGCTATCACCAAATTCTGCAATTTTTTGTGACTAAATTATAGTCTAAATTTTTTAGTCCCGGCAACATGTCGCATCCAAACCGTGGCTTACTGCAAGTCATCGTCCTAGCCTAAGTGACACAAATAGAGTGCCATCTCTGGCTGCATGCAGGCAATATAAAACGTGCTCCCGACTTATTACAGCCACCGATATTGCTTCAAGTGCACGTGCAGATTGTGGTGGCATTTTTGAGGACGATTTGAAAGGTGATTATAAACATTTGGGAGGAATATGAAGAAATATTTAGTAATAGTACGTAAGTGGGAATAGAAGTTTAGAAACCATGTTTAATTTTAGACAAATGTCTACACCACGGCATTACAGTATGTAACTGAGCGAAGAGCAAAGTTTATGCCTGGTTGATGGCTCATCTAATTTGGTCCATCTAAAGTTACTTATTATTATCAAATCTAATCTTATATTGATCAAACGGAAAAATCAACATCCCAGCGTATATATGTCCCACTGTCAACAGGCCTCCTCTCCGAATAAGAAGGCTTGGGCCGTAGTTTCCATGCGGGCCCAGTGCGGGTTCGGAACTTCACACTCACAATTTAATTTGTTCTCAGGTCTTTGCAGGTTTCCTCACGATGTTTACCTTACCGTCCAGCTCATGGTAAATTTCAAATATAATTTCGCAGAGATGCAAGCCCGGATTCGAACCCACGACACTCTGCTTGAGAGCCAATATAGTTCAAACCACGAGGCCACCACGGCTATGGCGGAAAAAAAGTAATAAAAGTTAATAACTAACTGTAACTATAGTATAAATCTTCCCAGGTGAATTTTTCGCTTCGAGCCCTTATCTTTCAAAACAAACGGTATCGTCATAGTATTAAGGTTCAAATTTAATGTAATGGCTCGAAGCGAAAAATTCACCTGGGAAGATTTTTACTATAACTGTAATTGGCTTGCTGTATTTATTGTAATGTTTAAGATGTATATATAAGCTGTTGGTTCTCCATAAATAAATAAATAAGTACCTGGGCGACCGAGCTCTGCTCGGGCAGAAACTCGGTACCAAGCGTTTTCCCAGAGATAAGACCAAGCTAGATCAATTTTTCATCCCCGAAAACCCCCAAATACCAAATTTCATCGAAATCGTTGGAACCGTTTCCGAGATCCTGATTATATACACCGGAGGGGTGGGGGGGGGGTGAGAGGGGGGGATGGGATGCGGGGGAGGGAGCGCGGGGGAGTTAAAGGGGGGATGAAAATTTCATTGATTTTGCCGTAGGATGCACCGTTTTCAAGATATTTGACAAAAACACCGGAGGTTGGGTAAGTCACGTTAAACTATCGTCCGTAAACCGACTTTACAGACAACCGGCTTTTCCTGTTCTGTGCTCCCAATAGGGAACGTGCACATAGACGGTGCTGCCAACTGGTGCCATAAGGGTGCCATCAATTTGAATGTTTTACCTTGATAAGTTTGTTTTACTGTCCGCATAGTGTCTCTTCTGTCGCATTAGTGCTGCCGCCTATAGTTACTGCACGTTCCCTATAATACTTTTTCTAACAAAAAAGTAACTTGTTCTCACAAAAAAGTAACTTTTTCTCACAAAAAAGTAACTTTTTCTCACAAAAGAAGAAACTTGACGTTTTCTCATGAAAAATAAACTTAAAAAAAAAAACTAAAAATGTTGAAAAAAAACGTGGATTCGAACCGAGGTCGGCTGGATCCGCGACTACCCGATTTCTAATGTGCCATTATGATCTGCTCGAAGTGGGCGAAATTTAGCTTTATATTCTAATGCAAACAAAAATAGCCGGAAAACACGAGTAAAAGCGATTTTCTGAAAATGAAACATAGCTAGATCAGTTTTTCATCCCCGAAAGCCCCCATATACCAAATTTCATCGAAATCGTTGGAGCCGTTTCCGAGATCCTAATTATATATATCCTGATTATATATTGTACAATTTGTAACTAAACGAAAAGCAAAGGTGATACTTGGTTTATGGCAAAGTGGAGTGTCATGGAATGACATATTTTTTAAGTTTTTATCTAATACATATATATATATATATATATATACATATATACAAGAATTGCTCGTTTAAAGGTATTAGATAAAAACTTAAAAAATATGTCATTCCATGACACTCCACTTTGCCATAAACCAAGTATCACCTTTGCTCTTCGTTTAGTTACAAATTGTACAATACATTTGCCTCAAAATTAATCCGGAATTTTGCATTAGGCTAGTTGATTTAGTATGACTGAACACTCCTGTAAATGTTATTTAGGATTTCTTAATTGTTAACAAACCACTTTTTCCCAGAAAAGTCCAAATGAAACATGCAGGCAAAGTTGCGAACAAAAGCAAGGTAAATTTCACTTCATTATACTATCACATTTATGACATTAAATGAGCAAGCAAGGGCATTTCGTGTTACCGAGGCCGAACTGGCACCAACTATCAAAGTTAGGAGGACTATTCCTGTGTCTTGGGAGGAGTTAGAAACCACAAATTGCTCACAAACTTACCTGCATGGTGACTGACAGGAACTTTGTGTCAAGCAGCTTAGGATATTGCAAGTAAACTGGAGGCTTCACATACGAAACTGCATAGGTTACTTTGCTTGTTAGTTTTGATCTTGGATAACATACAAAGTTTAATGAACTAAAACCGACCGACCTTTTCGTCGCGGGTGAGCAAAGTAATTGTTTTAGTTCATTAATATGGACCTCCGCAAAGTAACGCCTGATTCAATAAATTATACAAAGTTTCTTAATTCGTATGAACCGGTGAATATCTTGTTACAGTTGGTTCCATTTGACATTACGTAGCTATTCGGCCTTAAGTAAAATGGATCGAAATTCACTGTACTATACTGCAATTTAGGTATGATATATCCTCTCCATTTTGTGATTTACGACATCGAAATGTCCATAACTATCCTCAAATGCAAAATGCTGTGAAGCAACGCAGCTATTAATATGGTTTTTTGTATGTGAGTCGAACCAACTTAAGCTTTTATATTCTCTGTAACGTAAAACGATGTTATTCTGTTTAATTAATCAGTTAAAATTTAAATATCTCTGACGTTCTTTCGTTGTAGGTACAACTATTTAAAACGACAACACAGACAAGATAACTACAAATTAGAGAGAGCTCTTGTTCACAGTATTACTACATGCTGCGAAAATTCAACCAAGCATGCAGTTGACCTTGCATGACCCTGGCGGTAACGAACCCTATATGTACTTACTTTAAACCAATCTACTGTAAAACAGTAAAGTGAATGAACTTACTGTGATTCAGTGTTGTTATAGATACGAGTTGTGTTGAAAGAAAAAAACTTTTTAACCATTATTGTCTAATCATATCATAAGTTGGATAAATCTTTGTACGTAAATTGTAGCACGACGCAACGCTATTTTTTCATGAGACCCAATTAAAAACTAAACATCAAAACATACACACTGCAAAGACACGAACACAACGAAACTTAGATGCAAAACGGAAGCTATGGCAACACTTGAGTAGTTTAATCGTATTTTAACTATTAAATCGTAACAAATTAGGGCAGGATTTGATATGGCTATTGCAGTGAATTATCAAAAATTTCAATAATTTTAATATTGTAACGCATCACATAACTCCCGATAAAACACACTTTAAAATTATTAAAACATTCCTATGACTAAATGTTAGCTAGAAACACAGCCCGAGCCTTTGTAAATCCGTTATAATGCGTCTTTTCTTGAGACGGTCGTCTTAAGTGCAAGCCACACAGAAAAGACGTGCGACGGGGGCGCGTCGCAGTCCCCGTCGTATGTTCGCAGGCCGCGTCTCCGCCCCGTCACTTCTGTCTGCTTTGGGTCGCGACGCGACTACATTTAGTATGAAAACTGATTCAAGGGGCGTTCTTCGACTGCGACGCGCCCCCGTTCCACGTCTCTTCTGTGGGGCTTGCGCCTAAAAGTTATAATAAACTTACAAATATATGATAGAACTGGGGCTAGGAATTCGCTCCCAATGGACTCAATACCTTGAAATTTTGTAATCAAGTACTGTCAACTATGGTTTATTTAACTATCATACGCTTACGCTCGCTAGTTCACTCTCTTGAAGAAATAAAGAATCAGTACGCTAGTTCTCCATCTCATAGCAATTTACAACATTTCGTTTTTACGCCGCATAAGGAATTTTCAGTCCAAATTTCACCATTTTAGACTTAGTGGTATTTAACCCCCGACACAAAAAGAGGGGTGTTGTAAGTTTGACCGCTATGTGCGTGTGTCTGTCTGTCTGTTTGTCTGTGTGTCTGTCTGTGGCATCATAGCTCTTCAACGGGTGAACCGATTTGGATGCGGTTTTTTTTTATTAGAAAGCAGGTTTTTTGGCGATGGTTCTTAGATATGTTTCATCAAAATTGGTTCAGCCGTTCCAAAGTTATCAGCTCTTTTGTTAGCTGTGGAAGGGATCTTAGACGCATAATGGGCTTTTACTTTATGTTCAAATATACGTTATGACATAATTGCGTTGGGGGTTTTTAAAATTTCTAATTTATAGTTATAGCTACATATGTCATTACATCAGTCAGGACAAAATTTCTCTGTCAAGTCGCAAATTACCAAATCTTCACACTTGGAGTAGGTGTAGGTACCTACCTACTTAATCGATCATGGTGACATTTGGTATGGACATAGTATGAGACCACGGTAAATTAATTTTTCGCAGAGGAAATCGCAGGCAGCTTTTATAAGTATGCAAAATTATATGTATTTGCAGATTTATCCCATCATTAAGTAAATAGTTCACTGAATTTGAATAAATGAGAAGTTCACCATGTTATTCTCTCTCCGCTTTATTTAGTTTTGCAACCCTTTGATTGCAACGCAAGGGTCTGGCCTTGCACGTAGTCACTTCTCTCATCATATTTAGATGGCATCAACAAAGGTTCACTAATCTTTCATCTCAGAACGACCCCTTTGTCTAGTTTGGGTTAGATGTATAGCAACTGGATGTGGACTATGAAAAATATAATGGTCGTTATGGTCAAAAGTATTTTCGTAGAGAATAACGTAACCGAACCAAACACGCAAATATTAAAGTAAGTATATATTAAACTGGATGCCTAAAATAATGAGTAGGCTACTTTTTATCTGATATTCCCACCGTCTCGGAATAAAACCAATGAAAAACCGGTTGTCTGTAAAGTCGGTTTACGGACGATAGTTTAACGTGACAACGTCATAACAAAACATTCAAACATCCTGGCGTTCGCCGCTCTCTTGCAACTGGGCCTCGCCGCTTTGTACGTACCGTTACGTACACGTACGTACATGTACGTTACATTGCATCATCCTTTTTCGTGGATGCAGCCGGCGTTCATGGATTTATTAGACGTTGTCACGTCACAAGTTTATGATTTACCGTAAGCCGAGGTGACTTTGAAATGCGGGGCGACTTTAAAAAGTAGTTTGCTGACCTACTCACGCATTTTTGTTAGCATTTGCTATTCCTTGTCGATGTCTTCATCGATCTTCTTTTTGTCTACATGTCAACCATTTATCTCATTATGGACAATGTCGACTTTATAGCGATTTTAAAACTATCAAAGTTGCCCCAATTTGATCATAGGCACCCGGTTTACGGTACCTTCTTTCTAAATTATTTTGATCGAATTATGTTTAATGTATCGTGTTTTAAGCCGTTTAATAATCAAGAACATCAGTCAAGCATCACCATAGGTGTATTCTTACCTAGTTAAAAAAAAATCGTTTATAAGTATAAAGATGAGCCGAATACCTAACATTTCGACAGCGTGTCCTTCAATAACCAACGACCTCTTCCAGCAAAGTAATTCCTGAGAAAATCCCTAGTGCGTCGTGCTTGTAACTCTCCACACTGGGTTATTTGTAATTAGAGCCCAAGTCGTTAACAATGTATGGCAAAGAACATTCGGGCACAAAAGAGTGCAAACATGAACAGTGCAAGTTTGGAATCAAAGCGGCGCAAACATAGCCCTCAACTGACATGCGGGCGTATAATTAATTAAACGTGTACATGTTAAAGTTTGTCTTTTATTTGCACATTATTGTGTGTTACATTACAAAGGAAACACTGACTCATTTTCTGTTTTAATGATCATGCACTGCTTTAAAAAAATTAAGTTGAGTGGATAAACTACGAGTAAAGAAGTGCGTACCTGAGGCTGTATTGGCTAATGCGTGGGCGCTCGCGATTGCTTTTGCTATCTCTGTATTTCACACGAAATACAAACTGAAACATGGATGCACAGAAAAACTCAGAAAAAGAGACCAGTGCTGGAAATCGAATCCAGGCCCTCAAAAGCTGAGATGGATATATATAGGAGAAATTTGTGACTAAACTCCTGACCAGTGGTGGTGTAGGGGTTTAGCACGCAGCACGGAATGCTGAGGACCTGGGTTCGATTCCCAGCGCTAGTCTCTGGAGTTTTTCTGTGCATCCATGTTTCAGTTTCTATTTCGTGTAAAATATATGGATTTCACGGGATGACCGTAAAAGTAACAAATTTGGAGCTGAAAAAATAAAAAAAATACAAAAAGACTCCAAAAAACCAATCATGATTTGCTATCTCATTCAACCTTCATCCTCTACCGTATGACAGTTTTTGTATTCGTAAGTAGTATTTTACTTTTGATAATGATCAGTTTCTATTAAACGGTTCTGCGCTGCCTACCAACCTTCACCAGAGGCCGTATTGTCTAACGCGTGGGTGTTCGCAATCACATTCGTCATCTCTTTCTGCCCTCATCCTTTACAGTGTGACAGAAAGAAGGTTATGAAAACGATTGCAATTCTGAGTGTGTTAGACAATAAGGCTCAGGTTATCAGTCCACCTTGTGGACCTATCCACGCTGCGTTTTCCGTAAAGCTGCGTATCGAATCTGCACGGCAAACCATCGAACATTGGCTCGCGCGGCAGCCGTGCATTATGCCGTGCCGCCGCGCGAGGCAACTCGAATATTGGTGCGCTGGCACGTGCCAAAACACAGATTTGCCGTGGTCGAACAATGCTCGTGCAGCGGCTGCGCGAAGTCAATACGTAGCTTTACGTGGTCTGGTCACCACTTAAGTACACATCAGCTTCAACAGCTATCAGTTCTTTGAACAATGTGCTCTGCCCACAGCGACTTACGTATGGCAATTCTGAGGCTTACTTCGCTTACATTGATTTTTCTGCGGATCCCCCATGTCTGATTGTATCTCAGGACCGGACACCTTGGCCTAGGCATAATATAGGTCCCACTGCAGGGCACAAGCTTCTTCTTAGAATCTCAGAAAGGTCTCGAGCCATAGTCTCCACGCAGGCCCAGTGGGGATTGGGAACTTCACACACAACATTGAATTTTTTCGCAGGTGTTTACCGGTTTCCTCGCAATGTTCTCCGTCATCGCAAAGCTCTTAGTAGATTTCAAATGAAATTTCGCGCATAAATTTGAAAAACTCAGAGGTGAGGGCCGGGTTCGAATCCACTATCCTCTGCTTAAAAGGCCAAAGGTTTAACAACTAGGCTACCACGGAACGGCCACAATAGAACCAAATACTGTGGTAATTTTCGGGGAGGCCTATGTCTAGTATTGAACGTTTTCCAGCTGACAAAGATGATGATGAAAGACTAATAAAATACTAAAAGCTAATCTAAAATAATGTAAATACTTAAAAGCACTCCGGGAAAACCTCATCGCAATGTCTACGTTAAGACAAGTTTCTAAATTAATACGGAGACGCAGATTTTACTAAAACCCGGCCTCTCATTGGCTATGCAAGACGATATGCCCCGCCGATGTAAACGGTATTTGAAGAGGCTAACAAAACACAGTAAGAGTAGTGTAAGCAAGTTTTGTCGAGATTGGATATGGCGGGTCTAACAAGATGGCTACCGGTTTTAGTGCAGATTGCTTGCATATGATCGAAGGGTTTTGGCGGAATCGTAAAAACGTGAAGGCCGTGATTGTCTGGAACTGATCTTCTTTAGGTGGGTTTGATTATTGTCAGCTATGTAGTAGTAATGTGACCTTTTTTATTTACGATGAAATGGATCGGGTTATAATTTGATCACTACGAACATGTAGAATAATGGCAATTCGTAAATTGTCTGTAAAATTAATACTTGTTTTGTTTGCACTTCTCAAAAAATATTTTTATAAGCAAATAATAATTTAATAGGGCTATTACTGTATTAGTTAGTTACACCATTGGCCTCATCTGCACTTTTCACTAGGTGAGAAAGAAGTCAATCATGGGTCAGTTTTATGTAAAAAAATACCACTAGCGGCCTTCCGCTATCCTAGCCTATCCTATTTTTTATCCTACTTTTAGAAACATGGTGTATCTTTATATAATTCAATTGGAACTCCTCCTCCGATACATATAGTTTACTAAGTAAAAAAAAAAAAACTAAAATCAAAGACCAAAAAGGGCTCAGAAGGATCTTTAGCATCCATATTTTTTTTTTAAATAATATTAAACGTGACTTTGAACATAAAACTACCGTGAGATTCACTCATAGTTAAAAAAAACTGATAACGTCTATGATCGAGTTTAGGTACCCTACATTTGACAATGACAATAAAAGTGACGATGAAAACGGGGGTAGTTGGGTGTCACTGTTAGTTGTGTCGAGCAGCCGCTCGAGCAGAGCGGTAGCGCGCAGTGCGCGTTTGGCAGCCGCCGCGACGTGTGACTCCGGGAAGAAGGGCTGCAGATTAGCCATGAGATGTGAGTTATCCGTATATTTTCATTCACTATAATACTAAGCAGCAGGCGTATTGTCTAACGCTTCTGACGCTTGCCTTCGCAATCACTATTTCTTTCTGTCAAACGGTATAAGATGACGACAGAAAGAGACGGTGAATGCGAAGCCAACCGTCAGAAGCGTTAGGCAATACGGCCTCAGGTCTTCATTGAGTTTTAAAAGCGCTTCTAGTCATGCTATAGCTGTTTCGGACTCTAGATTGGTTATATTAATATGCATCTAAAACGTCTCAAGGTTCAGAAATCTAAATGGACTTTGGCTATTAATGAAGGTTGTTACTACTATGTAAATTCTGCATTATTTTGTACTTAGACTTACGATGTTTTGTCAATGCACACATAATTATGTACGGAATTAAAATGGTGTATCGTAATGTTCCCCATCCGCACTGGGCCCGCGTGGGAGCTGCGGCCCAAGCCCTCTCATTCTGAGAGGAGGCCTGTGCCCTGCAGTGGGACGTATATAGGCTGGGATGATGACCGTAATGTTGGGGTACTTTGGCCAGAGTATCCAAAGTGTTCTAAGTGTTCAAAGTGATCTAATGATTTAATTGGCCGTTATGGTTAAATTTAATTGAGCGTCCACGTTTTTATAGTATTTTATGCAACGGTTGTATAAGTGAGGTCTTAAAAGGCGAGTGACGTGAGTTGCGATACGAGCGAATGCGAGTATCGCAATGGAAGACGGCACGAGCCGTTAAGACCAAATTATACACCGTTGCATACAATATTTTTTCTACGACTCGACTGTACTGTACTGTACTGTACCCTACTGTAGGGTACAGTCGGGTACAGTAGGGTAAAATGGGGTACAATAGGGTACAGTCTGGTGAAATAGGGTGCAGTAGGGTACAGTAGGGTAAAATAGGGTACAGTAGGGTAAAATAGGGTACAGTCGGGTATAGTAGGGTACAGTCTGGTGAAATAGGGTACAGTAGGGTACAGTCGTGTACAGTAGGGTAAAATAGGGTACAGTCGGGTATAGTAGGGTACAGTCTGGTGAAATAGGGTACAGTCGTGTACAGTAGGGTAAAATAGGGTACAGTCGGGTATAGTAGGGTACAGTCTGGTGAAATAGGGTACAGTAAGGTACAGTCGTGTACAGTAGGGTAAAATAGGGTACAGTAGGGTACAGTCGGGTACAGTAGAGTACAGTCGGGTACAGTCGTGTACAGTAAAGTAAAATAGGGTACAGTAGGGTACAGTCGGGTACAGTAGGGTAAAATAGGGTACAGTCGGGTACTGTAGGGTAAAATAGGGTACAGTTGGGTACAGTAGGGTAAAATAGGGTACAGTCGGGTACAGTAGGGTACAGTCGGGTAGAGTAGGGTAAAATACCCTATTTTACCCAACTGTACCCAACCGTACCCTACTATACCCTATTTTACCCTACTGTACCCGACTGTACTCTACTGTACTCTATTTTACCCTACTGTACCCGACTGTACCCAACTGTACCCTATTTTACCCTACTGTACCTGACTGTACCCTACTGTACCCTATTTTACCCTACTGTAACTGACTGTACCCTACTGTACCCTTTTTTACCCTACTGTACCCGACTGTACGCTACTGTACCCTATTTTACCCTACTGTACCCGACTGTACCCTACTGTACCCTATTTTACCCTACTGTACCCGACTGTACCCTATTGTACCCTATTTTACCCTACTGTACCCGACTGTACCCAACTGTACCCTATTTTACCCTACTGTACCCGACTGTACCCTACTGTACCCTATTTTTCCCTACTGTACCCCACTGTACCCTACTGTACCCTATTTTACCCTACTGTTCCCGACTGTACCCCACTGTACCCTATTTTACCCTACTGTACCCGACTGTACCCTACTGTACCCTATTTTACCCTATTGTACCCGACTGTACCCTACTGTACCCTATTTTACCCTACTGTACCCGACTGTACCCTACTGTACCCTATTTTACCCTACTGTACCCGACTGTACCCAACTGTACCCTATTTTACTCTACTGTACCCGACTGTACCCAACTGTACCCTATTTTACCCTACTGTACCCGACTGTACCCTACTGTACCCTACTGTACCCTATTTTACCATACTGTACCCGACTGTACCTAACTGTACCCTATTTTACCCTACTGTACCCGACTGTACCCAACTGTACCCTATTTTACCCTACTGTTCCCGACTGTACCCTATTTTACCCTACTGTACCCGACTGTACCCTACTGTACCCTATTTTACCCTATTTCACCCTACTGTATCCAACTGTACCCTATTTTACCCTACTGTACCCGACTGTACCCTACTCTACTCAACTCAGCAGGTCTAAACTGGGCTTTAGTGTTGAGTGTACCCTACATTTAATATTATTTGGTAGCTAGGTGTATCGTAATAACGACATTACGGCACAAGTGCTGTTATGGCGAATAGATTAAGTATAGACTTTCTGAAGTCATATTATCTATGTTCTTATATATTTGTTCGCGACCATGTAAAAAACTGATAAAAGTACAGGAGTAGGAAAAGTCTTTTATTAGAATACTAAAAATAAAAATAAAAAAAAAACTACTAACTACTCTTCTTACTTCTCTCTCCGATTGACGTAGGCTACTTTTTTATCGGGAAAATGTAAAATTCCCACGGGATAGAAAAAACTGAATTCAACTTCAGGGCTGATTTTAAAAATTGTTTCACCAATAGAAATCTACACTATTCCTGATTGGTATAGACCACTCTTCTTCGGGGAAATGCAAAATTCCCGCGGGATAGAAATAAATGAATTCAACTTCAGGGCTGAACTTAAAATTTTCTTGCACCAATAAATAGTAAGCTAAAGTATCTCTGATTGACATAGGGTACTCTTTTCGGAAAAATAAAAAATTCCCGCGGGATAGAAATAAGTAAATTCACTTCGGCACTGATTTTCAAAAATTCTTTCATATGATAAATATGATATGACTATTCCCGATACACAGGCTACTTTTTAATCGGGAAAATGTAAAATTCCCACGGGATAGAAAAAACTGAATTCAACTTCAGGGCTGATTTTAAAAATTGTTTCACCAATAGAAATCTACACTATTCCTGATTGGTATAGACTACTCTTCTTCGGGAAAATGCAAAAGTCCCGCGAGATAGAAGTAAGTCAATCCAAATTAGGAGCTGATTTAAAAAACTCTTTCACTGATAGTAAGATACAGTATCCCTGATTGACATAGGCTACTTTTCTACGGGACAATGCATAATTACCACGGAATAGAAATAAATGAATTGAACGTAGGGCCTGATTAAAAAAATACCACTAATAAAAGGCTACACTGGCTATGATTTTCAAAATAGATCAAAACAGCTATTTCTATCCCGCGGGAACTTTACTTTGCACGTTCTTGGGATAAAATAAGCCTGTTTCAATCAGGCACAGGCCTCCTCCCAGAAAGAGAGGCCCAGTGCGATTTAGGAACTTCACACACACCATTGAAATTCTTCACATGTGTGTGCAGCTTTCCGCGCGATGTTTTCCTTCACTGTAAGCTCATGGTAAACTTCAAACGTAATTTAGCACACGAATTAGGAAAAACTAAGAGGTGCAAACCCGGGCACAAACCCCGCGACCCTCTGCTTAAGAGTCCATAAACGAAAAAGGTCGTCTATCACAAGGTGCTTCACTGAGTGCAACCCATGCACCAAAACACCTGGCCCATAAAGAATCATTAAAA
Source organism: Archips xylosteana (assembly GCA_947563465.1). Lineage (NCBI taxonomy): Eukaryota > Metazoa > Arthropoda > Insecta > Lepidoptera > Tortricidae > Archips > Archips xylosteana. The sequence continues at coordinate 17,052,122 of OX387352.1, read as the reverse complement.
TACTTGATTTTTTAAATTTTTATTTATTATCATAATAAAAAATTGAACTTGATAAAATCCAAAATCTGCTCATGTATTGCCTCTAAGGCGGAACAAAGTACGCCGGGTCAGCTAGTTTAGTATAATAATTAATTATGAATGAAAATCACACAAACTCACAAATTAATTTTTCAACTTGCTATTTACTTAAGTAATAGATACTTACTCGTAGTGGCTTATTATCCTACCATTGTTATGTATGATATAATTTTGTACATAAATTAATTATGAGCATTAAGATCTAGTGACCTCATGCAAATCAGTTTGCTGTTAATAATGTTAGTCCAAAGGGAGAACTAAGGTGATTAATAATAATTGTGTGCATTAATAATTAACATGTGTTAATAACCTATTTCCCATCTGTTAGTGTTTTTCAGTTAAAAATTTCTTTCACATCAATTTGTACCGTGAAGTCACAACTTTGACCCAATCGCGGGTAACATAATCATATATAAAATTCTCGTGTCGCGGTGTTTGTTACCAAACTCCTCCGAAAAGGCTCGACTGATTCTCATGAAATTCTGTGTGCATATCGGGTAGGTATGACAATCGGCCAACATCTATTTTTCATACCCCTAAATGTTAAGGGTGGTTCACCTCTTAACTTTTCTAATAAATCGATGAACTCCGGCTGCATACACGAAAAAGGATGACGCAATGTAAGTACATGAGTGGCGTAGGCCAGTTGCAAGAGAGAGGCGAACGCGTTGCAAGAGGATGTATGAGGATGGGTTTCATTTTTTTTTGCCTCTACTCTAAAGCGGAACAAAGTTCGCCGGGTCAGCTAGTATATTATATACTTAACATATGAAAATCACATATAGAGGGTCCAATAAAAAAAACATAAAAACCGGCCAAGTGCGAGTCGGACTCGCGCACCGAGGGTTCCATACATATTTTTAGGTAGGTATGTCAAAATATACGCCGTAGACAGCCGTAACTATAAATAATCCAGTGTTAGTATAGTTAGCCCTGCTTCTAAGTAAAATGTAAGTAGTGCAGGATCTATATTGGTTATCGCGACCTCCCTTATTTAATTTTATTATATTTTTATTCTTTGTTAATGTAGCAGCTACAGTAATACATATATCGGTGAATATTTCTAGTAAGTTAAAAGCGCTGAAACCCATGTTTCTTGTATTGAGACCCCATTTACTTTTTAATTTCATTTCATTTTTAGTATACATAATCGGTGGAAATTTCAAGTGTCTAGCTAGTACGGTTCAAGAGATAGAGACCTGTGACAGACAGACAGACAGCGGAGTCTCAGTAACCCTAAAAACATAAAAACGTAGGCGGTCAGCTAAAACTAACCTTACGACAATATACTATAACTTCAATTTAATAATAAAATCTGGAGCGCATTAATCCTAATGGGCAAAGTTATCCTTCAGAGCCAAAGTAACCCGCCTTTACGGTATCAGGAGTCCAACTGTCCCCTATCTCTTCAAGGCAACCTTTTACATCAGTAAGAAGCAGGGCCGGACTAAGGGTAGGGCATCCGGGGCCACATGACAGCCCCGGGGCCTCCACAATAGAGATTTCGAAAAAATGCTTAATAAATTCTCTACTGAAATAAAAATAATTTGTGGGCAAGGGGCCTCCACCCTTTTTAAATAAAAAAAAAATAAATAAATATTAGGGGACAATCTTACACAAATCGATCTAGTCCCAAACTAAGCAAAGCTTGTACTATGGGTACTAGACGACGATAAACATACTTATATAGATAAATAAATACTTAAATACATAGAAAACATCCATAACTCAGGAACAAATATTCGTGCTCATCACACAAATAAATGCCCTTACCGGGATTTGAACCCAGGACCTCTTGCTTCGTAGGCAGGGTCACTACCAACTAGGCTAAGCGGTCGTTTTATGCCGTGAGGCCTCCTGACCACAAAATCCGGCAAAGTAATGTAGAACGGAAAAGTAAAGTAGATAAAGTACCACTCTACGTTTTTTTCGACACTTCCTGCCACGTACAGGGAAACTGAGTAATCAAATTCCGACAGCAGTATTTCCACACAACACGACATCGGGGCTTTCAAGAAAACGGTTTATGCTTCCTTTAAAGGCCGGCAACAGATCAGTGACTCTCCTTAAGTTGTTGAGTTGATATTTTTGGGTGGCGCCACCGCCACGGTGGTGATTATTTCCCATCAGATGACCAGCTTGCCATACTCTCTCGTTTGGACTCATGATAAAAAAAAATTGTAGGAGTTGTATGTGCGTACTTGTATTATGGTATTCTGGTATGAATTTCCATTTCATGTTTGTTTCAGTACCTACACGTTATAATGATAAGACAAAGCTCGATGCCCTTATTGGCTATGTGCAAAGTGGATAGTGGGGATCGTCAAATCGACCGCAGAGCGCGATGTGGCAGAAATGTGAAGTAACTCCGGAGTGTAATGTGTCAAATTGCTATATGTTCAATTCTCATAGTATTTCCATACTAACATTATTAAGTATTTTTAAGTAAAAACGTTAAAATTCGCGATATAGATCACAGTACATCTTGTGTTGTTATCAATCTATTATTAATAGAAACAATAGGATGAACAGTTCGTGCAAGTTTTATTCGTTTCTAATATCAAAATGGAAATTGGAGCAAAGACGTAAATGGTTAGGTGCTTGGAAGAGAAAAAATTAAGTGGTTTAACCTAGTATGATATTACTGGACATACACTGACGAGCAAAAATAAAGGGTCGGTTACAAAAACGATGATAGCTTCTTCGAGTAAAATGAGTTCAGTAAAAAGTTTTATTCTTAACAAGAAACAGTTTAATTGAGAATAAAACACTTTACTAAACTAATTTTACTCGAAGAAGAAAATAAACCTTGAAATATACCTTGTTGAGTTTCTTGCGGAAGAATCTCAACAGGGTTTTTCCGAACCGGTGGTAGATTCTTCGACGTTCATAGGAGCATCAGATTGATGCCTAAATTGAATAAAGAGTTTTGACTTTGACTTTGACTTTGAAGCTATCACAGCGGGTTTTGTAGTCATCGTCATTTTTGTAACCGACTCTTTATTTTGCTCGTCAGTGTATTTCATTTTTACTCTACTGCGTACAAAAATTACAACCCTTTTTTATTTGTCCTTCCTAGTCTACCTACGTCTTCTGGTTTGCGGCCGCCAATCTAGAACCTTAGTGCCCCACTGGCGTGCCGACGACTGCCCTGTCGCCTTACTAGCGTCGATTATCCGAGTACTAGCAATTTTAATGTGATTAAAGGAAAAGAAGCAGGTGAATCACCTGATGAACGCAATCATTACCACAATGAACACCCATAGCAATAGGTTAGTTCTTAAGATCACTAAATTGTATTGGTTTAAGGGCCTACGCTAGCTAACGCGGACGCCCGCCGCGTGCGCACGCTCGCGGGTCTCGCTCGGTAAAAAATGTACCTAAAATCCGTCGCACGCGCCCGCGCCACTTAGCGCTGTTCATACAATTTCTTATTAGACGCGCGCACGACGGGCGTCCGTTCCGGGTTTTCCGCGTCAGCTAGCGTAGGCCCTAAAATTTTAGCGATGCAAGCAATTTTTGAAATAAAAAAGGTAGTACTAAGAACAATTCATTTAAAAACTTATTTTATTTCCGTACAAAGAAGTAAAAAGGTTACATAAAATGTTTCCTTTAGAGCCAGGTCAGTCGCTCGGAGTCGTGAAAACAAGTTTTTATTTCACTTTGTCTTGTTTCCAGGAAGTAGGTTAATTTTATCAATGGGAGTACAGAGCTACGAGCTACGATCTTAGCAATGAATTCAGCTGTCGTAGCTTCGTAGGCGTTATCTCGTAGCACTGGCTCAGCGTCTCTACGGCTTAGTTTGATTACCTACTAGGTATTAGCCAACTCTGCAGTCGACGATTTTAGTGCTAAGTGGCTCTAACGTTGTTATGGGGCTGGCACATGACATTAACTGTAAATCTAGGTCGCTAAGAGGCTGTTAAAATTATGTTCAACTTGTCTTTACGCGCGGTTCCACTCGCACGAATAATCAAAAGTGAAAAAAGAACAAAATATATATTTACGTTTCACGAATAACACCCTGCATTCGTATTTCTAGACAAAACAGTTAAGATTTCAGGATTTTGCATACGTAAATCCAGATTATGTTGAAATATTCAGGTAAAATAGCCTATATGTATTAAGTTCAGGAGTCCAGCTATGTTAAATCCGCCAAAACAGAATAAACACGCACATTTCTTTAATATCCACATATATACACACAGATTTTAGCATGTATTATATTTGTCGTCGCGCGCGTATATTGGTAACATTATAGTTGCTGATTTGATTACCTAGTACCGGATCTTATCTCTGATTGGTTGATTTAAATTGTAAAGTGCAGTGAACGCAGTGTGGTGGGGCGAGTATCGCTTTGGCGCCATTACACGAGGACAGAGTCGATGTTCACTTGATTGCCGACCGCCGTTGAGAACGGTCACTTCCTGCTCCATCGAACCTGTCACATTCACAGTCACTTCTGTACGTGCCTACCTACTGTGAATCCAAATAATTACACGTTGCAAGGTAATCTGCGTTTCTCTGTATCGCCCACTAACATGGAACTTCCACCACGAGACGACGGTGATGATCCACCAGACGCTCCGTTTCGACCCTCGCCGTCATCAGAAGTGGGATACGCTCAAGCCCTACCATCATCGTCGAATACCCTCCTGCAATTGCTGCTCGAACAACAGAATCAGAATATGACACGCCTGATTGAAGCCATGCGGCCGCCATCCTCGTCTGCCGTGGCAATCAAGCTGCCCGAGTTTAATCCTGACCTATCGGACGCCGAACCACGGTCCTAGTGCTCGACTGTAGACATCTGTCTGACCGAACAACCATTGGAAGGAGGAGCCCTAATTATCGCACTGAGTAAGGCTCTGAAAGGATCATCATCAACTTGGCTTTCTCACGTCGCGCACTCAGGTATGACATGGCATGATTTCAAAAACCTGTTTTTGGCCCGCTATGACTCAGCTGAAACATGCGCAGCCACTATTGTTAACATCAATAATAGCCGGCCTAAAGAAGGAGAAAATCTTGCCGCATATGCGAGTCGCTTAATTACATCGTTAATGGCTAAATGGAAAGACCTGAATTCGGAGGAAATCGCCATTTCATACGTACTCGCACACCTCGCACAATTTGACGGTAGAATTAACCGTTTGGCGTTTACTACCCCCATTAAAACGAGAACGAAATTAATTCAAGAAGTGCAAGCATTTTCTTTAAAACGCAAGCAAGAACGAAGCATAGATACCTACCCGCACGAAGCAAAACGAAATCGGATGAATTTTATTCCTCGAGATGTGAACAAACAGATCCAGTGTCACAATTGTCATAAACTTGGACACAAATCGGTGGATTGCTACTCCAGGAACAAGAAACCAGCCCTAAATACACACGCCTCTTCGTCTTCAAGCTTCACTCCAAACTCGAAGAAGTTTGTGACCTGTTATCGTTGCGGAGAAGAAGGCCACATCGCTCCTTACTGCATCAAGAAAGGAGGCAGCGGAGTCGGCGCGTCTCGCAAGGGCGCGGGCGTCGGCGCCGGCGGCGGTGGTGCCAGCGGCGCTGCACTCGAGCGTCGGGTCAATGTTTGCGAGGTCACCGGTGTCCGTGGCGAACTTACACAATCTGGTGAGTCGTACCCTTTTTATTTCGATAGTGGTGCAGAATGTTCTCTTGTAAAACAAAGTATAGCAAACCGGTTTTCGGGAGTGCGTAGTGCAACTAACGTGCGTTTAACCGGTGTTGGTAACGCTCACATTTACTGTACCGAACAGATTTCATGCGCGGTAATTATTGACGGGAATTGTTTACATTTGTCGTTTCTTATCTTGCCAGATGATCGTATGCCGTATGATATTATGATAGGCTCGGATATTTTAAACTTGGGACTGACTGTTAATTTATCGAAAGCGCGATTATCAATTACGAAACCGGTTGGTTGTTTTAGTGCCGTTACGGAAATAAATTTGCATTCAATTACTACTGACATCTCACTCGCATTACGCGATGATCTTATTAATTTGTTGACGGAGTTTTCGTTTGCCTTTATTAACGGTTTACCACAGACTCGAGTGACAACAGGTGAATTAAGAATTAGACTTAAAGATCCGACACGTACCGTGTACCGCCGTCCCTATCGTCTCAGTCCGCAAGAGCGAGATATAGTGCGTACTAAAGTAAACGAACTGTTGAGTGCCAACATTATTAGACCCAGTAGTTCTCCTTTCGCGAGTCCTATATTACTCGTGGATAAGCGTGACGGAACGAAGCGTATGGTAACTGACTATCGCGAATTGAACGAAAATACTATCCCTGATCGGTTTCCTTTGCCGCGTATTGATGACCAGATTGCGCGTTTGTACGGTGCAAATTATTTCACATGCTTAGATTGCGCTAGCGGGTTTAATCAGATTCCTATTAATGACCCTGAAAGCATTGAACGAACGGCCTTCATAACACCCGAAGGTCAGTTTGAATACTTGGCTATGCCCTTCGGGCTACGTAATGCGCCAAGCGTTTTCCAACGGGCTGTGTCCAATGCTTTAGGGGTCCTCGTTAACACTGATTCAGGAGTCCCAGTAAGTAATTATGTGATCCTGTATATGGACGACATTTTGATCCCGTCTAAAACTGTAAACGAAGGGTTGATTCGATTACGAGAAGTATTAACTGCCTTAACCAATGCTGGTTTTTCCCTGAATATCTCGAAATGTTCATTCCTCATGCGACGTGTGGAGTTTCTTGGTTACGAGATCTCTGCTGGTCAAGTCAAACCTAACCCAAGAAAAGTTGAGGCCCTAACCAAACTTCCGCCACCCGAAAATATCACACAATTGAGGCAATTTATAGGGTTAGCCTCTTATTTTCGTAAATTCGTCAAAAATTTTTCTCAAATTATGACCCCGTTATTTCGTTTGAACACCAATGTCCAATTCAACTGGACTCCTGAACACGAGGAGATCCGACAAAAGATTATTTCGATTATAACGCAGAAACCTGTGCTTACAATTTTTGACCCGGACTTGCCAGCTGAACTGCATACAGATGCGAGCTCTCTCGGTTATGGGGCAATTCTTTTTCAAAAAGTCGACGGTCAATTGCTCGTAGTTGAGTACTACAGCCGACGAACCACAGACGCCGAGTCAAGGTACCACTCTTATGAGCTGGAAACTCTGGCGGTGGTGAAGGCTATTGAACATTTCCACCATTACTTGCAAGGGCGGCATTACATTGTCGTTACCGACTGTAATTCCCTCAAAGCCTCTCGTGACAAGGTCAATCTTTCCCCAAGAGTTCACCGCCATTGGGCGTTTCTGCAGTCCTATGATTTTGAGATCGTTTACAGGGAAGGCAAACGAATGAGCCATGTGGATTTTTTGTCTCGCAACCCTGTGCCCAAATCGCTGTTAGGTAAACCGAGTTTTGAGAAAATCGAACAAAAGTTAGTCAATATAACCACCTTATCTGACAATTGGCTTTTGGCTGAGCAGTTGCGAGACGATGAAATTCAGGCTATTGTTGTCAAATTGAAAGAGAGTCAGCTTCCTTCAGATATCGCGAAAACTTACGAAATTCGTTCAGGAATCTTACATCGTCGCGTTCAAAGAAACAACCGCACGCGTTGTCTACCAATAGTGCCACGTGCCTTCCGTTGGGCTGTCATTAACCACGTGCACGAGTCTTTAATGCATCTCGGTGCAGATAAAACTTTAGAGAAATTATACGAGCACTATTGGTTCGACAAAATGGCAAAGTACGTTCGAAGATTCATTGACAATTGTATCACATGCAAAGTTTCCAAAGCTCATTCTGGGAAAATACCAGCTGAACTTCACCCCATGCCCAAAATAGCCGTCCCCTGGCACACGGTGCACGTAGATATTACCGGCAAGTTAAGCGGAAAAAATGACCAAAAAGAGTACGTTATCGTTTTAATTGACGCTTTTACTAAGTTCGTACTTTTGTATCACACGCGTCGTATCGACACCCCCAGTGCTATTAGAGCCTTGAAGTCTAGTGTCTCTCTTTTTGGTGCTCCCACGCGCGTCATAGCAGACCAAGGTCGATGTTTCGCGAGCAAAGACTTTAAAGATTTTTGTGAATCGCACGGTATTCAGTTACATTTGATCGCGACAGGTTCAAGTCGTGCTAATGGCCAAGTGGAGCGCGTGATGAGCACGATAAAGGGGATGCTTACGTCAGTAGAGACGTCTGACAGGTCATGGCAGGACGCTCTCGATGAAATACAGCTAGCGTTAAATTGCACAGCGAATCGTGTAACTAAAGCCAGCCCGCTTGAACTCATGATTGGTCGTGTAGCACGGCCCCTTAGTCTTTTGACAGCTGACGATACCGAAACCGAGGTTGATATTAGCGAAACAAGAGAACGAGCTGTCCACAATATTGAAAATAGTGCAAAATACGAAAAATCTCGTTTTGACCGCAATAAGATTAAATTCGATAGGTTTGTTGTTGGTGATTTGGTTCTCATCCAAAATGAGGAGAGAAACCAGACAAAACTAGATCCTAAATACAAGGGACCCTTCAAAATTCTAGAAGTCCTCGAAGGTGATCGATACACGTTAAAATCTTTGACTAATAACAGAAGTTATAAATACGCTCACGATCGCCTTCGAAGAATGCCTCAAAGTGCTGTACCCGCTGAACTTAATGTTTGTGACCTAGAGTCTAATTCTGATAGTAATTAGAGGTTTTTTGCCTACCTTACTAATATACACACACACATGGCTCATTTTGTTTTGGGTTGCGCGTGCTACAGCACCGGCGTAGTTGTAACTGCGGTCGTTTTAGAGACCGAACAGGGCGCGATGTGCGACCGGTGTTGTGGCAGCGGCCAGTCTTGTAATGACAGTTGTTGTTGTCCATGAGGACAGTGTTTCACTATGACTCCAGCGTAGTTGTAACTGCGATCTTATTAAAGGTCGATCAGAGCGCAATGTGCGACTGGAGGTGTGGTGTGATGAATGGCCCATGGGGGCTTAATGGTTGGTCCATGGGGACCTTGTGGTTGGTCCATGGGGACCTATTGGTTGGTCTATGAGAGCCTGGTTATGATTGAATGCAAAGGCAAATGAATGCCAATATGTTGAGCCATGTTTGAGTAGCTGTGTGTGTGTAGATATTGTTTTGACAATTTATAATGTGCTCTGTTTACTATAGAGGCTTTCTTTTTAATTCAATTCTGCGTTGTAAATTACAATCATTTAGTCAGGATAAGCCGAGTGAATGGATATTCCAAACTATGCCTTTGTTTCAGATATACACGAGGACGTGTAACGGTCAGTCTGGCCGTGTCGTCGCGCGCGTATATTGGTAACATTATAGTTGCTGATTTGATTACCTAGTACCGGATCTTATCTCTGATTGGTTGATTTAAATTGTAAAGTGCAGTGAACGCAGTGTGGTGGGGCGAGTATCGCTTTGGCGCCATTACACGAGGACAGAGTCGATGTTCACTTGATTGCCGACCGCCGTTGAGAACGGTCACTTCCTGCTCCATCGAACCTGTCACATTCACAGTCACTTCTGTACGTGCCTACCTACTGTGAATCCAAATAATTACACGTTGCAAGGTAATCTGCGTTTCTCTGTATCGCCCACTAACATGGAACTTCCACCACGAGACGACGGTGATGATCCACCAGCCGCTCCGTTTCGACCCTCGCCGTCATATTAATAAGATTAAAATGCACCGGTACTGAAAATTATGACTAGATAAAGTTGCTAGCGTATGACTAGTAACATGGTGAGTTGTACACTTCGCGAGCAACCCCCATGTCTACGCCATTTTGGAATAATGAATCGAGAAAACGAGAAACGAATTTGTCAATCAATTCTCACACGAGAATTGATTGACAAATGCGACCTGTAAAGAAGAATAGCCGGGCCTCCACTGGATAGACACACGAAAGCATTTTTGGACAAACTAAAACGGACACTCTCGTGATGTTGTCGCCTCCTACTAGAACACTGCCATTGCTGCGTCTTGAGGTTTGTGATTACCACTCGAGACTCTCGTACCCCCAACGGTTATCTCTCCTCCTCTCCTTAAAGCTGTGACATGCCCATTGCCACATCTACTGTCATATTCTTCTAGCTATGTCGGTGATTGTAGTAGTTCTTCGGCAAATTTTTGTACATTATATGTATACCGGATTCTATGGCACTAAAAAAAACTCCTAGCAAAGACAAACAGTCAAGGGCCACGTCTTAGAGCCATTATGTCATCAATAACAACAAACAATGCAATACTAAAATAACGATACGCAAACAACATGGCATTTCTACCGCCAATCGCCTCGACGTCTCGCTAGCCAGGCTAATCCGTATTTATTTCCAAAACAGAGCTTCCACGTTATTTATGCCCGACGTCTCACGTACGAAACGGTTTCGGAAGTCTAGAAATAGCAACGTTGTTACGGTACGTTTATCTTGCATCTATTAGCACTTGGTGCTGTAAGAAAGTAAGGTAACGCCCTTGTGCTTGACACTAACCCAAATACATGGCATCTTCAATCTTATGTCATAGTAAGAGAGGTGACTGATGAGTGTCATCTACTGAGCCTTGAGGCGTCAAGCATTGGTACGTGTACCTTAATCTTAAGTTGTGTGGTTGATATGACAGACGCTGATGCAGGTAATTGTTTAACACCGTTGGCATTAATAATTTAAATAAAAAGTCAGTGATCCTAATAAATAACTTTAATTTCAATACTAGATGAAAAAAAAACCGCCTGTATAATTCTCGGCCACGATTGGTCACTTGAAGTGAGTGAATTGGCCATGGGTGCCGGTTTTGCGAACGGCGCAAGTAGCGTAAGTGGCGGTCTTCGGTCTCTGCGTGATAGAATCCCGAATACGGGAATTCGCTAAAGGACTAAAATCACCGTCAGTCACTAACTAATTCGAAGAATATGCTAGTTGAAGTGGCAATGAGCAGATTACGAGTACACAGCTTGAAGAACTGGCCGTTGAAGGAGAACAGTTCTCGAGTGGTGGTCATGAAGACAAGGCGTTCGCTGGCCTCCCAGTAGATAAACCGACGAGAGGAGAGTTGCGGGCAGTAGTGGATGAGCATTTCAACGGCCTCACTTTCGAGGTCACACATATTCTACGAATTGGGTGTAGATTTCGGTTATTAATTAAAGTACAAGATACCTGAAAACTGTAATATCTCAACGGCTGTTAGTCAATAGTGCAGGTACTGTTTTAAACTTTCGTGATTTTCACTAATAACTATTATACTAAACGGGACTTATCATGTAAACCACATTTACCACGACGTTTCGGCCACATTGCAGCTTTTGTGGCCGGAACGTCGATGTCAATATTGTTTGCGTGATAAGTCCCTTTTAGTATAATAATTATGTAGTGTTTTCTTTTTTTAGTCTTATTTTGTTTTGTACAATAAAGAGTTTACATACATAAAGCCCGACATGGAAAATAAAAACCCTGCTCTGGGGGCGTTAAATTAGCAATAATTATAGCAACACTGTACCTACCAGTCACGTTGACAACAAGGTCGGTGATGTTATTTAGAGGAATAGACTCCAATCCTTCAGACTTTCTCTCCGACAAATACTTCGTCATTATTGAATATAACTTTTCGTAAATAGCTTTTAATTGTTTTCGGCATTTTAACGCACAAATAACCCAGAATATCCAAGAAACGCACCACGAGCAATCGACACCTCACTTAGACAGTAATTGGCAGATTTCATTAATGACGTCTTCAAAGTTACTGTTGCCAGTTGAAGAAATTAGTTCCATTAGTTTTCCGCAATATGGTGAGGGTTTTTATTTTCATGGTCGGGCTTTACATACTTAATAACAATCATCTGCCATTTCTACAAAAATGTGTCCACAAAGTGATTCGGAAACATGCTCAAATAATGACTCGACACTGAACGATTACTAACTTTCCCCTTCTGCCATCAGTAACGACTATAACCAGGCCCGAATGAGTACCTCCGCTGCGTAAAAAATAAACTTACTTACCTTTACATAAACTAAAAAAAAAACAGCCGTCTAGTGTTACTCCTTGAACAACTAACAAGCATAAACTAAAAAGCCGCATCAACCGCTAAATCGCGAACACGAAGCCAAACCGTGCCGTCTCACGAAGCGGAGCTAATAAAATTCAATAGATAATGGATCGTCCCGCATTTTCCCGGCAACTTTCTCATTTAAATAGTTCCCAGCTCCCGCGGATAGCAGATAGGGAGCCTTCTGGGTCAATAAATCACTTGAGATCGCGGGCAGTCTAAGAAATTTAAAAAGTTTACCCGGAACGTTGCAAGTCTATTTGGATGTGTCCTTGTTAAATGGATGTGTATCTTTTCTTTTTGTTTTGGATTATTTTCTAATTAAGCTGTGATAATGCGATTTAGGTCGGAATTGGAACATTTTGCTGGGTTTAATCGTGCTGGTAGCATAGTGGTTATGACATAGGAGTTTATGGCATCTTAAGCAGAGGGTCGTGGGTTGGAACTTGGAGCCCAGGCTTGCACCTCTTGAGTTATTCGGAAATTATAGGGGAAATTGTATTTGTAATTTACCATGAGCTTTACGGTGAAAGAAAAGATCGTCAAAAAACTTACAAACACCTGAGAAGAAATTCAATGGTGTGTGTGTAGTTTCTAATTCGAACTTGGCCAGCGTGGGAACTACGACCCAAATCCTCATTATAAGAGCAAGCTTGTGCCCTGCATTATGATGTATATAAGTGGGTGATAATGAGGACTGTCTTTTAATTGTATTTAATAGATCTCCAATATAACACAGATAGATCTCACCATTATCCCTGTAAAATTGTTTTGTTTTCAAGAACGCTTCAAGTTCCACCGTATTCAAGCAAGGCTAGCTGGGAGTCCAGGTTACAGACATTATTTTCGACAGTTTCACCAATTTAGTAGACTTCGCCAAGAGTTCGTCGCTAGGCACAAGCCTCCTTTAAGAATGCGAGGGCTAGCTAGGGCTGTAGTTCTCACACGGGCCCAGTGCCGATTTGAATCTTCACACCGACCACTAATTTAAACTGCTTCGCAGTGTGTGCAAAAGTTGTTGCACCACCCTCTTTTTAACCCCCGACACAAAAAGAGGGGTGTTATAAGTTTGACCGCTATGTGTGTGCGTCTGTCTGTCTGTCTGTGTGTCTGTCTGTGGCATCATAGCTCTTAAACGGGTAAACCGATTTGGATGCGTTTTTTTTAATCGAAAGCAGGTTTCTTGGCGATGGTTCTTAGATATGTTTAATCAAAATCGGTTCAGCCGTTTCAAAGTTATCAGCTCTTTTGTTAGCTGCAGAAGGGATCTTAGACGCATAATGGGCATTGACTTAATGTTCAAACATACGAGTGACGTAATTGCGTTGGGGGTTTTTAAAATTTTTAATTTTTAGTTATGTTTCTTTCATTCAAAGATTAATCCTCGACAAAAACCTCGTAAAAAGCCAAATTAAATGAGCACCATACAGACACTAATGTATTTGCTACTTTTACAATAAAAGTACAATCTTTCTGCTGCCAATTTGAAGTCGGCTAGAACCAATCGATACACCGAACGATCGGTATTTGTTGTGCCTTCAGATATCCACTATTGTAAGTTTCTCTTTTGCAATTAGAAGAAAAATCGGTTTCAGTAAAGTAAAATGGTTTTACACTTGAGAGTAAACGAGTTTCACAGGGAAGAAAAATAAATATAGAAGCTGGACTTTATTGGTACTTGGAAGAAATGAGAGAGATAGTAGTAATAGTAATTTATGTACTTACAGTATTTATTGTCTTTATGATCTAGGCATGGATGGATTTGTTAAAGTTCCCACGGGATAAAGAATAAGGGGAATTTATGTGTTTGATTCAGAGTATCCATATCTTTGGTAACTATGATTAGTAGACTCTTCACATTTGGCCTGCAAGTAATCTAATTAATTATAACAGTAAAAAAAAAATTTCCGGAAATTTTGGGGATTCCCTCGGAATAAGGAAAAAAAACATACCATTGTTGATGATGATGATGAGCATGGACGAGCTGCACGAAGTAAGTAATTATGTAGTACAAAAATAAAACACATACGGTTAGGTACTTAATCTTCTTGCTTGTGGCAATTACCTCGAACGTGGCTTCTTATCATATTTTCTTTCTTAAGGTCTACTCTATGGTGTATAAAATAAAAAATGAGTTGTGATTTATGATGGGTATCTAATGCATGTTAGATTGTTCAATATTAAACTGAAATTTAAAATAAATAGCTATCTCTCTCCAGGCAGATGTTATGCCTCACTGGGCCCGCGTGGGAACTACGGCCCAAGCCCTCTCATTCTGAGAGGAGGCCTGTGCCCTGCAGTTGGACGATGGGATGGATGGGATGTTGCCCTTCATTAAATTGAACATTTGCCACGTATCCCATTTACGACCGCTTTAGCTTAGTTGGTAGTGACCCTGCCTACGAAGCAAGAGGTCCTGGGTTCGAATCCCGGTAAGGGCATTTATTTGTGTGATAAGCACGAATATTTGTTCCTGAGTTATGGATGTTTTCTATGTATTTAAGTATTTATTTATCTATATAAGTATGTTTATCGTCGTCTAGTCTAGTCGTATAGTACAAGCTTTGCTTAGTTTGGGACTAGGTCGATTTGTGTAAGATTGTTCCCTTACCTATATTTAAAAATACAAAAAAAAAATATTAGGGGACAATCTTACACAAATCGACCTAGTCCCAAACTAAGCAAAGCTTGTACTCTGGGTACTAGACGACGATAAACATACTTATATAGATAAATAAATACTTAAATACATAGAAAACATCCATAACTCAGGAACAAATATTCGTGCTCATCACACAAATAAATGCCCTTACCGGGATTTGAACCCAGGACCTCTTGCTCCGTAGGCAGGGTCACTACCAACTAGGCTAAAGCGGTCGTTAAATATTTTTTTTATTTTATTTATTTTTAAATTAAATTTAGTTTTAAGAAACTAGCTTATATTTATTTTCTTAATTTTGTTAATATCATTATTTGACAATATCTTTTGTCTAACTTTAAAGGTCTTTAACGTTTAATGTTACCACTACCTAACCGTAACTGCTGGGATCCGTTTCAAAGTATACTTAAAAAATAAATAAAATAAATAAATATCACGGGATTATTCACACCAATTGACCCAGTCCCAAAGTAAGCTCAGCAAAGCTTGTGTTATGGGTACTAGGCAACGGATAAACATACTTATATAGATAGATACATACTTAAATACATATTAAACACCCAAGACCCGAGAACAAACATTCGTATTTTTCATACAAATATCTGCCCCGACACGGGAATCGAACCCGGGACCTCAAGCTTCGTAGTCAGGTTCTCTAACCACTAGGCCATCTGGTCGTCTAATACTTGAATTTAAAGACTCAAATTATCGCAATAACTTTTACAATTGCCTGCAATTTGTAGGTTTCCACTTTAAAAAGGACGCCTTCTCCCGTATTTTCTCCCTATTTTGCCATTTCGTTGTTAAAACTGTTGGAGCAGTCGATTCCAAGGCTCAACCGACATCGAGTGTTACTGAGGTGTTTCTTTATCTACGTAATGGAGACCACTAAATCTCAAGCCACTTTAATCTTCTTTCATAGAATCCTGTTCGAGATTTCTCAAGGCCCGAGTTGTGCAATGCGTTTAGAAAATAAATGCACATAGTTTTTATATCTTCTTTTTTTGCGGTTTCGTACCTATTTCAAAAGAAACTTTTACAAGCTAGTTTTGTTGTCTCCTTTTATTAGAAATGGGTGGTATCAAATTGAATTTAATATGAGACACTAGAGCTAAGGAATGTAAAAAAACAGAGTTTATGAGTTACTACTACTTTACTAGAGTATGAATTATGGAAGAAGTCCTGGATTCGATGGTGTCACAACAGAAGCGTTAAAACTTGGCAGTCCAACTCTCCTCCCACATTTGACAAAGCTCTTTAACATCATGTTACGTACAGGTAAACTACCACCCAGTTTTTGTCATTCTAATATTATCCTGTTATTCAAAAAGGGTGACAAAAGCGATATCGGTAACTATCGTCCTATAAGCCTAGTGTCCCATGTTTATAAGATATTCATAAAAGTAGTAGAACGCCGTATTTCAGTACAGCTTGACCAACATCAGCCAGTGGAACAGGCAGGATTCAGGCCTGGCTTCTCTGCCACTGACCACCTCCATACTGTAAACCAAATTATCGAGAAATCCAATGAGTACAATAAAACCCTTTACTTAGCGTTTGTGGATTATTCCAAAGCGTTTGACAGCGTCCATCACTCCGCAATAGTTACAGCCCTCCATAGTCAGAACATAGAACCTACCTACATACACTTAATACAAACCATTTATAACAGCAGCACTGCAGACATCAAATTACAGTCTTCTGGTCAATCGTTTCGGGTCGAGCGAGGCGTCAAACAGGGTGACCCGCTATCTCCCAAATTATTCACATGTGTCTTGGAGGAGATATTTAAAAGCTTGGCGGTCTCATGGGAGTCCAAAGGTATTGTCGTCGGAGAGAGGAGGTTAACTAACCTTCGCTTTGCCGACGACATTGTCCTGTTTTCTTCGTCACATCAAGAGCTCGAAACGATGCTACAAGAACTTAGCACGGCGAGCCTTCAGGTTGGATTAATGATGAACATGTCAAAGACCCAAATTATGACAAACGGTACGAAACATAGGATCGTAACAGATGGGCAAATAATACACTATGTCGACGAGTACATCTACTTGGGGCAAGTAGTCTCTTTCAAGTACAGGCAGGACAAGGAAATTGAGAGGCGCCTTGAGAATGCTTGGAAGAGCTACTGGTCCATGAAGGAGCACATGAAGGGCAGCCTTCCAACGACACTGAAGCGCAAACTCGTCGACACGTGTATCTTGCCCGTCCTGACCTATGGTGCACAGACATGGTCTTTGACTGAGAATCAGAAATCCAGACTGAAGGTTTGCCAACGAGCTATGGAGCGCAGCATGTTGGGTGTGAAGAGAATCGATCGTATTCGGAACACCACTTTGCGCTCCAGAACTCGAATAGCCGACGTGGGAAAAAAGACCGCCAAGCTCAAATGGGATTGGGCTGGGCATGTGTGCCGGATGCATCCTCAAAGGTGGGCGCACTCAGCCACGTGGTGGGTGCCACACGACGGTTACCGACGGCGAGGCAGGCCCAGGCGCAGATGGCGAGACGACCTGGACGCAGAATTAAACGATTGGTCAGATTTCGCTCAGGACAGGGAGCTGTGGAGGACCAGAGGGGAGGCCTTTGCCCAGCAGTGGGACACAATTATAGGCTAGTAAAAAAAAAAAAAAAAAAAAAAAAATGAGTTACTATCAAAAATAAAACTTTTTGTAAGTTAACCGATAAGGTATTTCCCATCGACGTACAGAATTCTTGAATTATACGATAAGAAGTGTAGGTAAGGCTTTATATCATAAATTTATTTAATAAATTTTTAAAATCACTGAACAGTAAAAAGTAATCGTGTCATTTTTGTGTAGAAAAAAAAAATATAAACATTTTTGCAAGTTTATAATTTATACGGAACCCTCAGTCTGCGAGTCCGACTCGAACAACTTTAATAGGATAAAAATCGTTGAAGAATCATTTGCATCTACTGGTTGAGTAGATTTTAACCGAATAAATTTTATTAAGAAATGGGACAGCTATTACCAATTTAATTTTCATCTTCAAACTAGCAGTTATTTAAGTTCGAGCTATTTCTATAGAGACTCCATAATACCAGTTCTATATCCCGCGGTCCATAAGTTGCGTAACATATAAGGCCGAACAGCTCCTTCGGGCATACCACTTCTTACTCCACCTATGGATATCTGTTCCAAAAAGTCTTAAGCGCTCGCGATCTTCATATCATCTCGCGACACTTTGTTCTTGGTAAATAAGTATGTGGGTACAATGAAAATTCCCGATTTACTGCAGAGCAGTTAAACTTTTTCGCTATTTGTGAGAAAGTTTTTGTTTTACGCGCGAAGTTTTATTGTGAGTTTGTATTGGGATTGGCGCTGCGGCAGACATTTTCTTTGATTATGATAGTGAACGCCACTGCTCCACTGGAACTTTTAGAGCTCAGACCAAAAACAGGCCAATCGAATGTCGGGCCACTCGTTGTGTAGGAGTACCGTACTAAAAATTTTAGGTTTTAAAAATTAAAAATTATTTATTTCAGGATTGGCATCTCATAAAGGTACAATGTGTTAGTTGCATTCTTAATAACTATGTTATTTAGTAAGAGTGGGTACAAAAGATGAATGATGTTTCGATTGACTATTACCTACTCGTTAACTTGTCAAGCTTACTAAGCTGTGTTAGTTTTCATTATAAATTCGTTAACTATTATATTATTATATTTTTTTTAGATTTTCCAAACCAACCATTTAGCTCGTAGAGTTTGATTCTAACTAATATAATGCAAAAGTATCCCTTAATCGAAAAATTAACGAACTGAAACTAAATTATATTTAAAAATTTCAAATTAAAACTTTAAAAAAATAGTAATTGTTTCCCCGCAGCATAAACCCAAAGATATGCTGGCAGCATTTCCTCGCTGTATAGCAATGTTGATACGTTGTGCGAGGAAGATGCCAGATTTTTGGTCCCTGCGATATCCATCAGACGTTTTACAAGTTCTAACTTTTAAGTTTATGAAGTATTTAGTAGAATATGAAAAAAAAAGTTTTAAATAGAAAACGTTATAGTCTCTGATTTTCCATCCAACGAGTTAAAAAAACTCTATCCGACTTCTCAACTAAAAGTAAAATATCAAGTATGTATCACCTTTAAAAGTCGCAAAGTAAAACACCGCGGTACGAGCGTACGTCTTAAAATTTTGTACGAATATAAGCTCCCGCGGGCTGGGTGTCATTTACATAAAACTTGTTTAAATGGTAATATTAGAAGACGTCACCGCAGCTTGCCCTGAGGGAACCAAGCCACAGCTTAAGAAACAATCGAACGTTATTCTGCTGGAATACATAATGCTTAATTTTTGGGGTTCACATTTGTTTAGTCTGTGACCATTTAGGGGTTAGGAACATCACGATTTACTGAGGACTTTTCTATTTCAAGGTGCTCGGTTCCGTAACGTCAAGTCTGGGCAGGTTGTTATAGAATTTTATAAATCGTTCCTTCTTGCCTCCCTAGATACCCTGTGGATAACTTTTACCTTTTCCGGAATACCGCTTCTTCTTCTTCTTCAAATATGAAAAATGAAACAAGTGTCTTTTTAGAATTAAGTAATATGGGTATTACCTAGATTAGCAGTAACCTGTCCGTATATTTTTTACATGCATGAAGATTCAAAGAATTTATTTTCTAAAAAAAAATTTTCATGTTTAAATTAATTAGAGTTCTGTACAGAGAACTGACAAGAGTTTCAAAAAAAGAACGCCGTGATTCAAACTGGTTCTTCAGTGAATTTATCAAATATGACGTGACACGAGCCCTCTCTGTGCTGCTTCTTGATTGGTTGAAATAAATTAATACTTGAATTTGTTGCCTTGTGATTCGTTAAAATGGTTCAATATTTAGTTAATCACAGACAATTAGTTCGGACCATGTTGTTTTTATTATTGTTGTCTTAGCGTTTATTGTAAAATTAGTTAATATTCAAATCGATTGCAGGACAGTATTTTATTCATTACTTCTCATAAAATTATTAAAATTACTAAAATTTAACTTATCTAACGATTGTATAAAATACTATTTCAAACGAACACTTATTTTATTGCTTTCGGAAACATGTTTCCTATCATAGATAGTAATTAAGGCAATGGCACCCTAGGGCTCTATGAGTTATGCCGCGCCTGCGTGACCAGGTTACGTGAGTTCTGGCCGACTCATGAACGTGACTACTACTTATACTTTACTAATTATCAAGGTGATTTCAAATAAATTTGAATGTACCTTGCAATAGTTCTTCTTTAATAAAAACTATTGCCGTTGTCTCATGCTTTTGCTTTGCAATCATGGAGAAAACACTGGTACATAGCAGACACATACCTAGACACATGTCTAGTGGGATTTAGGTACAAACCTACTGTAGTCAGTTCTTTTAGAAACATAGCAAAGTAAACAATTGTATTGGAATGTAAGGTATATTACTAGGTTACAATTTGGTAGGTACAGATGTTTTTCAACATTTAGATAGCTCTGATTTTATGACAGTAATTTTACTGTTTACAGAGGTTCCTAATAAACGTATGTAAAGAGGTAATAAACGTATGTAAAGAGGTGATAATGGTAAGATGTTAAAACAAATTAAACTCACTCGTGCATTGGTAGTCAAGATAGGTATGTTCGACATGCTTTGAACTAATCCGTGTTTTTTTTTCAAGGTTGTTGTGAGTTCTCAGTTGGCTTCCCATTTGAACCTATCTTCACCTCTTTCTTCCTCGGTTACGTATGTACAATTGTACACGCTAGCGACCCATGTACGAGTATTTTATCTTAGTAATTATGTATGTGTCACACTTTAGTTTTAATTCAAAGGGTAAGATAACGCATTAAAAATGTAGAAACAAACTCAGCTATTTTTGTAACTGTTTATGCACATTCTGCATTAATTACTTTACAAGTCACCGGACTAAACCACGTCATGAAATACTGTTTAAACTACCTCGACGACCACACTGCAGTGGTCGTGGTGGTAGTATTTCATTATGCGATTAAGTACCGCGAGTAAGTGTAAATTGCGAAAGTTTAAAGTTTCGTTAGTAGCATTTTGCAACAGATGCCTATAATTATATAGAATAGATACTTACACAAACACGAAACAAAGCTTTATTTCAGTCTGGAACTCTTATCTTATTTTGATGATTTTCCCAATAGCTTTGATAAGCCTGCTACCTGAAAACATAGGGAAGCTTGAACTCTCATCTTAAAGACCGGCTAAAATCAAAAAGTCATTTTTGGGAAATTGCATACGTTTCTACATAGTATAATAAAATTTGAACTAAACAGATAGGTACTAAATTCAAATAAATCGTCAAAAAACATTTATATCTAAGGCGTACAATAAAACTAATGATTATAATTATCATGGATACGGAACATTCGTATGGCGTAATAAAATTAATGAATATAAGATTATTTAAAAGCGAAAAAGTTTTTCGGGTGCGCCGGTGGGATTCGAACTCACGTCTCCTGGGTATGTAAGCGATTAAGAATTTCGGGGGAGTCGGTTGGACGCGACGTGGTTCAATTGGTAGAACACCCGTTGGGGCGCATACCCAGGAGACGTGGGTTCGAATCCCACCGGCGCACCCGAAAAACTTTTTCGCTTTTATATAATCTTAGATTCGGTGAGTACTGCTAATAAAATAAATAATATTTTAATGAATATAATCATGGAAAGGAATGTTTGGGTATAATTCCGATCCACATTGGCTTTTCTTAATTTCAAATAGCTATCTGCTGAGTCAAAAATTTAGTTGTGTTAAATACTACAGATGTATGTGATGAAATAATAATTGTCCGGTCCGGGGGTTCATAACTTCTTGAGTTTCTTGCCGGGTTGTTTTCAACAATTTCAACAAGGTTTTACCGGACCGTTGATAAAATTCTAAATTAAATAAAAATACTGACATTTCACTTTATTAAGAACAATTATATTACCGTCACTTCAACTTTTTAACGCTACAATGCAAATTTATCACAAATGTTTTGAAATTATTTTAGGTCACATAGTTTGTGGAAACGTTATTATTCGACGACAACCGTTGAAATGGTGTTTTGAACTATAAATTACTGTTGTCTGAATTTGTTTACGTGACCTGTGTGGGAAGTTTTTAGTGCCCTGTTTTGCAGGTAAATTAAACTGTAATGAGTTATGGGTAAGTATTTGTTTTAATAAAATCGCAAGTGGTACAAATGGTAGCCAGGGTATCACCTTCTTTTGGCATAATTTTTCACTTAAACGTAGTTATAAACGATTACGCAGAATTTCGTTAGTTCGAATATTATTTGGACATTTTTTTATTCTCCGTATTCGGTAGGTCTGAGAATACGTCGTAGGCTATTTTTTATCTTCGCAGACGAAGTCGCGGGAAACAGCTTGTGTTCATATAATATTGTTTGTTATACAGTTATGGATGCAATCTGAAATGATTATTATTATTATAAACCTGATTCCTGTTTAATTTATTTTTGTTTCGATGTTTGTATCGTACAAGGAATCAAAATATATATTTAAATGATTATATAAGATTTATAGCATATGAGACCATAGAGCATGAGGGTTACCTGATCGAAAAACAATCTCATCCGTCCATGGACACTCGCGTTTCGTTATTCACATTAAAAAATGTTTAGCATTATTTTCCTTTTCGTTATTTTCGCGAAACAATTTCGTCAAACCGTTGGATTTTTCTCAACGACTAATTATCGAGACGGGAAATAATCAATAAAGGCGAGTGTAGTCGAGATGAAGTTAAAACAGACTTCCCTTTATATTGGGGAAGGTCGAGGGCCCTACATCGTGTAGACGGCCCTTAAGCGCCCGGGATAGAGCGGTGTGTGTTCATATTACACGGATTTTGATGCGTTCTTACTATGGACATATTAAGTATTTTTGTTCATTGCGTAAATTTTGAAAAATAATTTTGCAAAAAACCATACTTAGGTCAATATTTGTTGATCTTGACGAACGCATAGTCTAGTGATAACAGAACCTGACTACGACGCCTGAAGTCCCGGATTCGACTCCAGTTGGCAGGTTATAGGTATATGTATACACTGTGTTTTATTGATTTCCGTTTAGTTTGAGGAGACTTCTTCATGTCAAATAAAGCAATTTTTTGAGTAATGTCCTATTTGATACCATTTAAAAGATAATCAACTATTTCTCAAATATGCTACGAAATATTGACGTTATGTTCCTTATAATACGCCACGAAGTGTCACAATGCAGGCGCAGCGTGGTGTGCGGCTAGACGAGAGGTCAATAATGGAATTTCATACAACATTGCTGGCCAGCCCAGCAAAGTGATCGTCTATTGTTTCATACCATGACGTTTATAGGTCTATGGCTGATGCTATGATTAGCATTTAGCCATTAAAAAAAAAACTATAAGCAATATTTGCGTTTTGGTTCATTAAGACATTCTGCCACCACGCTTATTTAAGGTAAGGTAAGATGATGATGGTGATGGTGATGATTATGGTGATTTTGATGGTGGTGATGGTGTTAATGATGGCGGTGATAATGATGGTGATGATGATGATGATGGTGTGATGATGGTGTGATGATGATGATGATGATGGTGATAATGATGATGATGTTGATGATGATGGTGATGATGAGATGATGATGATGATGATGATGATGATGATGGTGATGATAATGGTGATGATGTTGGTGATGATGATGATGATGATAATGATGGTGATGATGGAATGATGATGATGATGATGATGGTGATGATGATGGTGATGATAATGATGTTGATGATGATGATGATGATGGTGATGGTGATGATAATGACGACGACGATGACGATGATGATGGTGATGGTGATGATGATGATGATGATGATGATGATAATGATGTATGTTTGAGAAAAACTCTATACAAGCCTTGGCCACGAACAGGGATTGCCGGCCTCGTATCTCTAGATGGCCTCGTTAACACTCAGCCATCTATAACTACTCGGCCGGCAATCCCCGATTTCGCGGCCGCTGCAGTAATGTACTATTAAATTTAATGAGTAATGATGGTCAACCAGTGTCATCATCATCATTTCAGCCGACAGACGTCTACTGGTGAACATAGACCTCGTCAAAATTCGCCTAACAGACTGCAGACCATGGTCTTTTGTTCCCGCAACCTTAACCAGGTCGCTCAATCTTGTTGGAGGCCTATCTACACAGTGTTTCTGGTACGTGGATGCGATTGGAGTACCTTTTGGCCCCATCGGCCATTATTTCTACGAGCAATGTGCCCAGACCACTGCCACTTGACTATAGCGATTCTTCAAGCTATATCGGTGACTTTAGCTCTTGCGCGGATTTCAGTTTACCCCTGATCATTATTCATGGAACTATGTCAAAATATTGGAAATTCAATAAAAATAGAGTCGGTCTTCATCCCGTACCAAATACAACGTGTCTCTACCCTCTGGACATAGAACAATAGGACGTGTTGATTAGGTTTTTTTTGACGTGACAACGTCTAATAAATCGATGAACGCCGGCTGCACGCACGAAAAAGGATGATGCAATGTAACGTACACGTACGTTACATTGCGTCATCGCGCGTTATAGCACGTGTCAGGATGTACAATCTTAGTACTAGCGCTCGGGTAATTTTTAATGGGGGGTTTTGACGTGGGGATGCGGGGGTATTAAAGGGGGATGAAAATTTCATTGATGATGCACCGTTTTCAAGATATTTGACAAAACACCGGATCTCGTCCGATCACCGAGGTTAAGCAACGTCGGGCGCGGTCAGTACTTGGATGGGTGACCGCCTGGTTTCATTTTTGTTTTTTGAATGTTTGGTTATGACGTTGTCACGTTAATTATCGTCCGTAAACTGACTTCACAGACAACCGGTTTTTTAATCAAATCTAAGAATTTTACAAAAGTAGAACATTCCTGAGAACGAACTCTACTCAGGATTTCGGTATTTGTCCTGAGAGTAGAGACACGTTGTATATCAAATTTATATAGTGACTGCGCACAGACATAAGCCTCTTTTTTAAATGCGAATTCGACACGTTGTGTATTACTCTTCCTGGGTTGCTGAAATCGTGTTATAATTAATTTTAATAATTAACGGGCTATGTGTGAGGTGTGTACGAGCCGCGTCTGCTGACGAAGACCTCTTGCCAAACTCGAGGGCGGACGTCTCGGCTTTGTCAACTCGAACAAAGACCTGATTATGGCGCTTGTGCATGATACTCCGAGTACTACGCTAAACATTCAGGTACTTAGTGGTTTTTATCCTTTTCTGAATTCTATTCTATAATTCTATTTTTGAATCTACCCCTGGAATTGTAGTAAGTTTTTATTTAGATGCAGTCTGAGTTTTCCGTCGCGTTTGTACCCGCTGTGTTTAATGGTGTCTTGTTTACTTCTTTAAAGAAACAGTTTTATCCCTTGGAGCCGCGACGAGCATTTTTTGTCTTCATTGCCTGTGCGGCCTTGTAACTACTGCGCAACGAGGTTCTCTGCTGCACAATGGACAAAAAAACCGGCCAAGTGCGAGTCGGACTCGCGCACCGAGGGTTCCGTACAAATTTATATGTATCTATGAACATCCAGTCATACTCCTGCTCCTAAGCAAAATGTGCGCAGTGTGGAATCATTGTAGATTGGTTACTGATATAGACAGACAGACAAAATAGATCTCGTTCAAACCAATCTTCCGTGGAAGTATACAATTTACATGGTAATGTACATCATATATTTTTTTTAATTTTATCATTCTCTTATTTTAGAAGTTACGGGGGGGGGGGGGACACACATTTTACCACTTTGGAAGTGTCTCTCGCGCAAACTATTCAGTTTAGAAAAAAATGATTTTAAAAACCTCAATATCATTTTTGAAGACCTATCCATAGATACCTCACACGTATGGGATTGATGAAAAAAAAAATTCGAGTTTCAGTTCTAAGTATGGGGAACCCCAAAAATTTATTGTTTTTTTTTTATTTTTGTGTAAAAATCTTAATGCAATTCACAGATTACATCTACTCACCAAGTTTCAACAGCATAGTTCTTATAGTTTCGGAGAAAAGTGGCTGTGACATACGGACGGACAGACAGACAGACAGACAGACATGACGAATCCATAAGTGTTCCGTTTTTTGCCATTTGGCTACGGAACCCTAAAAAGTATGTGTTTTACTGGGGTAGCTTCAACGCACGATTGGAAGTTAAATACTAAGTCTAAGTCTTTGAATATGCGATAAGCAAAAGGTACTACATAAAGGGATCTGTTATATTATAATATTCAAGTCACATGATTTCATAGTGAAAGGTACGCAAGGAGCGTTGTGCAGAAAAACGAAAAGCTTTGCGTTAACGCTCGTATTGTTAAATTAAATTTATAACTTACACTCCTGAACAAATTTATAACTTACGCTCCTGAACAAATTTATAACTTACACTCCTGAACAAATTTCTTTAACACTCATAAGTGGAATCATCGGTATAGTACCGGTTCATTGAGAACGAAGTATGTAAGTTTTTTAAAGATCCTCTGTTGTCCTCCCAGTCGCTATATTTTGGACAAATTTAAGGGAAAACTTACAGACTGGTTGTTACAGAATTGCTTTTATAGTCTGGACGAATATTTTAGCTACAACTACATGGGCACTAGGTACTAGATTTCTGATGATTTCATTTCATTTTATAAATTGTAACATGACATTCCTTTGATTAATAATTTAATTCCTATTTACTTATCTTGACTGTTATTATACTTATTATTGATGTTCTTGTTGCATTTGGACATTTAAAATTAAGTTTTGTTATGACATGAACTGTTTATTTTTTATTGGTATAATTTAATCTAATTTTAATTACAATTAATTGCTACCGGTGACCGAAGAGCTGGCAGCTACCTCGCTCAAAGAATTAGCCTAGCGATTCAACGAGGAAATGCTGCCAGCATCTTCAGCACAATGCCGCAGGGGCCTTTTTTAGATATAGTTTAGTTTTTAATTTAGTTTGTAATAGTATTATTTTTGTTTGTTTAGATCTAGTTTAGTTTTTAATTTAGTTTGTAATATTTAGTTTATAGTTAAGTTTTATTCTTTGTTATTTTTTCTTAATTGTTATAGCTTAATAAATTTTAATTTAATATAACACAAACTTTGCATGTTTATCAAAGCAGAATGTATTGGACATAAATTAAAAATAACACCTTGTTTTGTAAAACTACATTCTTGCAAAGAAATAAATAAATAAATAAAGCGGTCGTACCCTTCGGTTGTGAATTGGTTGCGTATTTGCGTATGTTTAGCACTCGTTTCTCTCTCTCTCTCTTTCTCTATGAAACTCGTATAGTGGGATGATTTCTCCTTGCCTTCCCCATCGTAGTGCTGGAATTCGAAATTCATAGGTGACAGGGACTGGTGCTGCCCAGTGCCGGCGTTACGACCATTGACGCCCCGGGCAAGTATTGTGGCGCCCACTTAAGGAAATCAAAATCCCAGCCCAGCTCCATCACCCCCCCCCCCCCCCAACGCCGGCACTGGTGCTTTCCATCCTCACATCAGAATCCTTAGTCAACACTAATCTCTAATTTGTATCGGTTCAGAAATATTACGAAATTTGCCGTAATGTTACAATGAAAACACTCAACCTCTAATAAATCAATCATCGAGCTGGAGTTCGTCACTATTCCCTAATAATTGAACGTCTCGTATCTTACGCGCCTTACAAGCCATTGAAACTATAATAATAGGTTATGTTAGTATTTCTGACAATGGCCTTTGTTAACTTGATAGAGGTATGGTATAATTGTTATATTTGCTGAAGTAAAACATTATCATGTCTGATCATGTCAGGCTCACCTGAAGTACATTATATAGGATGGAATTTCCTGACCCTGAACTTACTAGTCTTGTGATAGCAGCATTAACTTGGCAAATGGATAAATTCCGAAATAATCATACAAACATTATTTTGATGAGAAAATGATATGAGCTATAAACAATGTATGTTATGTCTCTTATTCAAACAATGTGTATTTCGAATGATTCAGGCGAGAATGTTTACTAAGAGTCTACTAATATTTTTATAAGTGCAAATTAAAGTTGTGAGCATAATGTGTGCGTGCGTGTGTTTGTTAGTCCTTCAGGCTAAAGCGGTAGCACGGATTTGGATGCAATTTTGTATGTAGATAGCTGGACTTCTAGAATAACTGATCCCGCATAACCTTAACTAGGTCGTCGCTCCATCTTGTTGGAGGCCTACCTAAACAGCGTCATCCGGTCTGTGGACGCCACTCGAGAACCTTTTTGCCCCATCGGCCATCAGTTCTACGAGCAATGTGCCCTGCCCACTGCCATTTGAATCTGGTGATTCTTCGAGCTAATATGTCAGTGACTTTAGTTCTTGCGCGGATTTCATAATTTCTAATGCGATCCCGTAGAAAAACTTGGAGCATAGCCCTCTCAATCGCCCTCTGAGTGACTTAAATAGAAATTAAAATTATTTTTATTTAATTAATTCTAAAACAAACAAAGAACCACCGGTTCGGGAAAAACCTGCTCAGAAGAATCCTGCAAGAAACTAAACAAGGTATTGAATGTATTTTTCCAAAACAAATCAACAATGTGGTTTTATTACTTACACATTTGAAATAGGTATTTAACACAACTGAATTGTTGAAACAGTAGATAATGCTGTTTGAAATTAGCGATCACCAGTGCGGTCCAGAAACCCAGCGGTATTATAAACGTGAATGTTTGTACGGATAGATTAAAATGGATGTGAGGATGTTTGAAATTTTTCACACTACGGTTCGACGGATTCTGATGAAGTATGGTTTATAATCTGAATTAATATTTAGGATATCTAATTTCTTTCTCCATGAAATAGTTGCATAGTTTCCTTGGCATATAGCGAGAAACGAATTATTTGAAGACGGAGTCGCCAGCAACAGTTGGTGCCTTCATAAACGTAACGAGCGCTAAGAGACTAACAAATTGCGGTTGTCTATTTTTTGTAATGTACCTACCCGTCAACACAAGGCGAAATTTTAAACCTGATTAACCCTTTCAATGCCACGCCTTGACAAAACGTAAACCTGCTTTGAATCGTATGTCATTGTGTCAAGATCACTTTGACACTGTACTTTGTTACACCTATATGTGTCGTTGGCGTAGAAAGGGTTAAAAAAAACGCTTTTCCAACCGTAATGATTGGGTATCAAAGAGAGAGACCTATGTCCAGCAGTCGACGTCCTACGGTTGAAAAGATGATGGTGAATTTTAATTTAATTTTGAAGTGAACTAAATGAAAAAATATACAAAATAGTTTCTTATAATTGATTTTTTTATACAAAAAAATATATTAAAACAATTAGTATTTTTTTTAGACAATCCCAATTCTAAATACGTTGCTGTCTTCAGAAATTCCGTGCTGACCTGCCAGATATTGGCTACGAAATTGAGACCAAATTATCAGCGTACCCTTTCGCCTGTTACGTTTATGAAATAGGGGCCCATAAATGCACTTTGCTATTTATAGGTACGTCTGCATTGAAGTTGTAAACAAACGTAATTTAAACACAAAACACGGCTTTAACACTTTTTACACTCTTTGTTTTTCTCTAATGGGGCATAAAGTTTTGGATAAATTTGAGCTTTTGTTTAAAAGCTTTGTCATGGATTAAAAACGATCGTAACTCCTTAAGTATCGCTTTAATTGCTCTTTCCAGTATTTTGTAATTACGGCATAACCAATTCTCGGCTACAAAATAATGTTCTACAGATTTTAGGTTCAATTCTTATTGCACAAGTTTCAAATTATAAGACACTAGCCTTCCGTCCGCAGCTTCGCCCGCGATAAATTAATTTTCCCGTAGGAAAAGGTATTTTCCCGCAGTAAAAAGTAGCCTATGTCACTCAGTGATAATGTAGCTCTCTAACGGCGAAAGAATTTTTGAAATCGGTCTAGTAGATTCGGAGCCTATTCAATGCAAACAAACAAACAATCAAATCTTTCCTCTTTATAATATTAGTATAGAAGTATAGATAGATAAGTATAGATATAGATATCTAAAAATAGTTCATCTTCAAAAAAGTCATGGCAGCCAAGTGGTTTAACCTAAGGTCTCTCAAGCAGAAGGTTGTGGATTCGATCCCGGACTCGCTCTTCTGATTTTTTATGAATTATGTGCCAAATAACATATATGAACATTACCGTAAAGAAAAACATCGTGAAGAAAATCTGCACACACGTTAATTGGCGTGTGTGTGTGTGTGTGTGTGTGTGTGTGTGTGTGTGTATGAAGCGTACACGTGGGTGTTTCAAGTTTCAACGCGTGGTGTACCTAAGTTTCAATAGAATAAAAAAGAGTTGAAAACAAAGGTCCAAAAAAAAAACAGTTTTAAAATGTAGATGTTCATCACGACAATATTGTATCCGAACAAGTCATTCGTACAAATAGTGAAAATGTCTAGATGCTTTTAACCAAGAACACGAAAGCGAGCTGAAAACAGCATCGCCATAAAGATTGTAAAGGTGCCTTGTGAAACTAACAAGCTCTTTTTGAATGCAAAATTTTATGCAGCAATCCTGGGCGATATATGCAAAGTCGAGAGTGCGAGTCAAAAACGTTGAGGGCATAAAATGAAAAAGAAAAAATGCCCTGAGAACACTCGAGTTTTCCTTGCACAGACTACGTACCTCTTGCCTGCATTTGCATAGAAACGCGCTTTTTTTTCGACGTCCTGTTGTGCCTAAAGATGCCCACGTCCTTATGATGAGGTTGATGAGACGTTTTTATGCGGCTCATGTTTTTAAAGAGGTCACGCGTTTGAACTGCCTGTGGATTGCGCTTTGCCGGATCGAGACGCAGCCAAATTATACTGGTACAGTGAAAAACGCCGTGGAAAATAGCCTAGTGCGGGGGTTCCCCAAACTTATTCAGTTAGCGGCGCACTTTAAGGTTTCGTATTTTGTCTCGGCGCCCCAAATAATTGAAAGAAAGAAAAAAAAACCGGTTGTCTCTATAGTCGATTTACGGACGATAGTTTAACGTGACAACGTCATAACAAAACATTCAAAAACCAAAAATGAAACCAGGCGGTCACCCATCCAAGTACTGACCGCGCCCGAAGTTGCTTAGCCTCGGAGATCGGACGAGAACCGGTGTTTTGTCAAATATCTTGAAAATGGTGCATCCTACGGCAAAATCAATGAAATTTTCATCCCCCTTTTAAAAATTACCCGAGCGCTAGTACTAAGATTGTACATACTGGCGCGCGCTGCTCTCTTGTACATCCTGGCCTTCACTGCTCTGTACGGGACATGTACGTACATGTACGTAACATTGCGTCATCCTTTTTCGTGCATGCAGCCGGCGTTCATCGATTTATTAGACGTTGTCACGTCAAAAATCAATTTATTTCCTTCAGGGCTAGGAATATCGTCGGTTTCGAAACGTAAGTGTCAATCAGCAAGTGAGCGTTACGTACAGTTTAACGGCGCCCCTCTTCACCCTCTACGGCGCCCTAGGGCGCCGCGGCGCACATTTTGGGAACCCTTGACCTAGTTGTTAAACCTATCATATGAATATAAATTGGCAACCGTGGTTGCACAAGGCATGTGAGTGGTGATATCTATTGACTCACTGTGAAACCTAACAATTGTACTTTTAGCTGTAGAAATTGTCTTATAAGTGAAATTATCTGTAATTTCTCTAGACAATAAATGTTCTTTAAACTTATATGAGCTATCAAACAGAGGGTCTAGGGTTCGAGCCCGGGTTCGCATCTCTAAAGCTTTTCAGAAGTTAGGTGCGAAATAAACCACGAGCGTTATGGTAAAGGAAAACTTCGTGAGGAGACCTGCACACGCCTGCAAAAAAACCCAATGTGTGAAGTATCCAATCCGCAACAAGCCCCTTGTGAAAACTACGGCCCAAGCCCTCTCATTTTGAGAGGAGGCCTGTGTAATCCAGATGGTACCGTCGCTGCGGAATTTAGATGCAAAGAAATAAGTAAAATAAATAAATAAATAAATAAATATCATGGGACAATTCACACCAATTGACCTAGTCCCAAAGTAAGCTAGGAAAGCTTGTGTTATGGGTACTAGGCAACGGATAAACATACTTATATAGATAGATATATACTTAAATACATATTAAACACCCAAGACCCGAGAACAAAGATTCGTATTTTTCATGCAAATATCTGCCCCGACGCGGGAATCGAACCCGGAACCTCAAGCTTCGTAGTCAGGTTCTCTAACTCTTAGGCCATCTGGTCTGGTCGTCAAAGTATCAGTAAATAAAAAAAAAACTTAAGATGTCTACGGGTGAATTTTGAAAATGCTTTGACGTTGATTAGGTATTTATGAACTCTTAAATGCAATATTTTAAGATCACTTTGAAACATATTAACACGTTTTTTGCGTCGTTCAATTAAGCGACTTGGCCAACGGACGTGCTGATGGCTTCTTTAATAAATGAAGCAGCATAATTTAATATTAAATATGGCAATTCTGGGCACGTACTGAAACTGTGTGAAATGACGAGACTACCGCATTTGGTATGACGGCGCCATAATTTCAATTTTATATGTTTTCATATAATGATTATAACGAATTTAAACAAATGACTGCATAAACATACGGATAGTTAACCCCAATTGACGTAGTCCCAAACTAAGCAAAGCTTGTACAGTTGTTGCAACCAAGTGCTCAAAAGTATCTGCACGCACGTACAATGAACGATGAACAATATGGTCGTGTTTAGTAATTATTGATCACCTTAAATGCTGCGATGTTTATGATGGCGACTGTACTATGAACGTTAGGCAGCGGATATACAAATTTTAAAAACATAGTGAAACATTCCATATTATTATCCCAGCTCTGACTGGAAACCCTGGACCATAAGCTTCGCAGTCCGTTTGTTCACTAAGCTAAACTATTTATTTAATTTTAATGCCAACTTTATGTTAATACTTATGTACATCAGCTAATTAAGATTGAATGTCAACATAAAAATTCGGCTATGCAACATCTAATTTGTCATAGAATAATTCACACTAAAAAAGAGTTAAGCATATTATTTATTACACCTTTTTGACTCCGCCATTATCCGTCCATGATGTCGCCCTTATAAATATCAGCAGCAGTGACAGGGTTGAGTGTGTATCGACGTAATGTTTTATAAAAAATTGGACGGGAAGCTTTAAAGTGAAGAGTGTATTGCGGTCATCGGTAAAACTTAATGTCAACAGACGTTATCTCCAGATCTCATCATATTTTCCTCTTATTTAAACAAGTTTAATTAACACAAATTAAAATCACTGCTGGCTTTGAATGACAAAATACGGTGAGAAAATAACGGATCTATCGTCATCGTTTAGACCTACTAGCCCATCAAATTTATGCTTTTTGGCTGAAAGTAAAAGTACAGATCTCAGTCATAAGAGCAGTGTCCATAAGGATGAGAGGCTCAAGGAGGCACATTAAAGCCCTTGGCTGCGAGGACGGAGCTGGGATTCTGTGAGGAATAGACTGCCATTGCCACCGACAATTTAGTTATTTAGTTTATTTAAATTACCATACATAACTCATTGAAAAAACCAGAATAGATAAGCTGAACCGAGAAGTGAATTACCTATACACATATATATTTCTATTACTATTTTTAGCCTGTCCATAACATACCTATAGAAATAACTAAATTGATTTTGTTTTCAATAAATTATTGGTATCGTCATCGTTTCCAGCCTATTTACGTTCCACTGTCGGGCATAAGTCTCCTCTTAGATTACGAGGGCATGGGCTGTGATTCCCGTGCGATGCTTGCACGGATTAAGAACTAGCACCACCACCACCACCACTTACCACCATTAAATTGCTTCGCAGGTGTATCCAGGTATTCTCGCGATGTTTTTCTTCACCGTAAATAATGTGGTAAATTGTAAACACTATTTCGCACTTGAATTTCGGGAAACTCAGAAGTACGAGCCCCAGTCTGAATCCGCGATCCTCTAGTTGAGAGGCCTTAGGACAAACGACCAGGCTACCACGGCTGTTTTGTGATCCTTTTTTTTCGTTGCCAAAAACATAAATGGTAATGACCACATTGGTTATGGAAGATGTTTAGTTCTGAACGTATTCCGTAAAGATGCAAAGAAGGTAGACTGATGACCTGGTGAAAGAGGCTGGAGTCTGATGGACGCGGTCGACACATGACAAGTCTTTTTGGCGTTCTTTGAAGAAACTATTTCCAACAGTTATAAGCGCTCTGTGGAATTAATCAACGTTACAATTTATCGACAAAACTGTACTTCCAAGAAACGCAAAGCCAAGTGCTGTCTGATGCCTTCACGGCCCTCAAGACCTTCAAAACCCAGCCGCCGCAAATTAGGTATCCACGGAGTGCAAAATTATTTCTTTTGTTTATCCAATCGGTCCATGTTTACAGCACAACATAAATAAAAGCGTTCAGAGCTCAATTTTAATATCTTACCAAATTATACACGAACAAACAAACACACGCCCGAGCTCATTACAATCCTTGTTTGTGTTTATACGTGGAGCAATGTGAAATTAATTACTCTGTAAGACTTGGCTGAGTTATTCGCGGGTTTGCCTCTAAGTTGACGTGCCTCGTGCCCGTACATACTAAGTACTTGGTATTCGAGTTGTATTTGACGGTCGTGATGTTCGCCGCGGTTCAGGGACCAAGGTTGTGCGGTAAGAGACGGTGATGAATCATGAACTAAGGTTTCCAAAATCCAATATCATCATCATCACAATTTCAGCCCTAGGACTTTCACTGCTGGATATAGAGCTCCCTCATTGATACACAATCATTAAGGGTGAATTTGCGGCCTTTCCAAATCATCCGTCCTCTCGTTAATGCAGGTCCCATACTCAGTTGCGCTTGCCAGTCCGTGGTCCTCATTTGGAAACCTTTCGGCCCCAACGGCTATCTGTTCTGCTTGCTATATGGCCTGCCTATTGCTATTTCCCATAAAAAATCTTAGATGGACTAATGGCAGTTCTCTCGAATGTCTTCAATTTAACTTTAAACCTAGCAAAATCACTTTTATTTTTGTCTGGATTATTATTGTAACTCTTAACTCTTAAAATTTTTGTCTAACATAATTATTATGGTTGGTTTTTAAAACGACGGAGTTGCTTAATCAAGACAATCATTGAAATTTATTCATTGAGCAAAGTAACACAACGTACTATTTAATATAAAAATAAATTTATACAGATACAAAAATTCAATGGTACACAGCCAATATACATTATGAATAAATTGATTGAAAAAAAGCGTTCACTTTTCGTCAAGTCAGAGTTTTGTTACACCTTTCAAAATATCAATCACACTTCTAATCAAAGCCGACCTCCCAATGCAGCTAACTTTTAAACTGGAGTTACGTAGCTTCGCTCCTAAAAAAAGGTAAAAATCTTTCAGTTGCACGCTCACACACGACGTCAAGTCCTCTCAAAAATTCATCGGCCGTCTGAGAGCGGAGTCTGCCCTCAATGACTTTGGCGTAGACTGGTAATCCACCTAATACGTAATGCCACTATGATGCCAAGTTGGTAATACTGTCGCATTGAAATAAATGATGATAATTGACATCATTACGAACACGATAGCGGTGTTATGAATGATTTAGAGTAAAAATAAGTTGAGGAAGACTTTACTTGCAACTTGAAATTTTGTTTTAAATGTGTTTTCTTCAAGTCAAATTAATAGTTAGTTAATGTTTCGACAGAAGTAATTTGTTTGAATTACACTACCAGAAAAGTACCTTGTACTTTATATTAATAATGCAATAGGTATGTACTAGAAGCTGCGATGGTTTAAGTAAAATGAATTGAATACATAATTAAAAAGTAACAAATACCTACGACTAAAAAAGATAATTATGAAAAACGCACTTTTATCAGACTTAACCAAAAATACGAACAACATTGAATAGCGGCTAAAAATCTCACAAGTCTTGCACCGAAACATTCATAATTTAACGTGCCCGAAAATATCCAAGCGAGGTAGCACTTGATATTGAAATTCTGAAAGTACTCTCCTATGATGAACGAACGGCATGACGCGCCACGAAAACATTAAAAGATTAAAAATTTGTTACGTAAATGAGTTTTTTCTTTTTTGTGCGACACGCTGGCAGTTTTTCAAGCGGAATATGCGCCCAGCCTCACACGGGCCCTCAAAAATTCAGCGACGCGTCTGTTGCATTCCTATTCGGATAGTAATTCAAGCAATCTAATTATTGTATCGACTTTTAGACATATTTGGTTTCACTTTTGTGTCATTTTAAGGCACCGTATTATTATGTCGCGTATCACCGAAGAGCATCATGATCGTTAGTTTGGATGCAAAAAGATATGAGAGAGAGAGAGAGAGAGAGAGAGAGAAAAAAAAATACATTTGACAGGAAATTTACAAATTAAAAAAATATATCGAATAGTATAAATGCGATTTTTGATATGCGATTGCAACACGCCGTATCTGATTTAAGCGTCCAGAATTAATGCTCACGATACTTGTCAGTACTCTGCGACAGACATACAATACAATAAATGATACAAAATGTAGACCCAGTCTTAAAGAACGTCAGGACCGCGTTTAGACAATCCTGTAGCAATAATGTTGAACAGGGCCGGATTTTGAGGTCTGGAGGCTTTGAGGCATAAAAGGAAGGATTGTAGGCCCCTTAACCACAAATTATGTTCCAAATAAAGTAATCTTTTTTCAGTCGAGATTTCATTAAACAATTTTTCGAAGTCTCTATCGTGGGAGAGGCCCTTCCCTGAATCCGGCCCTGATATTGACCGTGAATCATTTAAACTGCTACGTACAGATCTTTCTTGAAAAAATTTGAAATGCAGCATAACGTTACCAATGGTTTTTGATACTCTTAATATGCATATGTCTTTGTCATAATCATCTCATTATCCCGGTTTATATACTCGTACGTCCTTGGGTACAGGTTTTCTCTCAAAATGAGAGAGAGAGCTTGTAACGTAGTTTCTAGACATGTCCAGTGCGGGTTGGGAACGGGGTTTGAACCCGGCCTCACACACGCTTCTTGAGTTTTCGGAATTTATGAACGAAATTACATTTTTACTATGAGCTTGAAGATGAAGCATTGAGAGGAATCCTACACATACCAGCAAAGTCATTCAATGTACGTGAAGTTCCCAACCCGCGCTGTCTGAGACGAGACACCGCAGTGGAATGTATATAAGTAAATAGTTATTTAAGTTTTATTGAAAAACACATGATATTAAAAGACAACAACAATAATAAATTGATACTATAACTATAAATAAAATAAAACTAACTTAAACTAAAACTAAATAAAATTAACAAAAGGTTCCCCCCGCGGCATGGACCCAAAGACACTGGCAGCATTACCTCGCTGTATAGCAATGCTGATACGTTGTGCGAGGTAGCTGCCAGCTCTTTGGTCTCCTGTAGTGTCACAAAGCCGTTTACAAATATCTTTGTAAAGACTTTTTGCGCTGGAGCCCCACGGACCAAAGGTCTCAACCCCGAATGGAACAAAGTTGTATTCAGAGCCAAGACCTTTGTATTTATTTTTCTTAAGCTTTTCTGCCGCTTCTGCTGCTGCACCAGCTTGATTTGCTGTTCCGCGGACGTGGGACGGAGCCAGTGTGTCTACACAAGTAGCGTCCCACACTAGCACACGACCCAATTTCCACGGAATCAATGACATTCCGTCTGGTCTCTTGCCATCATCTCTGGCGATGCCCGATGGCTCCAGTAACGCAGGCACATTGACGGTGGCAAGAGAGCGACGGATAATGTCATTGAGAGCAGAGTGTCTAGAGAAGCGGCCCGCGCTCTTCTGGCACGAAAGGCCGTGGTGTCCCAGCGCGTCGACCTCAAAGCCGCAGGGGCATTTGTGCGGTGCGCAAACTGCTACTCCAAGTCGCAGGCAGATGGAAATTCTGAGAGTGTCGGGCTCTAAAAAAGTACCAGTGTTGGCTGATGGAAAGGCGTGCAACCAGCAGCCGGCTTCCTTCGTACCTGCAGCCAATAGTCTGGCACGATGAGAGCCCGTGCTGCGGCTCAGAAGGAATTCATAAGTCAAATTTGACTGAATGTCGTCCCAGGACCTTTGAAACTTTAAATTTTCTGGGAAATCCTTTCCCGGACAGGCAATAGACCAATCATTTTTAGCCTCCGTTAAACCCGCAGTCTCATAGTTTAAAGGGCAAGCCCTCAGGATTTTACCTATGAGATCTGCCGAGCTATGGGCGGAGGACAAAAAAGCTGGTGCGGAAATAGAAGAAATTTTGCGAATCCCTATCCCACCAAAGCGAATGGGAAGGGATGCTTGAGTCCAGGATTCTTCGCTTAGCTGAATGTTCAGAATTGATTCCAGGTTCGCTTTGATTAAGTCATCCATTTGTGACAGTGAAATTTTGAATTTAGTGAATGGACAGCAGCGAAGTACATAAGTAAATTTTGGAACGAAAAGACAGAATTTTAAAATTGTCAATGCGAAATGAGGACTAATTTCAAGCAAACGACTTTCATACCTTTTGAATTTAGAAATAGAATCTAAAATGTAATTCGGAAAGGATTCTTCGAAAATAGGAGAACCAAGGAGGCAGAGAGAAAATCTGTCTACTATCTTAATGTCTGGCGTCAGTGCATCAAATTTTGTTTTTAAATCTAGTAAATTTAAGTCAGGATTTTGCACATAAAGTTCACATTTGCTAAAATTTAACTCAAGGCCAATTGCTTGGAATTTGGATCTGATTGTTGAAAGGTCAGACAGTAAGGTATCCAGATCACCTCCTAAGGTTCCGTCGTCTAGATACCAGACATTGAATTTGGATTTTAAATTTTGAATAACAGGGTTAATAGCCAAACTGAAGATTGCCGGCCCGAGAGGATCGCCTTGCTGACAGCCCACTTCTGAAGATAAAACATTGTCATGGTATACAAGACTAGTGGGATCTGCATAACAATGGAGAAGGTAATTGTATAACTCAGGGACATTGTTTTTGACTTCTGTCAGCAAGGTGTCTCTATTTATAGAGTTGAAAGCATTTTTGACATCAATTTTGACCAGTGCATCACATGGTTCGTTGGAGAGATATGTACGCAAGGCGTGGACGGCTGCCTCGCATCCTCCTTTTATGCCGAAACCGAGTTGTATAGGTTCGAAAAGTGACTGTAAAAGTTTTATTTGTATTTTTTTTTTTAATTTTACAGCGAATTGGTTTTATACTGTCATGCTGTAATTTTTATTGATGAATAAATAAATAAATAAATAATAAATAAGCTGAGATTATAGTAAAATTTTTGTTTCTTTTTTTAATATTTATTAATCTCTCATAATCTTAATGTTCAAATACAAATAGGGGGTCTGATTTTTTTTAAATTTTTTATATTGTTGAATTTGTGACCGAATAAATATTTCTTGTGTTCTTTTGCATCGCTATACTTTCGCACTCAGCTCGCTCTCGACTCGACTTCCCAGAATACCTCCCAGGATTTTGGGTGGCTGCGCCAACCAAGTCTCCAGACAGTGTCTGATGAATATTTTACTTCATTATAACAGCCTCCGCTCCTGTGCAAGATTTAGAGCGATGACGGGATAGAGGGACCTGCGCAAACAGATGTAAAGAATGAAACCACTGTTTTTTTACTTTGTTTTTTTTAGGGAGCGGTTTCTTTGTTGAGCTTTGGGTAATCGCTTAGCGACAAAAGAATCACAAAGTAAATTGTAAATGACCACTTTGAGAATACGTCAAGGAGAAATTTCACTGTGTATGGCATAGCTCGGCTTAGTGTATTACGATGAGCCCGCATTACGGATTGATAAAGAGCGAAGTTGGATTCCTGGAGCTCAGAATGTTTTTTTCCGGTTTTTTCTGTCACTCCTGCGATTTAATATGATGATGATGATGCATTCCTGTTATCCCTCGTTAGGGACATAGGGCTCGCAGATTTAATATAATCTTTTGAAACTCAAAAAATATTGGCTTTAGACTATGTGACATGTGATCTTCATATTAATACTAGCTGTTGCCCGCGACTCCGCCCACGAAGAATAGGGGTATAAAAAAATAGCCTACGACCTATTCTCAGACCCACCGAATGTGGAGAAAAAAGTTTCATATTAATCGGTCAATATTAGGTATAGTGTACCTGTGTCAGGAAGCCTCGCTCTTCCAGCTTATAGTACAGTCATGCGTTAGAATGCAAGAATAACATAAAAAGTAAAAGTTCTTAATAACTACATAGTACTTAATGGGAATTAGGTATGTGTGTAATGACATTGTGTTATTTGTGTGTGTGTGTGTGTGTGTGCGTGTGTGTATGTGTGTGTATGTGTATGTAACGTGTATGTGTGTGTATGTATGTGTGTGAGTACGTGCGTGTGTGTGCGTGCGTGCATGCGAGTACGTACATAATATCTCATTAAAATTCAACGTTAAACCTTATGTATACAATACATTTTCAGTTGCTACATAATCAAGTTCACTTATCCAATTTAGTATCGCTTTTTTACAGTCATGGTAGTTCATAGTATAAATATAAAACTAGCACAACACAACAAATTTACTTAGAATATACTTACAAGCTTTCTTGCTGACTGTATTTTTACTGTCTTTTACGGTTTATTATAGTTGATGCATTAACCGTTTCGAATCTGGAATTCGGATTGGAACTAGGAACCTCTTGCTCCATAGCCAGACTCCCTTTTTCCTTTTGAGAACCCTAAACAACCATACACCAAACACCCATGAAACGCAACTTTGGACTCACTTAAGCTTCACTCTGAACTCAAGACGCCGGGAAATGGAGGCGTACGTAAATTCCATTTAGCGAGCAAAGTGCCGGTCGCTAGAACGCAAACTCCACTTAATTACGTACCATAAATTGCGAATGCTCTACGCGATGTATGTACCCGCATTTTAACTCGCAAAATATCATTTATTAGATGTATTGGAAAGCCTGTGAGTTATGATTCGAGACAATTCAGTTAAGTGTTGTGTCTGGCGGCTGTTATTAATTTGTTGTTCAGTGAATTTTGCCCGTTCTTGGATTGGAGTACTTTCTCAATGATTGCAACGACGAACGAAAACATCTCATTTTGTCGGCTACAGAACTAATACGTACCTACCTAAAAAACCGACCAAGTGCGATTCGGACTCGCGCGCGAAGGGTTCCGTACCATTATCTGTAAAAACGGCAATAAAATCATGTCTGCTGTATGGGAGCTCCCCCATGTTGTATATTTTTTTTATTTTAATTTAATTATTATTTTTAAAGTGAATATTATACCGAACTAAATATTCTGTGAATATTTTAAGCGTCTACCTGTTGCCGTTATCAATATCGAGGAAAAACGAGCAAAAAAATCACGTTTGTTGTATTCCGAGTCCCCTTAAAAATTTATTTTATTTTGTTTGTTGTTATAGCGGTAACATAAATACATCATCTGTGAAAATGTCAACTGTCTAACTATCACGGTTCATGAGATACCGCCTGGTGTGGTGACAGACGGACAGACAAGACAGACGGACGGACAGCGAAGTATTAGTAATGGGGTTTCGTTTTACCCTTTGGGTACGGAACCCTAAAAAAAAGGTATAGAAATGTCACCCAACCTAAAAATGCTAGGCGCTTGTAGGTATGGCTAAATAGCGATATAATAATTATACATATGCATCTCAGTCTGTAAAGAAGTTAGTTGATTATTAAAGAAATGGGTGGGTGAGTATATTTGAAAAAAATAAAAAAAAAAATGAAAAATGAAAAATATTTATTTTCGTTTACAATTGTGCATAAATAGTGTCAAGGTTGGGACTTCGTAGTAAGTATTGTTATACCTTTAGCAGGAAGTCCCGAAAATAATATTATATATTTATTTAGTAAAAACCGAGAAAAACACAAAAACATTTAATTAAATAAAAAATGTGGCGACATCGATTCTGGTTGGAAAGACAACTTCAAATAAGAATAATAAATTGCTTTTGACTAATCGTATGCGTTCCATCGACGTTAATCAAACTATTTACTAGTTTCAAAATTTAAACAAACGCAATATCCCTCCGAAAACCTTAAAAACTCGTTTACTCAGCACTCAAAATCTAAATGCCAGCCCCGACACGAAATAAAAACACTTAAAATCTAGATAAGTTGTGCGAATAGAAACACGCATTAACATAATGTG
This sequence comes from Archips xylosteana, assembly GCA_947563465.1. NCBI lineage: Eukaryota > Metazoa > Arthropoda > Insecta > Lepidoptera > Tortricidae > Archips > Archips xylosteana. Next base: position 17,010,081 of record OX387352.1, on the reverse strand, counting down.
ATGCAATTACTGCGCCCTGCTGGCAACGGGAAGGATGGCGTAGGTTTTGGCTCGAAGAACACCGCGGAACTCGCCGAGCCAAATTAGACGCGCAAAAATACTGACGTTTAGTTGTCAGTACTTGCCTCATTTGTTGTTGCGAAATGGGAATGTTGAGGAAGTGGGAATGTGGACGAAATGGGAATGTGGACGAATTGGGAATTGACTGTGGACGAAATGGGATTGCTGACGAAGTGGGAATGTGGATGAAACGGGAATGTGAACGAAATTAACCTAAACGGTAGCAGGTATCGAAAAAACACGAATCTTGCACGTTATTTATAAAAACATTATTGTATATTTAGTTAATTTTCGCTATTTAGAAACGTAATCTAACTATGAGAAGCAAACGCGGTAACCGGCAATCTAATTATAGTTAGTTTATTTGCGTTGTTTAGCATAATTGAATAAACAATGCCGACCAAAATGTCTTAGAAATTATCATAGTATTTGTTCCCGCTGTTTGTAGAGAAGTGATTTGGGTGTGTGTATTTACTTGATTAATATTGCATCTGTGTTTACTAAATCTATTACATTGTTAAGCTTGTTAACAATTGTTTACATTGTTGGTCTACGAGTGAAAGTCGAGTATTGATAGAACCAAGTGATTTCGGGATAATCAAAGAACTAAAAAGTATGTTTCTAAAATATAAGAATATCAAAATGACTGACAGTCACCATGGCAGACCGAAGACCTGGCAGCTTCTTCGCACAGTTCTTGCCACGAAGGGATTTTTTTGTTTTAGTATTATGTTTGTTTTAGTTTATTTTTTCTTACTTACTTACTTACTGCGCTGGCTCAAGGACCCAAAGAGGATCTTGGCCTCCGACACCAGAAGACGCCATTCAGCACGGTCCTGCACCACTTCACGCCAGTCGGATCTTCTTAGGGCGTTCAGGTCCTTTGTGACTACCTCGCTCCAGCGATATCTGGGACGTCCAACCGGCCGCTTACCGATCGGGCGCCCCAAATATGCTTTCTTAGCGGCACGATCCTCCTCCATTCTCTCAACGTGGCCCAGCCAACGCAGTCGGGCAGATTTTGTTTCGCCGATAATATTGGGCTCAGCCACCAGGTCTTCGATTTCTTTGTTTTTTCGGACTCTCCATTAGCCTCCATCTCCTCGGGTCGGTCCCAGGATCATCGTATAAATTTTCCGCTCCGCCACTAAGAGCTTTTCCTCCTCTTTCAGCGTAAGCGTCCAAGACTCACAACCGTACGTCAAGATTGGCCTGATGATCGTTTTGTAGATGAGAATCTTGGTTTTTCGGCTAAATATACCGGACACTAAAACCTTGTGAAGCGCAGCCGAGCATCTTAGGGCATTCTGGATGCGGATATCTATTTCGTCTTCCCTCCGGTTGGTATCAGTTACTGTACAACCCGAGTACTTGAATTTTTCCACACCCTTGTACGTGGTGCCTCCAGCCTTAAGATGTTGACGCTTTTCCCTAGTATTTTTATACCTTTTCATGTGTAGGTACTCCGTCTTCCCCGAATTGATCCTGAGCCCCACCCTCAGTCCCTCCTCTTCAAGCACCCTGGCCATGACGCTCACATCAGCTGCCCGTTTCCCGAGGAGCGCTAGGTCATCGGCATATCCTATCACCTTATGATGTCCGTTCAACTCCACTCCAACGTCAAGTTCCAGCACTTTCCGAACGACGTACTCAAGTACTACATTGAACAGTAACGGTGACAGAGTGTCCCCTTGCTTTAAGCCTGTGACCACTTCAAATTCATCAGTAAGGTTTTCTCCCACCTTGACTCTCATCCTACTGGTTTCTGTGGCAACCTTCACCATGCGGATCAACTTTCCAGGTACCTCAAAGCAGCTTAAAATGTGGTAAAGTGTTTCTCTATCCACACTGTCGTACGCCTTTGTGAAGTCGACGAACAGAAGGTGTATATTTTGGGCAAATTCCCACTTCTTTTCCATAATTTACTTCAAAAGAAAAACCTGGTCGGCAGTACTCCGGTTACGCCTAAAACCACACTGGTAGTCGCTGAGATTTTTTTCTGCATACGGTTCGAGCCTGTCCAGCAGAACGTATGATAGCACCTTGTAGGCCGTCGGCAACAACGCAATCCCTCTATAATTTGAACATTTCCTTCTAGAGCCTTTTTTGTGTACAGGACATATTACACCTAAATCCCACTCAGTTGGCTGCTTCTCATTCTCCCAGATCTTAGTAATAAGCTGGTAGAGTCTAAATTGCACCGCACCACCTCCATACTTCCACAACTCCGCCGGTATACCATCAATGCCAGGACACTCATTGTTTTTCAGTCGCATTATGGCTCTTCGAATCTCATCGAAGCTAGGGCTGGCAACTTCGACCTCAAGAGACTCTCGCCTATCCTCTACACGACTTTCAATGGGCTGACAGTTCAGCAGATCTTTAAAGTAGTTGCGCCATTCAGTCTTCAAGTCTTCGATGTCGGACAAAAGGTTACCTTCATCGTCTTCCAGTAATTGCGCTGTCGGTTGATATCCTTTCTTAAAGGTTCCAAGCTCCCGGTAAATATTATTTATTGGTTATTTTTTCTACTTTAGTTTATTTATTTTATTTGTTACTTATTATATATTACTTACTATATAAAGTTAAAGAGGAATAAAACATACACGCACGCATGTACGGTCAGCGTCAGAAGTCGCTGAACACTTTAATATTTTGTCACTTAGTTTTCACTAACGTGAAACTTCACAGTAGGTACCTATTTACTGGTTATTGCGACAAAGTACTAAAGTGTTCAGGGACTTCAGAGGCTGATTGTACGTACACATTTACCCACAGGATGAAATCTCTGTAAACGTTTATCATTGCATCTCTATGTAGACTGTTCTACACGTTGTACAATTAACAACAAATGTGCATCATTCTTCAGAGTTCACTGATACAGCTTAAAGCCTTACTTTTCTGCCGCCTGTACTATGAGACACAAAGCATATCGCAAGTTGCTATAAGGATGCTTCACATTCGGATGCGCTCATCCAACATTCAGCGAGTACCTATTCTTGAAACGAGATTTGATTTAAATATGACTTTCAACCATAAATGTAATAATGTATGCTTTACTGTTTTTTTTTATTATAACGAGGTCTTAACTTTCAAATTTTATGCTAAATTATAGTAGTAATAACTTATACGGGTCTATAATGACTCTCATAAAATTTTGTTCCGAATTTTCAAGCCCATAACGTTTCCTGTCATAATTTTTCTTCGTCATATTATCGGAAGTCATAATATTAAACTACATAAATTGGAATTATGATTTTCTTAAGTCATAATTATTGTAAGGACTAAATAAGTAAAGTCATTCATTCAGTGTCATGGAAGCATCACACTTCATAATGTTAAAAGTAATAAAGTCGCTCATAATAATTATTGCAAAGTCTTTTTTCGCAAGTCATAATTATTTTTAGGTATAATATTACTTTGTAATAACATTCAGTGTCATGGTTGTATGACATTTCATAATATTAAAGGTAAGGTTCTGTGCTGTCATAAAACAAAATACCTAACATCAAAGGCTAAGGCGGGAGCCACGCAACGCTTCGGTCCCTTAGACTTCTGAACCTAACCTGTCCGAGTCGCTTCTGCCCTGAAAGGCCTTGCTCGCTCGCTGCCAGCGATATGCCTTACAATGTTTCTGAATAATTATCGTTATTCCTTTGGGTGTTATAGATTTCGATGTATATGCTTAGTGCATTGTAGGTAATGAAAAATGATAACTAAAAACAATTATTACTTTAAGATATATGCCTAACAATGTTTCTGAATAAACAACGATATTCCGTTAAATCTTATTGATATCAATATTATGACTTTTTAAAGTTATGAACAATAGGATTATGGATCATTGTAGTTAGAACTATTAAGCGATATGTTTTAAAAAAAATTATGACCATCGATATTTATGAACAAGAATATTATGGACATAAATTTCTGACTTTCAAAATTCGGATAAAAAAGATTATGGGAGAAAAGGGGATCCCAACTTATACAATAAGTACTTCAAATAGGACTGAAAATGATGTTCTTAATACAAAACAGTCGTTCTGTTTTTTTAAATGACAGCTCATCAAAAAAAGTAGTAAGTAGTAAAAGCCATCAACCAAAAACGGAATTTCCAGAATACCGTCGCGTTTTTTCGCATCTGTCCCTAATGTCACGAGAAATAAGACTAAAACAGGGATATTAAGATGAGAGGTGCCTTTGAAGGATCGTGCTGAGCCAAAAAGAGTGCATGATGGCTCTACACAGGCGTGCATTGTTTGCTGTCGCTGCATCTGATATGTAAAATGACGAATTTTTACCTCATTTGAAAGCATCTACGTTGACGATATTGTTGAATTGAGATTTTGTTATTTTAGCAGGTTTGTGGACGGCATAGTGCGAATTTTTGAGGAGTTTAAACTTATATATCCACTTGAAAAACTACTAACACTGACATTCGTACTATTCAGTGTGAAATTATAATAGCTAAAGTTTGCCACTCGTTATGGACTCATTATTAAAAGTGCTGTTTCATAAACTAATCAATAACATTGTATCCAGCGGCAATATTTTATAACTATGAGAATGGTGGTAGTTTTTTATGGTTTACGGTTATAAAAATAAAACTACCGTGTGACTCACTGATAACGAAAAAATACGGATAGCTCACGTCTATGATCAAGTTTAGCTTGACTTGTTTCGGGCTAATCTTAGCCCCTTCTTCTTAGAGCCACACGTTGCGGCGGCTGACAAACGTGTATTTTTTCGCTGTGGTTTACGGTTAGTTACAATTGACGTATTTGCTAAGTTTTTGCTTTTTTTGCTTCTATTCTACTTGAAATTGTGAAAGATCTTACGTATTTGGGTGTCTGTTATTCAATCACGCAATCACGGCTAACCGGATGTACGAGAAATGGGTAAAAAAATAACCAAGAGAATTATCTTCAATTTCCTAACCTCGCCTAACGCAGCTTGTCTGTTGTGGATTGTTTTCTCGCACACCGCATGTTACCTCGCCTTTCTCCTGTGGACCACCATAAGACTGCATACATATCTCAAAACAATTCCAGTTCTGTAGTAACCCTGATACTATCAAAAAACAAAAGCCAGCCGCCATTGTACACATCGAAAACAGTGGAATTTCCCAATGGTATCCGTTTCTACCTTTTTCATTGTTTCTTTAAACTGTTCCAATAAAAATGCAAATTGACTGTCAATGTGTTGTCCGCGAATTGCCGGGAAACAGGTTTATATCGGGAAGTAGTTTTAACACCCCGTTTTATTCTGTGCAAAAAATACTGTTGTCCTCTTCGCTGCTGTTTGTAATCTGGTTTACAGTATTTAGGTACGGAAATTTGTAGTAATGAAAATAAAACGCAAGTTTATAAGTTTAGGTAAGTAGTATCCTGTTGCATCCACTGTATCGTTTTAAAACAAATATGATCGAAATTTATTAACTGATATTTTTTGCCTTTTAGAATTTAGCGATACCAATTTACCTTTTGTTCTCAAATTGTATCATTTTTGCCGCAGACATATCTGTTAATTTTTCCGAATTCTTGTGGAAGAAAATATCGAATTTGGTTACAAAAGATTAGGTACATAAAACTTTCCACGATTTCCCAAGCGGCAGCATTCAGTATACGCATTACACCCTATAATACTTTTTACGCTGTTCAATTTTCTTTTCTTCAATTTCCATTTTTTTTTTTGAAATAGAAACTTTTCTAAGAGATAAAGTTTAAGATTTGTAATAATTTTGATACAGTAATAATCTCAGACATAATTTTAAAATATTGATGACTCGATATTTTGTGAATATTCAATCAAAATAACAAATAAACGCTTAGGGTAAATAAAAATGCAACATTGAAATCGACAATTACAAACATTCAGTTCAGTTTCAAAACACATTAAAGTAGATTTTTATTGCAAATTCAATAGCGTCGTTATAAAATAGTTTCTGTGAACCAGTTGCTGTGCTGATTCATCGTAAAACAGAAACCTTATTTAATGTCGGTTATTGCTAAGAAACGCCTTAAGCTGAATGATAGGAAAATATGGAAACCGAGTTTTCATACATTTTAGTGATTTAAGAAAATTACATTTAATTTTAAAAGCAAAATAGCGTCTTAGTCACGTCTTCAATACCTACACGTCCGTCTGCAGGTCATAGAACTCTGAGAGCGCTAATATTTTTTTTTAATGAAAATCCCATTTTCATACTTACATACAATGTTTGTGTGTAAAACTCTTTATTGTACATATGAAAATAACAGGTAAACAAGAGACACGGATGATGTATAGTCGACCAAGTAAGTGCTTTACCATTTTTTATGACAGTTCCTACATCAGAAGAAAAACAATAAGGCTGATTGTTACATTGACTTGTAAGTGAAAATAGCCTTTGATAATTTTACGCCATACAACTGACATTGAACCTTAGGGTCGTAAAGGAATTTCTTGCTCGACTATATACAAAGGCGAAAAGGTTTGTCCTCCAGGTATGGATATAAGAGTGGATCTTTGCAGAGCATTGTTATTTTTGTGAAATAAAAATCATGTGATAGTGAAACTTACGCAAATTAAAAAAAAATTATATTCATATTCATTTAGGTATTCAACAACAAAATATACATATTTACACAAACATATTTTAAAACACAAAAATAAAAAACTTAAATTCACTTAATCTAAACCTGGTATTCATAAGATTAAATAATGTACATGTTAAATGTCACGTTCTGGAATTTTTTTCAACCAAATCAAAGTTACTAAAATATAATCTACCTACAAACAAAACTTAAACAGTCCTCTTCCACTTCATCTGAAATCGAGTTAAGGATCCAGAAGGATTGAAAAGAGTTTATAAGAAGCTGCCTGTAGCGACCCGTGGGTATATACCCGGTTATACCCGGTTGTACCCGCTATGGCTCGGCCCGGATAAAATTAAATTGAAGACTAAGCAAGATCCGGGATGACCGCTCCAAATTACACGTTTTATACTATTTTGCGATACTTTCAAGCGGATCAAATGAATTCGTGAAAAGCTAAAACATGAGATGAAAAACAAGTTCAATTTAAAAGATATCTTCTTGATGAGTTTTTTAGTAAGTTCCGTACGTTTTGAAAGGTTTTTTAAAAGTATGTGCAATAAGGAGGGCTTTCCCTTGTAGTGTAATATTTCATAATTAAAAGCTACATATTACCAAAATATTACGTAAAAGTTGTTTTATAAATGAACTACAATCTTTTGCTTACCTACTACGCTTACACTTTGCCATTTTGATAGCAGAGTACCTCCGAAAAGCAACAACGTCTGAATCAATCAAATGTCTCGTGAAGCTAATAATTGTAAGCCTGAATTATCCAGGAATTAAAGTAGCCGACATAGCTCGAAGAATCGCCAGACTCAAGTGGCAGTGGGCAGAGCACACCGCTAGTAGAACTGGTGGCCTGATACTGTGGGTAGGGTTGCAACAAGACGGACCGAACGACCTGGTTAAAGCTCCAAGCACACAGACTGCAGAGGCGTGGTGGTGACTGTTTTAATATTCTAACTTGTATGAACGAGTTCGCGGTACAGTACCGCAAAACCAATCATACAAGTTAGAATAATAACAAACGTCACCGCCGCCGCACAGCCAGGCCTCCGCTGTCTGTGTGTTTGGAGCTTAAGGTTGCGGGAATGCGTTGGATGCGGATGGCGCAAGACTGGTCTGTTTGGCAAATCTTGAAGAAAGTCTTTAAATATTTTTTTTATAAATAAATATCATAGGATAATTCACACCAATTTGACGTAGTCCCAGAATAGGCAAAGATTGTGTTATGGGTCAGGCAACGGATAAACATACTTACACATATAAATAGACACATACTTAAATACATATTAAACACCCAAGACTCGAGAACACACATTCGTATTTTCATACAAAATATCTGATTTATTGAATAAGGCGTTACATTGCGGAGGTCCATGAAATCAATGAAAATTATCAAAATACAAAAACAAATATCTGCCCCAACGTCAGCTTCGTAGTCACGTTCTCTAACCACTAGGACATTTGGTCATCAATGTTTGGTGGTCTATAAGTTAGTCTATAAAAATCTGCCTTTAAAGAAATAGTTACCATAGTAATTGAGCTAAATGTTGCTTATGACATCTTCTTTCCGTGGACCTTTGATTTAGTACATACCCTTGTTTACCTCTGTCGCGTGTTTTCCGTACAGGTAACACCAACACTGTGTTTTATTTACGATAAATTAAATAAACGAACAAGTTGGGGTTTTGTAATGAATATTAATGTTGGAAACTCTTGGAATGAAGCTTGACACGGGCTCGGAACTCCGCGAGCCCAGCATAAATCACGCTTAGTTCGGCCCCGAGTGCCGTTCTGCTTTCGACCATCTTTGCACTAGAATAAGATTATGTCCGCAGATACAGTGAATTTAGGAATCAAAGATCATTTAAAATTTATTTAGATGGTGCTAGCCAATACCGTGCATGTCTTGTTAAACTACAAGATCGTGTAATCATAGATTTTTATTCGGTCGATCAACTTACATCTACAAGAGACAACAGTGTGCTGCTATGAAGTATCCTAATCCTGACACACGACATAACTATGAAGTTTCTGAATATTTACAATGTCAACTATAGGAAAGTAAATGCTATACATACTTGTTGCATGTGACAGATAGTAAGTATAGCTTTTTTTTTCTAATAGTCACTTCACTATCACTACAAAGTATAAAACAAAGTGGCTTCCCGCTGTCTGTCCCTATGTATGCTTAGATCTTTAAAACTACGCGACGGATTTTGATGCGGTTTTTTTAATAGACAGTGTAATTCAAGAGAAAGGTTTATAATGTATAATATATGCATAATTGCACCCGTGCGAAGCCGGGTCGGGTCACTAGTTGTCAATATTCCGAAACTTCATAGTTGTACGATGTGACAGGATTTACTGTATTGCTACTGTTTCTGCTGAACAAAATATTATTTGTGTTTCTAAAAAAGCTATGATACCGTTAACCATGTGTGTGTGTCAATACTAGAAAACTGTCCTTTAGGCACCGCACGTCTAAGAAGTGTTTCGAGTTTTTTTGTAATGAGACTACTTTGTGTTAAACAGCGCATTTAAAATTCAAACTAAATATTAGTCGATTAGTAATGAAACACCACTCCTCCCCTACAAAATATAACGGCGTTATTTAAATTAGTTTGAACACCTCGCATTCCTTTGGTACATTACTGAACGGGTCCCAAGTGAAGCGGCGCCAGCCTCATCTCTGATATAATTTTATATTCCCAGTAGTAATGAAGACTAATCGATAGGCCCCGGGAGCACCATTTTTCTGTTCGAGTCTTCGGCAATTTAGTGCATCCGTCCACCCAGGGCGGCCTATTTGTTAGGCTTTTAAAGTAGTTAGAACTTGGGGCACACGGAATACCTAGTTAAATTTACTGATGTATTATAATTATTACCTACTAATTAATAAATTTTCTAAGTCAAAATAAGCCGTTTTTGCCATGGGCACAGACGCATCAAACGTCTGTAAAAACTCCGCATAAGACGGTGGGCTGCCTATTAGCGGAGAGCAAGCATTTTCATTAGATACTCAGAGAGGAAGAGGAAATCCACGGACTGGTAGATGCAGTGTAGGTATGCCTCCAAAGAAATGGAGCGACGACCTGGTTAAGTTTGCGGGAACGCGTTGTATGCGAATGGCGCAAGACCGATCTGTTTGGCGAAACTTGGGTGTGTTCAGAAGTGGATGTCTTTCAGCTGAAACGATGATGATGATGATGACTTGGAGAGAGTGAACCGAGAGTCAGATATGCATTTGGATGCATTACCTCGTAGTTAATGTACACAAGCTTTCCCACACTTGTCATTACAGTCGTCACGCAAAAAAAAATAGAAAATCCGCTGAAAACCGAGTTGTGCGTCACAGTTAGTGATGTGCCACGCTACTGAAACGTAAAGTAAAAGTTACTACATGCGTTTCAGAAATAAATAACTGTTACTAGTAAACAATCACAAGATAGAGTGATCTATATGTTAACTTAGTAGTACTAGGGTTGTGTAAACTTAATTTAGCTGAATAGCTTGTAGCTAAAGCTAGTTTTTAAGCTAGTGTGCTTCAAAATTAGATAAAGTTGTAATTCAGAGTAATTAGCATTTCAGTAATACAGTTGAGAAGACGTTCTTTTAGACTTTAGTGAAGAAGTTATGTACCTACTCATTATTAAATAAATATGCAAACGAAATAATATCGACGCTTGAAAGGAAACATTGATCAAGCGACATTTCGGGCTAAATAGAGTTCAAACTGTAAATGTAAATACGGAGTGAAGTAGTGTTAATGTCGCAGGCAATGTGTACTTTCAAGCGTCGATATAGTTACAAGACACACCTTTAATTGCTACAAAAACAGCAACGGACGAAGTAAATTAGGACTGCAATGGAGCAACTTCAGAACAACATCCGAGTTGTCATTACCAGACCCGCGAGTGGAATGGAAAGTATCGGCGCTGCATTCCTTGACGTATTTCGGTCATTAGTAGTTAATGAATAATTTAGCTAACGAGTCAACTCCCTCGCCTCCCTGTTATTGGCTGAATTATTTCTACCTTTTCTACGTTCAAATAGCATTTCTCGTTAATTGCTGTCTGACTGGAGCTCACTAATTGCTTAAGTTCTGGGATCTCTTGGCTCTTCAGTAAAGTGGTCGACTACTATTAAAGTAAAAATTTCTTAAGAGTGTTCTGAACTTTGGCCTGTTCATAATTTTCAGACATTGCACGGCTGAGTTTGTGAACGCGTAAAGTTTCAAGTGGAAATAGACAGATTTGTGTGAGACTTGGCTGTTTTAAACATTATTTCTCATTCTGTCAGGACGTGGAAGTGTTATTTTTAGATATTTTAACGCCAAGGATTGTAAATTAAACAATTGTTTTTTTTACTGTAGAAAATTAAAGCATAGGAATAATAAAAAATGTCAATAAACCTAAACATTTTTGTGCTCTTTCCCCTTAACCCTTTCAACGCCACGTCTCGACAAAACGTAAACCTACTTTGAATTTTATGTCATTGTGTCAAGATCACTTTGACAATGTACTTTGTGACACCTATATGAGTCGTTGGCGTTGAAAAGGTAATTTGCCTTTTTACTGATGGTTGTTATTTGTCAAATTTTCTTTTTATTTTGTACAACAAGAGCTTACATACGGATCGTACTCATTTTTTTTACGTCTCTCCCGTGGACATAATAAAAGTTAATGGTCAGGTCTACATCGGCGCGAGGGATGCCTGGCCAGCTTTCGGCCCATTTAAATAAATAAATACGATACGAGGATACGATGGCTGAGAGACTTTTGAGAAATAGGTATTTCAATGAAATGTCGCTGTCTCGCCCGAACCCCTCCGTGTCAGTACAGCGAGAGCGGAGCGGGACAACTGCAGCTCAGACCGTTATTAGCCGCGTAAAATTGATCAAAACAGCATTTCGTAGTCCCCTGTTTTCTTCTCGAAAACTTGACCAATAAAATTGTTTTTTCAAAAATAATTAGAGGACAGATTTAGTTATGCACATATGTTTTCCTTTTTTTGTTTATATGAGGGATTCTTTTCTGATGAGTGTCTGAAAATGACGTTGAAATTGGGCAATTTTTTCAGTTTTTGAAAGCTCATATTTCTTATGTTAATTGAAACATGGAAAAAACGAAACATAGGCGCATAACTGTGGTAGATACAGATTACACAGTAAAAAAAATTTGGCTCTAAAGCCATTATCCAGGGAGGAAACAGGGGACTACGTTTGTATGGAGAAATGGTGCGCATCGTATCCTCTTAAGTTTGCTGACTCAGAGTCGCTAATTTTATGTTCACAGGGGCGACATCTTTTTTTCTTACGGTGTGTGTGAGTATGTATACATTTGCATCATTGTTTTTGACATTTAATCTGTGCTAAAACAAGGTCTGATGTCCGTACGAGAAACGTAAGAATTCACTCGGACGGTCCCGTCCTAAGCCGGTCTTATGGTTGCGCGACGACTTGCGGGAATGAAAAGCGGGTGTCCTAGAACCACGGTCCAGATGGTCACTGTTTTATGTAGCACTCCTTATTCCACCTCGCTGTTTGGGAATACGCTACAATTTACCTACATTGACGTTTTAGTAATTTGTTTCATGTGTTTCGATGCTTTTTTAGCCACTTGGAATATATTTAGATTTTCCATTCCTACCACGTCCTATCAATTTATGATTTAATTGAAAATAATTGAAATTCGGTTTTACGTCTTCATCATAATCATCATTTCAGCCGAAAGACGCACCGCTGAACATAGGCCTCCCCCGAGGCTCACCAAACATATCGGTCCCGTGCCATCCGCATCCAACCTTAATCAGGTCATCGCTCTATCTTGTTGGAGGCCTACCTACACTGCGGTTTTATGTATCTATAGTTAACCTGCCATAATTAACGAGCCAGCGGCCGCAGTATGAAAATAGTCACCGTTCACAATTTTGCCCTATTTTCGTTCCACTACACTTTTCGGCACAGGCCTCCACTTATAATGGCTTGTGCTGTATTACCCACGCGAGCCCAGAGTGGATCGGGAATTTCACACACACCGTTGAATTTTTACGCAGGTGTGCGCAGATTTTCTTCACCATAAAACTCATAATAAATTTCAAGCGTGATTTCGCGCAATTATCCAGAAAAAAATCAGAAGTGCAAGCCCGAGCTCGAACCCACGACTCTCTGCTTGAGAGGCCACAGTCCAAATCACTAGGCTACTACCACTTCTTATAAATTAATCTGTCAGCATATGGAAAAAACGCATCTGAGATTTTTTCGAAACTGAGATACGTAAATATTCTGATGCGGAGTTTCTTTCAGATTCCGAATGTCATATCCCTAAATTTCGAAAACATAATGTCACAGCGTTTATTCCTCCGTGTGACGTCGGAAATAATAACATAGTTTAATACATTTATTTATTTTCTTGATAACTTAGATCTCATCATTGTTAGCACACTTACAATCTTAAATCTTAAAATAATGTTAGTATAGTTATAAAATGGAATTAATAATTAAAAATTTAAATCAATATTTCAATTAAAAATCAGAAACAAAGTAAAATAAAACGAAATTAATAATTAAAAAAGTCAAAAGTAAAATTTACATTAAAAAAAAATACATTTAAAATTCAAAATAATTAATTAAAATTGTACAACAAAATTAAAATTAAAAATTAAATTACATTAAAAACCCTTAAAACTAAAACAAAACAAATAATAATAGTAAATTAAAAGCGAGAAAAAAAAAAAACAAAAATCCTAGTTTAATTATTATGAACTTTTATCACACAATGAAAAGGCAATATTCTGCCTGCATTAACACACCCTAATCCATTTTATTTCGAGGTGTTTCGTTTGCAGTTAATTAACTTTACGACCTCGTATCCGCCAATTGATGCAATAAAATGTGACGGTGTGCGTGCACTGTCTCCGAACGAGGAGAGGACAAAGTATTGCATCTGAATGTAGGAAAATGATAAAATTTGAAATGTATATTGTGCCATCTCTAATAATCGGGCTTCAATTTAAAGATCGTCATTGGACCTAGTGACAAAAAAGAATTAGACAGAAAATAACAAAAAAACGGGAAATTTTAAAACAGAGACGGCATCGCAGAGATTTGTGATATAAATAAATGAATATCACGGGACAATTCACACTAATTGACCTAGTCCCAAAGTAAGCCAATTTTGTGTTATGACTACTAGGCAATACAATAGATAGGTACATACTTAAATACTAATTAAAAAACCAAGATTCGCGAGAACAAACAATAACAACATTAAACGAGTTGTGAGACAAAGCGCTAATTCTGCTTATTAAATTTTAATATTTCAATTTTCGTATGAAGTTTTTTGTGAAACCACTACTGAAAACGTTTGAAAGGCAAAAAATCTTAAGCCATAATGTGACGACCGTTACAAAAACTATCCTAAACATACCTTTAGTCCTTCACTAAAATAGAATTATATCTCCAGGTGGCATTGTAAATGTATCAAAATTAGAACTGTCTACGTCAACGCCTTCATAATCGTTACAGAGCTGTGACGGGCCAAATTGGCGGGAAATTAAAGAAAATTCCATCGGAAAAAAAATGAAAAAGCCACTTTAAGGAAAATGAACGCGATATCGTAAGATAATTATTAAAATACGATGAAGCGATTGCGGAAAAGGTCGGTTTTATTGGAATCAATTTGCTTTAGAAACTTGAATGAGTGTTTTATAAACTGATAAAAACGATTTTCTAAATATAGCTTATGATTGTAAGGCCGGTCCCGATAAAAAAATCTATAAAAAGCTACGAATAAGTGATGATTATCTTTATTTCGCATAGCTTTTGCTCGCGACTTTATCCGCGTAATCATCTCCATGAATAGACCGATTATCTAGTGTGTTGTTTTAGTAGAGTCCAAAACCATTTTCGCATTATCTTTCAAATGAAGTCAGTTTTGGGCAAATTAATTAGACAGTTTTAAAGTCTTTAATGGGCATAGATAGAAACATATTTAGAAAGCAGTTAAATATAGTTATTTTTTTATACAATATAGGCTTGCGTTTGACCACAATCACACCTCATGGAAAGCAAAGATGAGGCCTATGATAGAGCACCCTTGCCTAGTAAATTCTCATAACTAGTCTTGAATTCAGGGGAACAAGCAGATACTTAGAAGGCAGTTATAATAATAATAATTTATATTTATCATGTGTTTTCTCAGTTTTATATTTATTATTCAAAACTTACATAGTTCACGTTCAATCAACATAGCTAGTGCGGGACTGCGGGAACATAAAACCGTTTTACGCGGGAGTTTAACGGCGGAATCGTGATTAAGTTACCACTTTCAATGTAAATCTGTTACAAATTGTTACGAATTTGTGAGCTTCAATGTAGAATGTTGTGACTTGTGAATAGTTTCTGATGTCGCAGATTTTTGAATTAAAAAATGACGCTTCCTTCTGGGCAACATTCTGAAAATATCGCGTGGGGTACGCTTTGATGACATTATTACCAAGTGTATTATGAATATCTAGTCTAATTATTACACAAATTAGGGCTGTTTAAGGCTAGAGTGAATAGGTATTTACTGAACCAGTAAGATACACATTTGGCCTCATGTGCATTTTTCATCAGGTGAGGTAAGGGTCAATTACGGGTCAGTTTTATGTAAAAAATATTGGTGAGCATAATATTGATAATGAAAAACTTTAATTTCTGAAAAGACTTATACAGAGTGAAATTTTGAACGTGATACAAAATTAGTGTTTCTAGCTCGTTAATGCTGGACAACATAATGTATTTACCCAGTTTTTAGAATTAGTATTGTTAAATTTGAGGTGTCCATACATTTTAGTTCATAATTTAACTACAACAAAGTATGAAAATCCAAAATTTTATCAGACCAATTTCCACAATTGAGTAAATGCATTTATGTTATCCAGCATTAACTAAGCTTGAAACACTAATTTTGTTTCACTTTCAAAATTTCACCCTGTATAGAAAATAGTTTCATTCCAAAGTTCTCTTAAAGTTCTCTTGAAGTTAGGTTTATAAAAAAAACTTAAATATGCTTAAATTATTAATTATTACACCTACAAACACAACAATTCTACAAACTGTTACCTAAATAGGATTAGGACATTTTACTTCCACTATGATTCCTGAATCTACATGAGTTCCATGCCTTTTCCATTTATTTTATTTTTATAGCAAAAAGCTAAAAAGATCGATATTGTTTTCAGATCACGTAGCACTTATTAGTGCTAAGAAGCCCCACCCCGTTCTTGACCCAAAGAAAAATCCCTCGTATTATCCATCTGAATGAAATATCAAGTGTTCGCGAGTAACAGAGTCGTAGTGCGGACAAATCACAGTCGCAAAAACGAAATCGGGATTCGAAACGGTCCCTTCTGTGTTTTCTTAGGACGGTCCATTTGCGTCGAACATGTCTTTATACGAATGCGCCATTATACAAGAGATACGTAGTATGTTATCTGCTGTGAATACAGATAAATTGCGAATAGTTTTGCTGCTTCGGGAATAATCTTGGAAGTGGGTCGAATATTTATCTAGATCTGGCATCTGACCCAATTGCAACGTAGCCCGGAGCTAAAGCTTCACTGTGTTGGCGTTTAATCGGTTAATTGCTTTGGAAATGCTTAGGGTTACTAATTCACTCTGAGCACTATGATCTGGTGTCCAAACGTGTAGCTAGTTAATTAATTATCTTCTAAAAAATCAGAAGCGTAGAGAAAACTCACACACAGACAGAGATACTTACAAGTAAAAAAACGTCAGATTTTTGAAAAAAATAAATATTAAATCGGAAGGTCAGTATCCAATGACTTAAAAACAAAAAAAATATTGTCGTAGAGTCGCAAGGTAAAGTTTTAGTTCAATGTTTTTGATAACTTAGATCCCGTTGTTTGATCAATAGTTAAACAAACTAATATTTAAAATATATGGCAAACATAACAAGAGTTAACGCATTTCAAAAGCAATTTGACTATTAGTTTGTTTAACTATTGATCAAATAACGGGCTCTTAGTAGTGTAAAATGTAATGTTACATTTTCGTCCTGCTTTAATGACATCGCTGCCATAAAATACTTGCTCTAAATTATATTTTAGTTTAAACAACCGGATAACCAAGAGAATTGAGACCTTGACTATGAAACTTGAGGTCCCGAGTATAGAACTCGCTTGCTTGGGAAAAATATTTGTAAGTATGAGAAATAAGAATCTTTGTTCTCAAGTTTTGGACGTTTAATAATGTATTTATTAAGTATGTATTTATCTATATAATAAGGTTTATTCGCTGTCTAGTATCAATAGTACAAGCGTGTTTGGGACTAAGTAGGTCAATTGGTAAGTGGTAGGTAAAGTTTCTTGCTTATTGTAACACATAATTAAAATATTTAATAGTATCACTGTGCACCCCGCAAACACACGTCATCACCTAAGCCACTAGCGGTTGATTTATTAATTTTATATCCATTCTTCTCCAGAAAGAGAATCCGAGATAAAATACGACAGTAGGTATGGCGCGTACTATACACGACGGCTGCCTTATTTATGTCCTCAATATTTTACAAACCATAAAACTCCCTGCCGTGAAAATAAGAAACGTTTTATCCTAATAGATTCTTTGGGATTCTGTTCGGATGTATTTTAAAATTTAATTTATGTTCATACCTGAAAGGTAGAACTTGCGCTTGAGATTTTTAACAACACCGTTTCGTTTAAATTCAAATAAAAAATAATATAGTGATTTTTCTCAGAGTTACGTATTGAAATGTAATGTGCTAATGTGGATTGGTTTAGTAATGGTAAGCTGACCATTGATTAACCCTATCTCACTGATCAGTGATAGCTTATTGACGCTCTCTCTTGTATATGTCTGAATTGCATGTCACTTTAATGTAGATACTTAATATAAACTTTTCAACGATCATTATTCGGCGATAAGCGTGTGAGGTACGTGCGTGTAAGGAGCGACGACCTGGCGAAGGTGGCGGGAACGCATTGGATGCGGATGGCGCAGGGCCGATCTGTTTGGCAAGCCTTGGGGGAGGCCTATGTTCAGCAGTGGACGTCTTTCGGCTGAAATGATAATGATGAATGATGTACGTACGATTATACAAAAGGTAAGTATTGCAGTGAAGACGAAACAGGAAATGTACAGCGTCCCCGAATCGCACGTGTCCATTTACGAGGGTTAGTTTTGAAATGATAAAACTCAGTAGTTCCATTGTCGTGAAAATATAATGTGTGAATAATACAGACCTCCCTTTCAATAAGGGTCGTGCCTTTTCGTAGGCGTGTGCCCGGAAAATAGATACCCACCCTTTAGCCAGATTAAATTATGGACTATATTTTTTGGGTCGTCTTCCGTATGGCGTTAGCTCTTTTAACGTCGAGTAATACTTTTACCTGACGAGATTTAGTTGAAGAACCTTTTCCGTCAGATAAGAAAGAAGTGCCGAACTGAAATCCTATATGATTAAGGAAAAAATGTGCTTCACTTGAACAAAGCTGGCGCGGACGGTGGAGATAAAATAAGTTTTTGCAGAAGGTGGGAGTGGATAGCTTAGCGAATGCTTTGAGACGAAATAGGAGCAGAGGTGCTTGTGGCTTCAAATCAACAAGGTTTTATTTCATTTGAAAGAAAGAAAGAAAAAAAAATATTTTATTTCAGGTTTCAAGAGTACCACACAAAACAGTAGAAAACAACATTAACAACTAATAACACAAGTTTGTTAAGGTAGTGACACCAATTGTCACCGAAAAAGGGTCTCCACTCAGGATGTGTTGCTGCACAGAGAGTGTAGCAACGCTGGTTGAAATTTGGTTGGCATTTGCTAGTTGAAAGATGAATAAAAGAAAGAAAACAACCCCAAATATAAATAAGAAGATTTGATTTGATGTGTTACAGAAACTGTATTGTATATGAGTGATTGTACTCAGAAAACAACAACATAAAATTAGATTTATCTACTCTGTCGATTCTACATTCAGTGATCAAGAATAGTCTATTTTTATCGAGGACAGTAACTTAATTTCAACCGATTCCCTAGTAAAAGGTAAAGTTGAAGCAGATATAAGATAAGCCGGCGGCTCGCCGCTTCCCGCTCATTTCCCATCTCAAGGATTTCGGTGTTCGTACAGCGATAGGGTTTTCTCAGGATCATCGATGTACACAATTTGTTTCTTTTATTTCAGGCATATTTGCTACGTAATGTGGCCCGTGATTACCGTTAATAAGCTCCCTCTATCCCACAAAAAAAGAGAAAGTAATTGTTCGTGAATCACTAAAAACTGTTCCCTCGAATTGTCATTATCATGATTTTTAACAAAGTTATTTATTTATCCAGGACGAAGAAATTTACACAATTAACCATTCATATGGATATCCCTTTGAACAATGCTCTCCGTAGACCAACTGACAGGGAATTATAGAAATAAAATGACCGGCGGAATAAATATCAAATAAAAATAAATAAATATCACGGGACAATTCACACCAATTGACCTAGTCCCAAAGTAAGTTAGGCAAGCTTGTGTTATGGGTACTAGGCAACGGATAAACATACTTATATAGATAGATAGATACATACTTAAATACATATTAAACACCCAAGACCCGAGAACAAACATTCGTATTTTTCATACAAATATCTGCCCCGACACGGGAATCGAACCCGGGACCTCAAGCTTCATAGTCAGGTTCTCTAACCACTTGGCCATCTGGTCGTCTCAACGATCCCCAGCAGTAAACACCTACTTCGAACGGATCTTTCTAAAGATAAAAATCGTTACAATTCAGTCCTTACCTTCAAAATTATAGTATTAAATTTGAATGTATAATAGGTAACTAAAATCAACTGGCGAGCAGTTTTCGTTTGGCTATTCAAACGAACACATTCTTGACGAAGAGCTACGAATTACATACAAAGCAAACCTCGACTACCTCAATTTTTTCAGTACAAAAAAAGAGTCCAATAATGAAAATTGTGAATAGAAGTGCAAACTATCAAGTAAGTTCGTATAAAAGTACATTTAAAAGTACTTAATAACTTTTTATTTAGGTACAGTCAAGGGCAAAAATATGTATACACTTTAGTACCTTGTCTATTTTCGTCGTATTTGAACTGCCATATCGCCGCCTCCGGCGAATAAAATGATAATCGCAAAAACGTAACTTTTCAGGAAAAATAAAAAACACATTTTTGCCAATTACTTCTAAACAAGTGGACGTAAACTGATGATAGTCAGCGTTACGGAAAGCTAATTTTTTAAGAATTCTTCTTTTTTTAGTGTCACTTATATAATTCATATTATAAAGGAGTTATTTAAAAAATTAGAAGTTAGTGGAATTCGATCATCATCTGTGATTTATAAAGTCGATTATCATTTTATTCCCGCTTTTTCAAGGGTTTAAAATACGTATTTGTATGGTTGTTTTATCATTTTATTCTACTATTTTTACGGTTCGATTAGTAAAAATAATAGTTACATATCATCTTATTCTCGTTAATATTGTGAAATTTGTTTTATGATAATGTAATTTAT
The DNA here is from genome assembly GCA_947563465.1 of Archips xylosteana. Lineage (NCBI taxonomy): Eukaryota > Metazoa > Arthropoda > Insecta > Lepidoptera > Tortricidae > Archips > Archips xylosteana. Next base: position 16,989,883 of record OX387352.1, on the reverse strand, counting down.
CTGGTATTGCAATGAAAAAATAACATGGTAATCAACTTTGGCTTTACTTTAATTATTAGGTTAAAATTAACAGAATCTCGAAAAAAACTAAAACAATACAATTTATTAGGTACTTATTACTTGATTCTTATTCTTGATCATCATCTTCATCATCATTATTCATTTCAGAGTTCTTTACATAAGTCAAGGACTCATAAAAAGCATGATAGTAGCTTGGAATATCACCTGCCTTACAAAGGCTAATCAGGTCGTCGTATAATATAATTGGCAAGAGCTGGGTGTATAATACTGGTCTGGAAGTTCCGTTTCAAGGACTGGGCTTGGGCTGACTATAAATTTAAGTGTCTGTCTGGTACCTCGCATGCTTCTTAATTTTTGGATTGACTCTGTGTTTATTCGGAAATATTCAGAATCGACGTCATATTAAAATTTGTATTTTAAAATTGACGGCTCTGCAGAAGAAACACTGACTTTCATTATTTTATTATTTATTATTATCGGTTGACTTTGAATCGTTGTTGTGCTTTCATTGCTGATCATCGTTTCGTCCGTTAAGATACTTTCTGTATTATTTTCTGGTTGTAGAGTTTCGTCCAAATCAGTAGCATCAAGGGTCCTTGTTTGTTCTTTGTGCTTGTCACCTTCGTAAGCATCAAAGGTCGAGGGCTGGTTGCAGTTCTGGAATATTTGATTTAGACATCGTTTTGATGACCGCTGCAATGAAGATTCATTCAACGCATGCTTTGAAGTTGGTGTCAAATCAGAAGTACAAATCTTTTTATTTCCACCGACTGTCGGTGAAGGTGATGCTATGAAATCTGCTGAATAAGCGAAATATTTGAAATAGTTGACGGAGTTCTCAATATATTCTGAGTGGCATGTTCAAAATCGGAGGCAGGATTTGGGTTGACTAAGGAACTGCTGTTTGTCTTGGTTCCCCGCTTGCTTTTTGTTTTTTTGGACAGGTTCTATGTTCATTAGAGAATATCCAGAATCAAAATCATATTTATACTGTAAAATTGAGGACTGTGAGCAAGCGACTCTCACTTCCATTATCTGTGTCCATGATACTTTTTGCCCTACCTCATTTTTGACCCAATTTTTATTATTTATTAGTTCTTTTATGTTATAAAACTCCTTTTGAAGCATTTCTTTAACATTGTACTTTTCTCCGTTGACTTTCGCGTTCATAATGATTGCGTACATCTGGTCCGGGGTGTACACGACTCTATTTTTTAATTCTCTTTCAATGTTGGCGTGCACAGAGTCTCCCTCACTCTGGCCATCGTTGTCAAGACTGTGCTGGATAGGACTCTGAAGGTCAGGACTTTGGTGGCTGGGAGTGTACTGCTCAAGACTATGATGGGCAAGAGTTTGATGTGGACTGTAATCGGGACTCTGATGGGCAGGACTGCGACGGACAGAACTTTGGTGAAACGGACTCTCATTGTCAATACTGTGACAGGCAGGAGTCTGAGGGTTAGGACAATGGTGGCTGGGAGAGTACTGCTCTGGATTATGATGGGCAGGAGTTTGATGGACTGGACTCTGATGGGCAGAACTGCGACGAACAGGACTTTGGTGAACCAAGCTCTCACCGTCAAGACTGTGACGGGCAGATCTCTGAGCGTCAGGACTTTGATGGTAGGGAGTGTACTGCTCAGGAATATGATTGACAAGAGTTTGATGGGCTGAACTCTGATCGGAACTCTGATGGGCAGGACTGCAACGGACAGGACTTTGGTGAACCGGGCTCTCATTGCCAAAACTGTGACAGGGAGGACTCTGAGGGCCAGGGCTCTGGTGGGCAGGTCTATATGTCATGCTTGAATTACCGATAATCGTTTTATCTGAGACTACACTGCTACAATTACTATTCCTGTGTAATGTTTCATCTAAATCATTACCGTCAAAAGGCGACGCTAGTTCTTGTTCTCGGTTATCAAAAATACCTATAGAATTAGACGATGTTGACGGCTGAGCGTCGTTAAGGAATATTTGACTCAGACATCGTTTTGAATTCTTATGAGAGGGTCCTATACATTCATGTGTTGAGGTTGGTGTCAAATCAATAGAACAATTAGTGTTTGTTTCTGGAGTTCCCTTAAGTTGTTGATAAACGATTGAAGGTGATGCTATAAAATTCACAGAATTCAATACGAGGGAAATGTTCGATATATTTGATGGAGTCCTTATTATATTTTGAGAGGCTTTTTCTAAATAATCTGAGTCTCCTCCAATGCTTGAAGAACTCTTACTGCGCTGTAAATTTTGAAATCTCTCTGGACTAGGCAAATATTCAGATACATCTGGTGAGAAATCTTGGTTCAATTCAGAATCATTTTCATCGCAATATTTTTTTTTCTCTAGTTATTTGTCTTAAATCATATATATGATTCGTAGTCACTACATTTTTATCCGTCGCAGTTTATTCATAATATTCATTAAACGCGATGTCCTTTGTTTGTTCATTGTCACTCACTTCACTTATACTCCAATCACACCAGTAATTATATAGTTTTAGAAATCGAACACTAAAAAGCCGACACAATGTTTTCGCGAGCCGGTTTGAGATCACATTGAGAGGCAGTTTGTTATTATAAATAAACATTGCCACGTACCCTTAGCACTTGACATGTCGATATAGACCATTGCAATTTACATTCGACCCGTGCAATGTGACAAAAGGATATGGCAAGACGTTTTAGAGTTCCGTTTCAAATGCGTAGTTTTGGTGAGCGCCATTGCACGAACAGTATTTAGCGGTTTGCGACGAGAACAAAAAGATAACTGCGCATATCATTACTTAGCGATCTAATTTTGACGAGAACATAATAATATAGATGTTTGTCATGCGATGAGCTTTCAGTATTTTATGATAAAATTATTGCACACTTTTATTCTAGTTACAAGGTATATAAATAAAAAAATTGAATAGTATTGTATTATGTTTCAATTTTGTCATTTACCGTACAAAAATTACGAAAAAAATTGAGCTGGTGCATTGGCACCTACGGATTCCAAATATGGCATAAAAATAAAACTAAGATAATGGTGGTTATCATTTTGTTCTCCGGGGCCGGCGATATATGAACTGTCACAGTGGTTAAAGTGACAAGGTACTAAAGTGTATACACATTATTGCCCTTGACTGTACTAGTATACAGTCAGCTGTCCCTAAGTCCGATTTAGTAAACTATTACCGTGTTATTTATATCTAAAATCATTTCACAGTAGCAGTGGCCGACAACGCACTGGCATCGCGTAAAGCGCTGCAGGTGTCTATGGACAGTGGTGATCATTTAACATCAGGTGACCCACTAGTTCGTTTGTCTGGCCTTTCTAACATAAAAAAAAAAGTTTAATACAAAGCGTAGAACTTTCTCAAGTACCTATTCAATCTTAAATTTAATGTCATTTTTCATGTATCTATATTCAACCTGAAGAGCTACCCACTAATTCTGTAGCCAAGCCTTAGCCTATCGCAATCAATTAATCTGGAAATCGGTTCTGTAGTGTAAATGGGGTGTTCAACTGACGACGTTAGGAGGATTCATGTATTGGATATAAGAACATTAGGGGATGTGCGTATTTTACGAGAGAATTGTGACTTAGGATGTAATTTTTGTGCAAATTATGCAAATTGCATAATCAAAACATGATGAATTCGGCATCTGAATGCATGATGTTTCTTTTTTCAACAAGGCATAGTTTTAGAAAAGAATTTCACCTAGATCGGTTCAGCGGGTTAAGCGAGAACAAGTAACAGGCGGACAGAGAGACACACTTTCGCATTTAACATAAAATATTAGTACCAACACCTACCTATGGATCTTGTTGGAGGCCTACCTACACTGCGTCTTCCGGTCCGTGGCAAGGTAGATGTTAGGTTCTTGCTGCTGGCTCGTGCTGAGGCACCGGACCAAAACCTACACAAAGAAGAATTCAAAAACCTCCTTTTTTGGTGTCAGTTAAAATATTATAGTTAGTAGTGAATTTTCATTTTCTAAACATCGTAAAGTAACTGAAAAGTTTCCGTTAAGCATACAATGTTGCTTGTTTACAAGAATGACGGACTCTGATTGCATTCCGGAAAATTCAAGCTGCAGGAACTAACTTGCATTGTGTTTTACTGTTGCTTTAAGTGCATCTTGAGAAGTCTTACTATGTTCTAACTATGTACATAATTAAACAGAAGAGAATTTTGTTGTTTAATATTTCAGTCAAGCTTTTACTGATTCGGTTAACATTTTTAAGTAAATAATACAAGAAAACTTCTTTTGTGTTCTTCTTTTTTGTTTTAATTAAATTATTTCATTTTTTATAGAACAAAATGTGTTTCTAATCTACCTACACTAATATTATAAAGAGGAAAGATTTATATTTTTGTATGTAACGAATAATCTTAAAAACTACGGGACCGATTTCAAAAATTCTTTTGCCGTCAGAAAGCTAAGTACATTATCACTGAGTGACATAGGCTACTTTTTACCGCGGGAAAATACCTTTTTCTACGGGAAAATTAATTTATCGCGGGCGAAGCTGCGGACGGAAGGCTAGTTCCATATAATAGGTACTCTGACAGCATGACACTATAGTAAGACTGTTTGAAGTATTTTAAAACATTAAAAACTAGAAAGGTTAAGTTAAGATTTTTTATTAAAAATTGGAAAGTTTAAATACAAATGTAGTATGTACGAAATAATAGCACTACAACCTCGGGCCTTCCAAACCTTACCGTTACAACAGTTCTAGAAAAAATAAGATAATATTCATCTAATCATTTGTTTAAGTGATAATATAGAATTTTTTTCGAAAATATCTAATACTAAAAAAGTTATGTGACTTTATTATCACTTAACAAAAGTACATGAATAAAATTCATTAAAATATTATTTTCTAGAACTGTTATAACTTGCCCTTTCGCTAGGTAGGTTAATTGTTGAGTTTCGAGGACAATCTGTTACCTATAATATTTGTCTATTGTAGAAAAAAAAAACAAGATTTGAAATTAAATAAATTGTAACTTAAGATTTCAGAGAAGTTATATTCATAACTTCGTAACATAATATAGGTAGAAACATATACTGTACACAGCTTGCAAGGAACTATGCGCCAGTGGAGCGAAGTTTTCGATTAGCATAAGGGAGATAAAAACGGAACTACACAGCTTTCGTACTTACAGTGGCTGCCGTATCAGAGACGTGGTCTGAGGTGCACTAGGAGAAATTAAATCAAATATTTAGGTATCGAAAGCATAAATAAATATGTAAACAGACATCGCGTCAAAATATGTAAACATCAACCTTATGGTTAATGACTAATGACATAGAGTTGTATAGATATTTTTGACGCCTTGTTGACGTATATAATATATTTTGCACTTGACCGTACATTGTCCATGATCACGACCATACAACTTTGCCACATTATATAATGTGCTTTAAATTCAGAAGAAAAGTTTTTTTCACCAGATAGATTCAGGCGTTACTTTGCAGAGTTCCATGTTAAAATAACAAAATTGCTCCTCCGCGATAGTGAGGCCAAGTCATGTAAAATTATTACGTTTGCCTTAAAAATTGGCTTTTTTACGCAATTTTTCCAAAATCCCTCCGCATTAAAAACAAAGTTAACTAAAGTTTGTAGCTAAACCAACAACCAAGAGAATCACCACCACCACAAGCAAAAAACTGGCCTCGTTTTTCGCCTCTCTTTTTTTTTTGTAGACCCTTTCATTGTGAGAGGAGACCTGTGACTGCTGTGGGTGGTCTGCTAGTATGATGATGATGATGATTAATACCCAGAAAAATATGTGAGCCACTTCTTGTTTCTTTTTTCGGTTCTTAGAAATTGTTCAAATTAAAAATTGTATTTTTAGTCACAACAAAAACATTCAAATAGCGATTAAACGGCCAAATGAGGTAATTTAATATAAAAAATTGTAATAACAGTATTGTTCCATTGGAATTATAATAATAATTAATAGGTTTTAGAAGGAAATATATGGAGCAAAAAAAATAAATAAATGCTTCATTATAATATTATAAAGAAGTGAAGGAAAGAGCGGAATGTAGAATAAGCTGGAAATTACTCCACCGACAAGAGCCTAGGTCTTAAAAATATGATGATGATTTTTAGTAATAGCCTATCGAATGTTCCACTTATGGTCAATGGAGAAAGCGGGACGACTTGGACGCATGATGATAAAGACAAGTGGCAGAAGAATGGAATACCTAATTCTAATCATGTCAAAAGTTGCTCTCTGTGTACCTTAAACGTTTTCTGTGCTGGTGTTAGGAACAAGCCGCACGCGTCTCGTTTGCATTTTCAAACTGAATATCGCGACCACTTATTAAACACTAGCTGTTGCTCGCAACTTTGACTGTGTACTGAGGGAACTTTGGTATTCCTGAAAAAAGAAGCCTAGATTGAGATGGTATAGCTTACAATAAGAAAAAAAAACCGGTTGTCTGTAAAGTTGGTTTACGGACGAAAGTTTAACGTGACAACGTCATAACAAAACATTCAAAAAACAAAAATGAAACCAGGCGGTCACCCATCCAAGTACTGACCGCGCCCGACATTGCTTAACCTCGGTGATCGGATGAGAACTGGTGTTTTGTCAAATATCTTGAAAACGGTGCATCCTACGGCAAAATCAATGAAAATTTCATCCCCCCTTTAACACTCCCGCACCCCTCTCTCGCTAAAAACATTGTAGATACAGAGGTTACGGAACCCTTCATGTACGAGTCCAACTTACACTTGACCGGTTTTTTTATATTAGTTTATATTATAGTCAGGTGTTTACAGGAACTTAATTATACTTGGGTAAAGCGTAATTATGTAAGTGCCATTCAAAAGAACACCATACAAGTTAAGTTTTCAAGACAAACAGAAAAGAAATCACGGACACAAAAATGAATAAAATTCGTGTTAATACCTTTTTGACCCACATTTTTGTAATGTTTATGTATGTATAGTGTTACGAAGAGTGGTTTGCGAGGCGTGAATAATTTAGCTCCGTTTTACGAAAGCCTAGAGACATGAAACCTTTTAAAAGAATTTTCTTTTAGTACCTATTTTTACAGCTTGTTTATTCGCCGATATTTTGTTAGAGTATCTTCAGATAAATTGTTACTCGTAACATACACTGCTAAAAAACAAGCGAAATCACAAAACTCAGTTACTTATATATAGTTTAGTGATAGTTTACTTCACACAATAGAGCACTTCTTATCCATACTTCCATACTCTACAAATACTATAAAAAATGCGAAAGTGTATCTGTCTCTGTCTGTCTGGCTATATGTCTGTTATCTCTTCATGCTTAAACCGGTGAACCAATTTAGATGTTAATAGTTTGAGACTCTGAAAAGGACATCAAATAATCTTTAACCCGAAAAGTTGCAAAGTTCGCGCGGGATAGCGATAAACGAAATCTTTGTAGGCTAAGTCGCAGGCAACAGCTAGTTGATTATATTCACCTTGGCAGTTTTTACTTGAAAATGTTCTTTGTAATTATTACTAAGGCGCAAGCCACACAGAAGAGACGTGGGACGGGGGCGCGTCGCAGTCCGCGTCGTTTGTTCGCAGGCCGCGTCTCCGCCTCGTCTCTTCTGTCTGCTATGGATCGCGACGCTTCTATACATTTAGTGCGAAAACAGATTCAAGGGGCGCCGCGACTGCGACGCGTCCCCGTCCCACGTCTCTTTTGTGTGCCTTGCGCCTAACACCATCAACAGTGGGTCGGCTGGTAGGTGAATATAGTCGTCAAACCCGAGTGTCGTATCTTTTATCTGTCGTATAGTACTTGAAAATCTACAAGGTAAAGTATGGTTGCGTAGTACGAACAATTGCGCTCAATGGCTTTTACTACTGGTCTCTTTCACTCGCGCGTAAATATTGCCGTCGCATTCGTAGAAATTTTCACGCACAAGCGACAGAGATACATATACTTGCATTACAGGTCATTTTGTGAAATTTACAGATCATTGTGCGAAATTCTTCGTGGTTTGCGACCGTGTTTTATCACAAAATGATTCCATAATATTTTGGCCACAGTGTTATGTTACACTTTGAATATTGGCTAAAAACATTTAAGTAATTATTTGTCGATCTCAATTAAAAATACATGAAAAACTTTTGACGTGACAAAGTCTAATAAATCGATGAACGCCGGCTGCATAAACATGACTCATTGTAACGTGCATTCTACAGAGCAGCGAAGCAGGCCAGTTGCAAGAGAGCGGCGAACGCCAGGATGTACAGTGCGGGGGGGGGGGGGGGGGTTTGAATGTTTTGTTATGACGTTGTCACGTTAAACTATCGTACGTAAACTGACTTTACACACAACCGGTTTTTTAACTTGCCGAAATATTGGTTGGAACATTCAGAATTCATTTTGTTACACCTTGTATAGTATCTGATAGGTGTGATAAGTAATAAAGCAACACAACGAGAACACTCGCCCATTAAAATCACTCTAAGTATAAATTTCAGTTCATTTCGGTTAATTCGCGAACGACTTCGCAGGTCCTCGGCAAGACGCGCACGTTTCAGTTTCACAAATCTAATTTTTCCCCCTAGAGAATTCCTTTTTGAGAGCTATCGGGTACGGTACAGTATTGGCAATTCCACTGAATGTTCCTGTCCGGAACTAACTTTTTGTTCCTGTATTTGAAACCGTGTGTATTGTATGTGATGTTGCGATTTTAAATCTTTGAAGGAGCTTCAAGCGTTAGTGGGATACAAAATATTTGTTTTCGCAATGTGAAAAGAAAAAGTTTGCAAAATATGCTGATAGATGTTTTGTAAGTACCTACAACAACTACCTAGTTGGCAGACGTATTTGTGGTGTTAGAGTTTTGTTTTATGGTTAAGGTTGCCACTGAAAATTCAGTCATTCATAGTGCTCCCAAATTTAGAGGTTTCAGTACACATAAAAGACGGTTTTAATATTATTTTAGTCAGTTAGAGACATCATGTATGAAAATTCACTGAAGATAGTTTTTACATATTTTCGTCAAATAATTAGGTTAGGTTTGTATACGTCTAGTGCTGATCATAAGTCTTTCTCAAGGATCAACTGGATCATCGTTTTCATCTTACTCGCAGGCGATAGCTTACCGCGATCTGTTGCAGAATTTTTGTCGACATTGCGTGAACAAAAATACTTCGTCTTTCGGTACGGAGTTTCCACTCTAGCTAACTTCACGGCCCCAGCGGCCATCAGTTCTACGAGCAATGTGTTCAACCCACAAGGCATGCAACTTGCTGAGCTATGTCAACCTTAGTTCTTCTATGCCAACGGATCTCCTTATTTCTGATTAGATCCCACAAAAATATTACAGACACATAGCACTTCTCGTGTACTTACTTGAATGTTTCTTACAGGAAAGAGAGAGAAACTTACGTCCGCATAATTATTAAAACACAGCCTTACGAATAAAATCTTTCCTCATTTTCCAAGAAACATCGTATGCCTATATTATAAACACTGAAGCTACGTCGCGTTCATTGTCAGTAAAGAGAGGAAGGCGCAAAAACTCAATTTTCCTGCTTTGTAAAAAGGAAAACGAGCGAATCAAGTTAACTCACACTACCGTCGCTATTCCTACGCCTTTTTACACGATCTTGAACTGCTCCACATTCAATTAGATTTGAGTTTCTGAAAAATTTTAGATCGCTAATGTTGGAAAATTTTAGACAAAAAAATCGTGCAATGAGCTTGTACAGTCAGCATCAAAAGTAGATGGTCACTTTTGTACTTTGTCGTAATAACACAATAAAATTGTCAATCATGCATGACATTTGCACCTGGCTGTAAAGCGACAAGGTACAAAAGTGACCAGCTAAGTACTTTTGATGCTGACTGTACTATCAAACACGTATGATATTGATTTTGTGGTAATAATTACTAAATTCTTATCAATTAAGTATTTGTTCTTAACTTTTGCATAGTCGGTAGATATATTATTACGTCTTCATTAACATACCTACTTCACTTTTGTTGTAATTTTTAAGCTACCACAAACACATACCAAACCAAAATTGATAGAATAAAATTTCACATGACGAAATAAATAATTAAAATTTAAATAAAATTTTCAAAACCCCCCACGTAATTAATAAGTAAGTAATGTTTGAAAATAAAGTATGCGTCTAAGATCCCTCCCGCAGCTAAAAATAGAGCTGATAATTTTGAAAGGGCTCAACCAATTTTGATAAAACATGTCTAGGGACTATTGCCAAGAAACTTTCTTTCAAATAAATAAAAACCGCTTCCAAATCGGTTCACTCGTTTAAGAGCTATGATGCCTCTTTTTGTGTCGGGGGTTAAAGTTATCGTACTTATTTCATGTATTTTAACACAGATTAAAACGGGCATTGTTTGCTTTTATCAAAAGTTTATGACTTTAGCCACAGATTACCTACATATTTAATGGTTATTATGTATAACTTTAATTTCAATACTAGATGAAAAAAAACCCTCCTGTAAAATTCCCGTCCCCATGTGAATTCCAGGAAAATGTATGTACCCTATGTCACTCGCGGAACTGAGACGTATCTAATGACACCTCACACTTCAAAATCCATTAAGCCGTTTAGGCTGCAGGGCTTGCCAAAGAATGATACATACATACATACATAAATACATACGCTCAAAAATATAACCCTCCTTTGACAGTCGGGTGAAAAGTTTCGCCACAGCCACAGCTACAGCTACCAACCACATACACACACCAACCACACCACCACACACACCACCAACACACACACAGCTGCCAACGTTGTTAAGTTAGTAGTCTACCGAACAGCGACCAACCGATAGTGTTTTTTTTTTCAATCTCGACATTGACAGAATCATCGATAGCATCGATGGAACTATAATAAAAAAAATGAATTGTTAAGTTAGTAGCAGTTACAGAGTACATTTTCGAAAGACAACTGACAAGAAAAATCACTGCGTGTCAACAATAATAGCAGTGGAAAGGTAATTAATTGTCTGGGGTCACTATAACAGTAAATTTGTCACCATAAAAGAAAGATAACAACAATAAACATTGCAGTTTCAATCCCTTGACATCATTCCGTGTCCCATACGCATCGGACACCGTTAATGCAAACTAAGCATGAAAAGATTCCGGCCTGCAGCCTTATTGTCTAACGAACATGCGATTGGGATCGGCTTGAAAGCCCAAACCAACTACCTATACAAGCGTCATTAAGAAATCGTTTCGCGTAACAGAATGAAGCTTAGCGCTGAGGTAATTGTCATCGCAATCGATACCAAGTGAATGGTATAAAAGTTTGGTTTTTGCAAATATTATGATGACGAATGATTTACTATCATGAAAATGAAAGACCTCAATTGTGGTGTTTTAAGTACGAAACGACCATATTTTGTATGTTTTTTTGTTAATTATAGAGTAAAGACTTAAGCTTTATGATATTATCGTTTGTAAGCGAAAATAAAATCATGTCGTGAATTAAATTAAACGCAAAGCGCAGTAAGTGCAAACTACTTATTTTCTTATCTGTGTCGTACGGCAGTGCGTGTTCTGTGGCTGGCTGTCACTTTATGCGAACGGCGAGCAACGGCGAGATTTGAAACCATCAATGTAAGTTACTTTTATATTAGTTAAGAAAAGTAATTTCGTTTATACCAAAATAGACAAGCATTAACGAGCGCATCGAAAAAATGTTTATTTGAAATATTTTACTTTTCTAAACATATACGGTGCTTTTCCATTGAGCCATTGGGTGCATTTTGCATTTAGTAAGAATAGTTCGTAAGAGCTTGTTTGTCGGCGGATGAATGCCATGGATTATGTGGAAATACTCGAAGAGTCATTCCTCCAGCATAAACAATATGTTATCTGAACCCTTGAGGTATCCATTTTGCATTTGATAAGAAAAGTTCTAAGGGTTTAAAAAACTTGAGTATGAACAATCGTTGATTTTCTTATAAGAAAAGTGACAAGACATATTTGTTTCTGAATAAAATCTGAAGTATATTTTTCTTAACTGTTTCTTTTTAATGATTTGACCAAAACAAATAACAGAGTATTAATAATTTTTGTTTAAGATGCCAGCAAAAGCTAAAGTGTCGGAGCGACAGTGGGAGGTGCTCCTGCAATTCATGCAGGAGCACCCGGAGATGGCCAGGGGTGCCCTCACCAATGAGGGGCCCCTGGACAAAAGGCGGCAACATGAGCGGTGGCAGGGTCTCGCAGCAGAATTAAACTGCTGCGGGGCCGGCACCACGAAGTCTGCCGAGAAGTGGCGAGATGTGAGTAAATTGGAGCTTTTATCTTTCTAATATATATAAAAATCTTGTGTTGCGATTTTTATGAAACTTTTTGTCTATATTTTGCAGATCTGAGAATAGGTTGTAGGCTATGTTTAAAACTACCATAAAAATGCATGTTTGGCAAATTTTAATCATAAACTTATGGTTTAAAGAGTTACCTAATTGAGACCGTCACTATAGCAACGAGTGACAAAAAAAAGTTGATCGACCCACCCCTATTCTCGGAGTCGCGGGCAACAGCTAGTTATGTTATTATTTAATAATGTAACTGCTACTTAAATGTTAATTTGTGACTTTTGTAACCAAGAATTTTATTTATATAAATTATGAACAAGGAAAACGCAAAAGCGTGCAAAGCCAAGCTAGTTGCTAATATTGAAATCAAAAGTATTCTCTGTATATTTTCCGAGATCTAACTACATAACAAATTTTATTCAAATTCGTCCAGCCATTCTTTATCCATACTATATTATACTATAATATTATAAATGCGAAAGTGTGTCTATCTGTCCGTTACCTCTTTACGCTTAAACCGCTGTACCGATTAAGGTGAAATTTGGTATAGAGATAGTTTGAGACCCGGGAAAGGACATAGGATAGTTTTTATCCCGGAAAATTGCACAGTTCCCGCGGGATAGCGATAAACGAATTCTTCACAGATGGAGTCGCGGGCAAAAGCTAGTAATCAATAAATATCCACACACACATTGATGTTGACTACATTGATGTTATTTATATTTATTTCATGTTATTATTCAAGTCCTAAAACCATTAATGCAATTTTTAATGTCTGCTCTTTCCTTCTAGTATTGGAATAGCGCGAAATGCGCGGCGCGAAAGAAGGCCTGCGCGCGCCGTCAGCAGGCCAGGCAGACTGGGGGTGGGCCCATGCCCAAGAAGCTGGCCGTGCTGACGGATCGGGAGGAGGCCATATTGGCGCTCCTTGGAAGAGTGGCGGTGCACGGGGAGGAGAGCGTGCGGATACCGTTTGGGGTAAGTTCTTTTTAAATATTTTAAATACTTTAAAACCGTTTACCTTCAAGACGCCTAATCGCCTAGTCAGATTTCTTGCAAGGAAATTGTTCTGGCAACCACTTGAAATAGGCACTGATGTTGAAGGTTTACAGAAGAGGCTGGAACTAACCGGACGTTGTTGGTATGCAGCATTTATCCTATCTTTTAGACATATGTATTTGTTGTGAGAAACCATTTGTTTGACATGAAGTGTCTAGGGCTATTTTGTTGATTCTCCCATAGTGTCTGTGCGTAGTCTCCCATAGTATTAATGCGATAGCGTAGACACAGACAGTGTCCGTCTGTTACATCTTTACGCTTAAAGCGCTGTACCGATTTAAATGAAATTTAGTAATTAATATTATAGGTTCCACCTGTGGCCTCCTCGCCCACCGCTACTTCTTCCGGGGAGTGGCCAAGGCCACCATCGCCGTTCGCGTCGCCAATGGTCTTGCCACCGTCGCCGCCTATGCTGTCGCCACCACCACCACCACCAACACCGCCCGTGCAGTCGCCATCACCACCGGCCATGAGGACGCTACCATCACCGCCCATGGAGTCGCCGCTGCTACTACCACCGTTGTGTGACCGCAGACGACGCACAGGTAATGACTATTTAAATACATATACTTATATATTTCCGTAGCTTTTATTATATTTTATTCATATGCTATTAATTTTCTCAGTTTTTATTCACATCGTAGGTATGGAAAGCAAAATGGCATAGGATAGTTTTTATCCCAAAAATCATCCTTTCAGGGGGTGGGGAGAGAAAGTTTGTTTGAGGAATCAATGAAATTTGGTATGAAGATAGTTTGTGTAGTGGGGAAGGCTGTACAGAACTGTTTTTAAGGATGAAAATATTTGTTGTCGTTTGTTTGTATGGAAAAAGTTATTAGTACTAACTACATTGGGGTGTAGCTGCGAGCATAAGCAAAGCAATTAGACAAGTAGGTAAATAATATTATGTTTCTGTAACTAACTTTCTTAATTATTTTTTTCAGGAACTAGGAGAGTCTGTAAGTTAATTTATTTTCACTAGTCATTGCGCTTGCAGTCGTTACTGTATTTTAACAAACTTTAAAACGGTAAAAATGGGATTATTATTACTGAGACTCCTCTGTCCGTCCATCTGTCTGTCTGTCTGTCTGTCTATCCGTCTGTCACTGTATGCCACCTTCTGTTCTAGATGCTTTGAGAGTAGATGTTTTAGAAAGCGAAAATGACACAGGTTTATTTTTTATATCTCATATAATTCAATTATTAATTGCACACGCATGAAAGCCTAAGCATAAGACTTTCTTGTCGCACTCCTTTTAAATTTTAATTTGCGTCTGGGAACTATTAATAACCGACGGAACCGTCTGGCGTTTTTGCAATTATTTTCAATATTAATTAATTAGCATGCTATGAAAATTTTGGAATATTTTTAGCGTATATTAAAAAAAATTTAATAATTTTTTTTTTTAGATCAACGTATTGTACCTCCGGCTCCCGAGTGGGTTACCCGGCTGGAGGAGAGGCGGCTGGCTACTGAGGCGGATATGGTGACGGTCCTCCAAAATCTAGTGGCCGTCAGTGAGGCGGGGGTGGCCGTCAATGAGCGCATTGCGGCGGCGCTGGAGGTGTTGGTGGCAGCGGTGGTCCCAACGGCCCCCGTCGCAGAGTAACGCGGCTTATGACTAGGGCCCGGAATTTTGCGTGCGGCTATTGATAGATTGTAGGGAGAGAGCACCGCTTTTTATCAATATTATCGATATTATCAGACTATTTATTATCAATGCGGTTAACCAACAACTGTTAATCAAGTTGTAACTTTAATACATAATTATAAACATATTTTGGCGTGGAATATTATTATAAAATACTTTATTTTGGCGGTAAGAACTAAATAATATTTTCTTTTTTATTTTATCAAAGGGTAACGTTAAGTGGTCTCAGAGGGATCTTTTCTCAAGTTATAAAATATAAAGGTATTCGTAATTATAGTGATTTCAATAAAGCAATTTAAATGGATTAAACTTTCCGATATTTCGAACTTTTTTCATCATTGACCGCTGTCAATAGCTGCACGCAAAATTCTGGGCCCTACTTATGACGTATGCCTTTCGGATCCGCGCCAGAATTAAGATTATCTAATTAGTTTCATCAAAATTGGTTCAGCCGTTTCAAAGTTATCAGCTCTTTTGTGTGCTGCGGAAGGGAAGCCGCTCCTATATGTGCACTTTTTTTCCGAAACGCTCTATTAACATAATTTCATTAAGGCTTGATTTCCTCCTACGCTGACATCGGTCGCTGACGTCGGTCGAGCGTACAAATAAACACAATATTCTGTGGGGCACCGCACAGCTACGCTGATGGCCGCTTATTTGTACATTGCTACTGACGGTACGCTCCACCGACGTCAGCGACCGATGTCAGCGTAGAAGGAAATCAAGCCTAAGGTCTAGATTAGCTTGAATCTGATTTTCCGCGGAGGGGCGATATTTTTAACGCAGAGTATAATATCAATATTACAGATTAAAATAAAAAACAAAAAGATAGCCTTAAATCTAGCGCGGATCCGCGTTACTGCATACGATAGGTTAAGGACCTAAGCACACGGCTTTGTATCGATACAAACGCGATACGCACGCGGGTTGGCAGTTCTATGTCCATGTAATATGGCTGTTCTATGGAATGAAAAATGCGCTGCAGACGCGCGTTCCTAAAACTATTCCTATGTGTCTCAATCTGTGATTTTGTTGTCAATAATAGAATAGTTAGAATTTAAGTAGAGTTCCTATGTGTCTCAATCTGTGATTTTGTTGTCAATAATAGAATAGTTAGAATTTAAATAGAGTTGTCTCAATCGTTTTTATAAAAAAGTTATTATTTTTTTAAAAGTTTTAAATAATATATGCTGAGGATGCCTGTGCTCTGTAGGGGGCCTGTGCCTATAGGCGGAGATGATGATGATGATAAAAAATAAAGATAATATGATTGAAATGTCGTTTTATTTTGTTTTGGTACATTGTCAACGTCAACACCGGGGTCCTAGTGAAAAAGGAGTTAATTCTGCAGAAGTTGAACAACTGATTTCGACTTGACCCCCTTTACACATGAAATAGAAAATAGCTGTTTAATTTCTGCAGACTTAACCCCTTTTTCACTAGGACCCCAGCGTACGAGCGAACGGTTTTACAAAATTATTAGAAAATAAGAAACCCGTCATATGACAAACTGAGTAAAAAAAATTGATTTTTAAATGCTCGAGCGCGTCAGATTAAGATAAGGTGGGTTAATTATTAGCAGAACAATGCACATTTCACTTCCAAATTGTCAGTCTTTGGAATTAACATCCCCTATGAAAACCTGACGCGCGCTCTTCCGTATGGCCACCCCCACCATGCAAAGTGGGCAGATTATCATACTTTTATTCAGTGGCACGCTGGAGTATCAAATTATCAAAATCTGAAATAGGTAAAATCAGTAATTTCTCTGTTAATACAGTGGCGTTTGGTGTGAGACTTTGTACATAGCTTAGAAATACCCAAATCAACACGTTCTATTCGTCTTATGTCCAGAGGGTAGGGACAAATTGTATTTATTATCTATAGCCCACTATATAAGCTATGTAAAAAGTCGGCTACCTGACCGTAAGTCTCCGAAAGTTTTTCTTTAAACTTTATATCGCCAAACTTGTCTCTGAAACTAGAGAATTGTGACTATCGGATAAATCCAGCAAAGAAAATTTTATTTACAAACATTTTTGTTCAAATGTAGGCAATAGTTTAAAATCTAAGTTTAGGCCTAATAATCATCATGTAACAAGGGATGGAATAACTTTTAACGGCTTTCTTTTTATTTGTAGATTAGTACGAGTATATTTATATTAACTAACAACACGTTCATTGAGAATACAAATAAAATGTCTTGAGTGGTATGACGGCAAATATCTTGCCGTTACCCACTAAAGGGTTAAGTAAACATAGAACACCATTACGGGATACCCAATGCGATAGTATACCGAATTAATTATACACAAATTAGCTTACTTAATCTTTTAACATAAAGGAATTTCCTATGCTACAATATTACAATACTCCATAACATAAAACATAAAAAGTCACTTTAGTGAATTCACACAGCGAACACGAGAACAAGTCGGTCTTTTCAGCCACATTGTTTAAGGTGAATACACCTATAGCATCATGCATAATTTTATGTGAATTGAAATGTGAAATTATTTGCGTTAGTATTATTTTTTCGAATATTTTGCTACACGCTGATAGGATGGATACTGGGCGATAATCAGAGGGATCATCCCTATCACCTGATTTAAATATGGGCACTACTTTACTATATTTCATTAAATCAGGAAATACGCCTTCATCTATGCTATTATTATATTAATAAAAGCCAAAGTTGGAGCAACGACATCTAAAATGGATTGTAGAACCTTAACTGAAACGCCCCACAAGTCTTCCGTTTTCTTTACTTTTAACAATTTAAAAGTCTTCATAATGTCAAAGGGAGAAACATGCGTAAATTTAAAATTACTTGTGTTTGGAACTATAACAAGGCAATGGGATACTATCGCAAACTTAAAATAGAAATGTTGTTGAAGGTGAATTGGCGTTTCAATTTCAAAAACTTACACAAGTAGTAGAGATGGGTGAAAAATAACATGGAGCATGGCGTAGTTAATTACTAATGCCTGCGTGTGCTCCACAACCTATCCACAAGAGCTTGCCTCCCACTGTGCGAGGATTGGCTCTGCTCTGACGTTTGCACCTGTAAGGCAGCGTCTTGCCGCAGCATCTCCTCGTCCAGTGGCAAACTGCTATCATTAATTAAGTTGTGGAGAACCGCACAGGCATTAACTATTTTTCCCGCCTTCACTGGCGTATAGTGGAGCACCCTGTGCGCCAGCAGACATCTCCACCTATTCTTTAAAACGCCAATGCACCTTTCAACAACATTTCTAGTTTGGACGTGTTTCGTGGTGTAATAAGCCTCCGGCGTGTTTGGAGCGGCGTTCAGTATGGGCACCATAAGATATGGCCTCTGCGCATAGCCGGAGTCTCCTGCAAAAAAAGATAAAATAAATTTCGAACAATTTTAAACATCTTGTACCTTGTACCATCTGTATTCAACAAGTAATATTCTAAGGATTTTGTACGTAATTTCCCAAGTAGGTATATTTTATAGGTCAAGCTGCTATTTACTCTTAAACTACTATTAATTCGCAAGCCAACTTAGCCGTTATAGTTTTCCTTGTTAATTTGATATATCTACTCCGGCTTTATGTCCGAAATCACATTTGAACCATGAGCTTTAGGCACCGTAAGGAAACCTACGAAGAAATTTAATGGTGTGTGTGTGTGTAAGCTAGTATTATATAGTTATCAGTTTTACCTAACAACCAACACACATCGCCCTCCTCGTGGAGCTCCACCAAAAACTGCTGAACCGGGCATTGGTTCCAGACGTGGGAGTCGTGGCTGGCCCCACCAAAGGATGCATCGATGTAACGGATGCGTAAATCCGCGTCACAGATCTGTAACATAATTTACGACCACCATAAATTTTGGAAATGAGTGAAGAGTTGTATTGTTCGTATGTGTATCCACACCCCGTTATCGGTGTTGCAGAATCATTGAAAAAGCTAGGGATGGCACTGCACATATTTTTTTTAACATGTGCCTAGATAGGTATGTAATTTGATGCACCTTTTTTAATTTATATATTTTAATAATAATTAAGTTTTAAATTAAAATAAAACCTCTTTTCAGCCCGTAATAAAAAGAGGTTTTATTCTATTTGTAAACTCCATAATTGTGTAATTTATTTGTCAATATTAATTAATGTCGTATATAATTCGTTCGTTTAGTATTCAGTTAAAATCATGAATGACGGCGAAATTAGAAGAAAACTCTTAACAATTAATCCTGTGTTCTGTTATTTTCATGTGTTTTTATGTACAATAAAGAATTTTACAATACAATACAATAATTTATTCAGACAACTAATGAAAATATACAAATCTGTTATTTTACCTGTAAAAACATTCTTCTAACAAAAACGTTTTATACTTATACCAATATGTCACAGTATGTCACATTGACAATAACATAAATATTGTGCTACAACCCTATGACTTAGTTTCAATAGATCTGCAACACTGATAACGGGGTATTGTGTATACATAGAAGTCATATAACGCAGTTAAATAGTTTGACGGAGCCTTAAATTAATGAACCAATATTATTTATACACATAAAAACTGACTGATTTACTTTTAGTGGTACAGAAGGTATGCGGTCTTAGGTGGTTGATTGTATGCATCCTTTCATGCTTCCATATTTGTATTGCATAAACACCCTTATCAAAAATAGAAAACAAATAGAATTATCATTAAATCGGTTTAGCGGTTTAAGCATGAAAAGGTAAAGATAACACAGCATATATTAACTTACTATGAGGACATTCAGGCTATGTATGAGCTTCCTGCTGAAGTAGGCCTCCTCATAATCATGTGGCCGGATTAGAGCCACATGCGTCCCATCAATGCATCCTACAACCCCAGGCATGCCAAATTCATCCATAAATCTGAAAGAAAGTCAAGTATTTTATTATATTAAATCATATTATTTCCATTTTGAATACAAGCCTTTTTTGCAGACTGTAACGGGGTCAGGGTGAAATTAATTAATAATTTAAGTAATTAATTAAATGCTTGTAAAATAACAGTCTAAGGAAACATTATTATGTTATTATGTGACAGATTATTTATTAAAATAAAAAAATGTGTGCACATTAATAATACTTGCTGTCTGTAGGGTCAAAGTGGCAACATGTTCTAGAAGGAAGTCTAAGAGATAACATTTCTATTCCTCATTAATTTTTTAGATCCATGCATTTTATACTCACTTCCTCGAGACTGCCGCTCTGTCTTCGGGTGTCATCGGGAAATTTATATGATTTCGCAACACACTGGGGTTGTTTAAGGCATCAGTGACCTAAAATTAAACTTTGTTAATAATGCCATCACTGATTTATCACCATTTTATTTGAACTTGTAGTAATTGAGATGTTTACTACTGACTATGTCCTTGCTAGATTTCATCATCAAGTTAATAGAGACATACATACATCTACATATTAAGTAACTCATAAAATCTTGATAAACTTTTTTTGGTACGATTTTGTTCCGAACAACTGTTTGTTTCCTCATTGAATGGAAACGGATATTTTGCTCTAAACAAATGTTTATGTGAAAATGCAGCTTTAGAACTTTTAGATAAATACATACCTCCCACAGGCAGTCATGCACTTTAGTCTGCGATAGTGCGAGGTACTGATATGCCCCAACTCCCTTTTGATAGGGGCCATTGCCATAAAAGGTGATGGCTGCTAGCACCTACAACAGTAAACAAATACTTTATAAATATACACTGACAGAGTCGCGGGCAAGAGCTAATTAAATATAAAGTTAGAACAAGAAGTCCGAGTTTTTGATTGAGATGCAACTTAAATGAAAGATAAATAGGGGTAAAATTTTACTTAGATAACTAGACTAGATTCAATAAATTAGTAAAAAATACCTTGAGCTCCGGCTGCACGGCTGTATTGCGACGCCAACTAGTCAATTTAGGGCAAATTTCATTGCACAGTTGAACAAACTGTGCTTTGTTCAACCTGAAATTTGCCCTAAATAGGTTGTCGGGCAATTCTAGAGCGTGGCTGTCGAGTCTCAACAGCCGCCGCTCTAGTCTCGCCTGCGTCTGCAGCCGCTGCTCCTCGGCGATGGCCAATAAATAGCTTCGCGCCATATTTCAGTCGTCACACTGTTTAAAAGAAAACATTTATTTTTGATTGGTCTGGCTAATTTAAGTCAAGTTATTAAAATATTTTATAATAATTTATCGCAAAATTTTACTTACGATGAAACAAATTGTTTGATAACTTCTTCAATTGCTCTCTTTGGGAGCGACGTTGTACGGTGATTGTAGTTTTTGCAACTTGATAGTAAAATTTTGAAACCACGAGGAGACAACTTGCGCATTAAAAAATGTCAGACACGAGAGTTCGTTTGATTACAATCACTTCGCCGTCTCCGCTTTCGTTTGACAGTTTAGGTTGGCATGAGTTATGTTTTAAACGAATTAAAGATTGTCATTTTGCTTACGCGAAACCATTATTTGACAAATCATTCACTCACTTGGTTTGAACCATTGGTTGGAATCGGTTTCAAATACGTCAACGTTACGCGAAACAAAATCTGTCATTTTGATACCAACCTTGGCTTCAACTGTCAAAAATGACACTTGGAGCCAAACCAAGTGCGTTAGACAATAAGGCTGCTGATTAAAAAAGGCCGTCGCAAGTGTTGTGAAAATTGGATCCTCGAAACAAGTCCGGACCCAACAAATCGTTATATGATTCGGGACCGCCATTACTTTGCTCTTGTTAATCCGAACATGTTTTGGAGCTACTTGTTTTTCGGATCGAGGATCCGTCATCGATTTTAAGGGGCTTAGTTTGGGTTTCTATTGACCGGAGTCTTGCGATTCAATTTTGTGGCATTTGCCATGTTTGCAGAAGGACGAACATTTATGTAATATTCACAAATAGAAAAAGGCAGTTGTTGTTGTAATATAATAAAAAAATTCATATTTCAGACAGGCTACTTTTTAACTTGAAAAAGTACAACTTTTTTAAAGGACGCAGACAAAGTTGCAGGTAGTAAAATATATAAATGCAGGTAGAAGTCCTTTTATAAAATAATACAACTGCAAGACACCCATTAGCACGTAAAACTCTGTCATGTCAGAACGGCTAGATATGGTAATCCCACCAACTTTAAAATACCAACTGAAAAATTAAGTGGAGAAAAATAATTACTATAGACGATCGTTTTAGTAAGCACTCCATATTTACAAACATTAAGGACAAATGTACAGCAAATACAAAATTTAAAATCAATAGGTATTTCTAATATATAAAAATCTCGTGTCACGGTGTTTGTTATCGAACTCCTCCGAAACGGCTTGACCGATATTTATAATTTTTTTTCTCTATATTCAGTAGGTCTGAGAAATAGGTCGTAGGCTATCTTTTATACCACTGTTACGGAGTCGCGGCCAATAGCTAGTAGACTTTAAAAAGATGAGGACCAGCCTAGGACATAGTTCCCAGGATGTTCGCAGCATTTATTTTCTACACTGCGAGGCTCAGCCTTTGAGTGAAGTACGATCCTGCTCTAGGGTAGCCAGAGATTCCGACGAGTTTTTTTGGCACTGACCACTGACCCAAAAGTATCAATTGCTAAGTACGTATAACAACGGCGTCGCTAGTCGATGGCAAAACAAAATGATACATAGATGTTTTGAAAAGTGTGAACTGCAGTAAAAGCACATGAAGCTTTTTGTAACCCTCAAATTCACTCGTAGTTCTCCCGAGACGCCTTGGTGACACCTTTGCTTACAAGGAACTTTAAGTGACTAGACTGTGAACTGGAACGAAAGTTCACGAAACCTAATAAGTATCTCCAAGGCTCAAAATAATGACTTAACCTCTCGTATGCAGAAAGTAAAAAAAAACTTGCATTCTAGTCTCGTTTGTTACAGATTACAAAAAAGTAAATACAAAAAGATAGTCTTAAATCTGACGCGGATCCGCGTTCCAGCCATACGATAGGTAAATATCCATTTTCAAAACGAATATTGCAAAGGGCTAAGTTTTAATTATGCATGTTGTTTATTTGTTTGTCATGGAAAAACTTTAAAACTCCGGAACTGATTTCAAAATTGCTTTCACCTATAGAAAGCTACGTTATCAGCACGTAACATGGACTGTATGTTATCCTAAGAACGTGACAACATCCCACGCGACATAAACTAACTTACGATCAACAGCTAATACAATCATAAACGCAAGAATAGGTACCTCTCATAAATTAATTAAGACCAAACACTTCCTAACCAACATTGAAGAACAATTACTTATTAAATATAGTATACAAGTCTTTCAAAAACAAAAAATCCTTCCTATTTTGGCCTACTCGATAGCTTACCTCAAAGAAATTAAGTCGAAATTTTCTCCATAGATGAAAGAGGCTATTTGTTTGAAATTCATCCTTTAAACAAGTGTAATGTAAATTTCAAGCAACCACTTCGAAGAGGCCTTTGATCTCGAAAATTCCGCAGAAGCTCAAGGGTCTTGTAAGTAAAGAAAGAAATTTCCTTAAAATCGTAGTTTAAATATCGACACAGATTAATCAGCACTTAAATATAGTTCTGGTCGTGACGTCATTAGATTCGAATGCATATATTTATATATTTTGTTTATATTTTTTTTTTATATTTTGATTTGGATGGCATTGGATTGGGATTATTATTGGCAGTGTAGGTAGGCCTCCAACAAGATGGAGTGACGACCTGGTGAAGGTGGCGGGAGCGCATTGGATGCGGATGGCGCAGGGCCTAGCGAGCCTTGGGGAGGCCTATGTTCAGCAGTGGACGTCTTTCGGCTGAAATGATGATGAAATACATTTTTTTGCTGACTTAGTTTGTTACCTACCTAATTTTACCAACCTTTTGAAAAAAGTGTGAAAGCAACTACTTGCCTTCTTTTTAACACCCAACACAAAAAGAGGGGTGTTATAAGTTTGATCGCTATGTGTGTGTGTCTGTCTGTGGCATCATAGCTCTTAAACGGGTGCACCAATTTGGATGCGGTTTTTTAATAGAAAGCAGGTTTATTGGCAATGGTTCTTAGATATGTTTCATCAAAATTGGTTAAGCCGTTTTAAAGTTATCAGCTCTTTTGTTAGCTGCGGAAGGGATCTTAGACGCATAACGGGCATTGACTTATTAATGTTCAAACATACGAGTGACATAATTGTGTTGGAAGTTTTTAAAATTATTAATTTATAGTATTTTATTTTATTAATTCTTGCATCGTGTTGTTTAAGAAATCTTTTACGTTCCTTGTAATTATCTAGTAGCTCTTGGTACTTATTATGTTTCCTACATAACTTCTTAACAAGTTTTCTGAAACATAACAAATGGTACAAATAAAACGAATCCAATTCAGACTCTTAATAATACAGCTTTTTGCTTTGCCAAAGTAATTCCCACCTTAACACTGATTGTCAAAAAAACCTCGGACTCCTTCAAAGGGACTTGCATTCGTAAAGTGCTAAAAGTACGGCTGCAGTGGTCTGGAAATAACCGAGAAAAAAACAGATAAAACACTCCATAGATCCATCGTTCTCTAAATTGATAACGTTTTTAAGTATTTAATAAGAGTTTTCAACGATACATTGTGCGTAAATAACAAAGTACATCCTATATTATATTTCAAGGCTTTGTTTAGGAACTGCAAAATTAAAGTCGAATGATCCAATATTTTAATGTTTATTTGGCCACAAAATGGTACATTATTCTTAAACCCAAACATCATCATCATCTTACCCTATATAAGACCCACTATACGGCACCAAGCTTCCTCTCAGAATGAGATGGGCCGCAGTTCCCACGAAAGCTCATTGCGGATTGGGAAATCCACACACATCATTGAATTTATTCGTAAGTAGGAATGTGCAGGTATCCCCAAGACGTTTTCTTCACCGTAAAGGTCATGGTAAATTTCAAATGTGATTCTGAAGCTGTCACCATTTTTAACACGCCTACGACAATGCCAAAAGGAAGTGTAATGATTTTAGCAGTCTATGTATGATTGTATTTATGTGTGTTCCACCGTAGCGTCGAGACTACTTATCCGATTTTTAGATACATTTTCGAGTACCTAAATACTTAGGAATGACATAAAGTAACAAGCAACGTTTTTCTTTTCTTTTCTTTCAGATGGACTGTTTCTGTTAGACTCTGATGGCTTTTGCAGGCTTACCGGAGAGAAAGGGTAACCTCCCAGACGGGCTACTCAGCAAACAAGAGTAACTGTATCCATATCCAACCTCCACACTCACTAAATTCACGACACTTTTTATCCCGAAAATTTCAGATTATGTCATGTAAGTTTTTTTTATACTGAGCTACCACGGCATTTTAAATTGGGATGTTTTTATACAGAGCTTTAGAAAATAAGAGTGGGAAATAAATAAATAAAGAAATCGACGTCTGTGTACAACATTGAATCATGCTATGGTCCTAGGAAGATCAGCGCCGTTCGCAAGATCGGCAATTTTTGCTGATTTGGGATCATTTTAAGACATGCACATTTTATCTCATTAGGTATTGTTTTATTTTTTTGTTGTTATCTATGTTGTCACAAATAAATGTTTTATTTCTTTCTTTCTATGAGACGAGTGATTTGGCTGTCTCCTCCAGGATATGCTGCCGCCGTGGTCTGAATTCTCCAACACTGAATACCCATTCACTAACTGCAAGCTCTTTCTTTACCTTTTATAACTTGGAAAGACGCAGAGCTCATTCCTCCTAAGATCCTCTTTCTCGCTTTGCAATCATTAAGATTTTTTTTTGGGTTTTACTCCTTTGCTTTTAAACTGAAATGAAACCCTTAGTATTTCGGACGACCTTAAGACTTTGTTTTTTTGTTCAAGCAAGTCTAACGATAGTTTAAAAACCCAAGAAATTAAGTATAGCTATATGAACATAACGAGATAAAAGTTAGATCCAGGAGAAAAAAATGCCAAAATACGTCAATATCTTCAAAGAGAATGCTTTTAATCACAAAATTTCGTTTCGATTCGAATACACATGACTTATGTCAACCAACAACAACTGATTTAAGTAAGTAAGGTAAGTCTATAAAATCAGATAGTTTAAAAAGCCAAGAAATTAAGTACGACTGTATGAACGAACACGGCAAAATAAAAGTTACATCTTGCGTTGAAATCGAGTCGTCTCGTGATCATGGCGCATGCAACTGTGCCGAAATATCGGGCTTCTCTGAAATCAAGGTACGCGGAACAAAACCCGATTTCAACTCATAAAATTAGTAATGACCGTGATAGTCTAAAATATTGTGTTAAAATCTTGCGAGAAAAAAGAATCACAATACGCCAAGATCTTCAAAGAGAGTGTTTCTTATCACAAAACTCACGACTAATGTCAACCTACGACGTATTTTAGTATCTATTTTTTTCATCATCACAAAACCGAGAAAACCAAGAATTATACCAACGACCCCTCATATAATCCTCATATCAACGGCCATCACCCGTCATTGTTAATCAAAACAATGCCTAAGCATTTTTACGAGCGGGCTCGGTCGAACTCGTCATAACGGCTGCAATAAAACATGTCTAAGCACACACTGCTATAATATCTTTATCGCGACTTGCCAGCGCCCGTTTCCATTCGTCGCTTTCATCACAAAGGGGGACTGGGGCGAGGTAGAGAAGGGATGGAGGTGACGTTAAATATGTTTTTTTTTGTTACATTTGACGACCGGATAGCCGCGTGGTTGGAGAACCTGACAATGAACTGAAACAATTACTTTGCTCACCCGAGACCTTATGATAGCAACCTTTATGGCTATCATAAGGTCGCGGGTGAGCAAAGTATGTTTCAGTTCATTGATATGGACCTCCGAAAAGTAACGCGTAATTCAATAAATTAGAGAACCTGACTACAAATCTTGAGGTCTCGGGTAAGATCCTCGGTCGGAGCAGATTTTGTGTATGAAAAATACCATCATGCTCTCGAATCTTAGGTATTTTATTAATTTAAGCATTTATGTATCAACTAGCTTTTGCCCGCGGCTTCGCTCGCGTGTTTCATGAGAATTCCAAAGCACCAAGATATCAAGCAAGCAAGCATACAGGCAAGCAAGCAAGCATGCAAGCAAGATGCAAGCATGCATGCACGCTTGCTTGCTTGCGTGACAATGGGACCATCTCAGTAGTATATTATATTCTTTCGAATAAAAAAAGAATTTTTAAAATCGGTCCACAATTGACCGAGAAATCGGTGAACATACTTACATAAAAAAAATACATTAAGTGGAATGCATAACCTCCTCCTTTTTTTGAAGTCGGTTAAAGAGCCCTTTGCGGCCTACTTACAGTATTAACTTATGAATTTTGAAATTTTAGCTTACAATCAGTAAAACGCAAAATCCCGTATTTTCCCGTTCCCGTAAGAATTTCGGAAAATAGTTTCTTAATACTCCCCTACACTCCCCAGGAAATCCACTTTCCAAATTTCAGCTTTCTAGGGCCAGTAAAACGAAAAATCCCGTTTTTTCCCGTTCCCGTAAGAATTTTGGAAAGTCCTCTCTCAATGCTACTCTACACTCCCCAAGCAACCTACATGCCAAATTTCAGCTTTCTACGACAAGTAAAACGAAAAATCCCGTTTTTTCCCGTTCCCGTGGGAATTTTAGAAAATCCTCTCTCAATGCTCCTCTACACTACCCAAGCAACCTATATGCCGAATTTCAGCTTTCTACAACCAGTAAAACGTTAAATCCCGTTTTTTCTTTATCCCGTGGGAATTTCCAAAAAATCTTAAAACAGTTTTTTACTTTTATAATTACCTACTTATATGCCAAATTTGAAGAGTCTAGTAATTATAGTTTATAGGATTCCGTTGAACTGAATATATAAATTCCGTTTTTTCCTTATTCCGTGGGAATTTTAAAAAATTTTGCAATAAATGTTTTAACTAATGTAATACCTACTTGTGTATCAAGTTTGAAGAGTCTAGTTATTATATTTACTGAGATAGGGTCACTCGGAATCGAATATATAAATCCCGGTTTTTCCCGTTCCCGTGGGAATTTTTGAAATTCCTCTCACAATGCTACTCAACACTCCTTAAGCAACCTACATGCCGAATTTCAGCTTTCTACGACCAGTAAAACGAAAAATCCCGTATTTTCCCGTTCCCGTAAGAATTTCGGGAAATTCTTTCTTAATACTCCCCTACACTCCCCAAGAAACCCACTTGCCAAATTTCAGCTTTCTGCGGCTAGTAAAACGAAAAATCCCGTTTTTTCCCGTTCCCGTGGGAATTTTGTATAGTCCTCCCTTAATGCTCTTCTACACTTCTCAAGCAACCTACATGCCAAATTTCAGCTTTCTACGACCAGTAAACCGAAAAATCCCGTTTTTTCCCGTTCCCATGAGAATTTTGGAAAGTCCTCTCATAATCCTCCTCTACACTCTCCAAGCAACCTAGATGCCGAATTTCAGCTTTCTACGACCAGTAAAGCGAAAAATTCCGTTTTTTCCTTATCCCGAAGGAATTTCCGAAAATCCTTCAAACAGTTTTTTACTATTATAATTACCTACTTTTATGCCAAATTTCAAGAGTCTAGTAATTATACTTCATAGGATCCCGTTGAACTGAATATATAAATCCCGTATTTTCCTTATCCCGTGGGAATTTTGAAAAATCCTGAAATTAATGTTTTAACTAATGTAATACCTACTTGTGTATCAAGTTTGAAGAGTCTAGTTATTATAGTTAATGAGGTAGGGTCACTCGGAATCGAATATATAAATCCCGTTTTTTCCCGTCCCCGTGGGAATTCCCAAAAATCCTGGATGCCTAAATTGTATAAGGTATCTATGTGCAAAATTTCAAGTCTCTAGGTCCAGTGGTTTGGGCTGTGCGTTGATATATCAACAGTCATTTAGTTTAATTAGAAATTTCAACCCCATCCAGGGAGATGGTATTTTACGTCCGCCACATCGGATTTTAAAACCGTTGTTGTTTTCATAACCAGCGACCCGATAAACCATAGAAACAACACCCATGTTGATTTTCAGATTTGTTACCCCTTTCCCCCCTTTTAGGGGTTGAATTCTCAAAAAACCTGAAACACTTGTTTACTCATTTACCATTAGGAGTACTTCTGTGAAGTTTCGAATAAAATAGTCGAACTAATCTTGTTTCCCCATACAAACTTTGGACCCCCTTTTCACCCCTTTAGGGAGTGAATTTTGAAAAATCCTTTCTTAGTGCACCCCTAGACCTTATAAGGAACCTACATGCCAAATTTGGAATCTCTAGGCCCAGTGGTTTGGGCTGTGCGTTGATATGTCAGTCAGTCAGTCAGTCAGTCAGTTTCTTGTTTTATATATATAGATTTAAGTATGTTCATCCGTTGTTGATTGCATTTTGTTGAACTATTTATGATAATAGACATGGTATTTTTGAAATTTTGAAATTTACCACAAGCAAGAAAGCAAGCTGTACGGAGGACACACGTTGTGACGAAACCGCCCAGCCTACACTTGTGAAGCAATTCAAAAGTGCGTGTAAAGTTCCCCATCCGCACTAGGCCCGCGTGGGAATTAAGCCCAAGCCCTCTTACTCTGACAGGAAACCTGTGCCCAGCAGTGGGGAAGTATATAGGCTGAGATAAATTACATGCGTCCCCTCCCTTGTCTTCTTCACTCAATGTCAGACTGCCATATAAATTACTGCGGAGCGTGCGTTTCTCCGCGAAACTTTGCGTTTTGAGGCTTGTTACAGCACCAGATAAACTGTAATTTTGCGTCATTCCGCGTCATCATAATTGTATTTTAAAATGCTGCCTTTTTAATTCAATTTATACTACGATATATCTGATATCACTGAGTCGCTATTTTTATTTCACGTGGTGTAACATGTGTTAGAATCTGGAAATCTCTTTTTATCTTGACTTTATTTAAATCGTACTCGTATAAGTGGTACAATATCAAATTTGATCAGGTAATGTGCAATTTAATCTTGTGACGTGATAAAATTTTGTTTTGGCTCGAGGTATAATTTTGTGACTACTAGTTTTACGTAACATATTGTTTCATCAATTTCAGTTGTTTGTGCGTTGTAAAAGTTGATTTTAAAGCGTTTTATTTGTAGCTTACTATGTGTTGTTCAACAAAGAATCATTGTAATACCTATTTTTTATTCTCCATGTATTTTTTCAAAATAGTCGTGAAGTAAACTTGATATTAGTTACCTACACAATTAGCATTTAGCATATCCTGGTTAGCAAGGGCTGATCCAAGATCGCAAAGCATGATGTAGTTACTCTTGGTATCGGAGGTCAAAACCAACTTCGGGTCACTGAGCCGATTTGTTCCTGATTCATCATATTCCTAATTGGTCATATTCCTGATTCTTCATATTCATAGACATAGACATAGACATAGACATAGACATAACTTTATTCGACATCAAAAAAGAAAATACGCTGACTAATACACTGAGAAAAATAAAAAGAACAATAATAACAATAAAAACAAAAAACATAATTGTAGATGTCGAAAAGGAATTTGACTCAGCATAAGCTGCAGTAGATGCCTGCTACAGCGCTGATTTTCAGTCAAACCCTTCATATCCGTGCATCAAACTTGTTGGACCGGAATCAGCACAAACAAATTCTGTATAAAAAGTGTATACAAATAAATAGATACATATATTATAGTGGGAGTTAGTTCTTTTATATTATTATTTATTTCAATTATACATAGTTATACATTATATTATACACATAGGTATTTATACATTTAAGGTAGTCGCATCAGAGATAAGAGGACTTGGCCTTTCCACCTGCGGGCAATGTTTGTTGCAAATTAATTAAATATTTTTGTAATTCCTTACTCGTCAAATTATGTACATTTGCCTGCATAAACTTTGCATTATTTGCCAATTCTTTTGGACTCCGCCTCAAGTAAATTATTGTCTAATAACCGTAGTACAAAGTATTCACGACACGCGTATACACACGCACGTGTTCACTTTTTCGTTTGACTGTACGATGACGAGTTAGGAATATGACCAGTTAGGAAAGTGTCAAATTAGGAATTATGACGAATCAGGAACAAATCTAAAAGAAAAAGTTGATCGCCGAATAATAAAATTGACCGTCAGACATACCAAAGTACAGCCCAAATTGCTTAGGATACGAGCTTAAAATTTTGCATAAAGGTTCTTTTTATTAGGACAGATATTTCAAATTTTTAGCGGGATAAGAAATTCTACGGGAACAAACCCACGGACATCAACTCGTAGGAAAATGTAATAGTTAGTAGTAAAAAAGTACAAGAATAAAAGGAATGAAGTAAAATTCATTTGATTTTCATGACAGTCATAACAAAAGTAAATAGATACGAGCAAAAGTAAATACGGGCGTAAATTCAGGTAAGGCTCACCCGTCGAAGCATGAAACGTCTTGGATCGAAAGCTATCACGGGAGAGTTTACAGGTTATCTCATTTTATTGTAAAAGTTTAATAGAGAACCGTGAATCGGCCAATCAATACTTTATCCCCAGTTTCAAAGTACGGTTCAAAATATAAGTACACAATCAAAACGGGTTTACGATTGAAACGGCAACGGGATAAGTTTTCGTTTTGTCGCAATTGTATCCTAAATGTGCCACGAGCAATTTTGTACAGTATTTTATATTTTTTTATATATCTACACAATTGGATTGGTTTCGTTTTCGACATGTTTTCAATTTGTGAATTGTACAGTGAATTTTGTAACTTTGTTACAGCGATGGTTGGAAGGCAAATTGAAACAGGTGGCGACGTTAGCTGAAAGTTATTTTTGTTCATATTTGAAAGTAATGAGATCATCATCATCATCAATTCAGCTGAATGACGTCCACTGTTCAAAATAAGCCCCCAAGGTTACTAGTCCTGCGCCATCTGAAAACCAACGTATCCTCGCAACCTTAACCAGGTCCACAGAATATATAATAGTACTAACGTACAGAATGGACACGCTCCGCCCCACACCGATTCGAGTTGCCCACCCCTCAAGACGCAGATTGCCGGATACCGCCCGAATCCAGAAGAGTGCGCGCGCGATGTATGTAGGCGTACGTGTGTACAGACGTCGTCGTGCTTATGTAGATTCAAGAACGCGTATTTGTACGTCGTGTCCGCCGTGTGCCAGGTCATAACTACATCTTGCTGGAGTCCTATCCGCACTGCGTTTTCCGGTCAGTGGATGCCATTCAAGAACCTTTTGGCTCCATCCGCTATCAGTTCTACGAGCGATGTGCCCTGGCCATTGCCACTTGAGTCTGGCGATTCTGCGAGCTGTTGGTGATCTCAGTTAATGTTTGTTGTCAGTTGTGGGTGTTAATATTTTAATTCAACAAATATGTAGACGGTTCTCTCCAAATATTTAAAAACTTAAAATCATACTTTTCTAAATAAGTGTTAGTAAATTCAATCTCGATTAAATCTCAAGCGCAGCGTGGGACGTTCGTAAAGCGGTGGATGCAGCCGCTTCCAACTGTAATGATTGGATATCAATGAAGGGGGGACCCATGTCCAGCAGTATCTAAACGTCTTATAGCTGAGGTGATGATGATTGTAAAATTCATTTGGACTTCAAAAAAAAAAGAACCTTATGCTCATGGTTTTCCCTGCGTCAGCAAAAACAAGCCTAGTTCCCTATAATGTTGGAATTTTCAAAAATCCTTTCTTACCTCTGTGAACTTAAAAGACTAGGCAGTCTTTATACATAGGTAACGTTTTGTCTCTACTTTCACTGCTATAAACTCTGGGCTGTATGTCTATCAGTCACGATATATTTTTATAGCTATGGTTTTATCTCTATGCTACATAAAAACTAATGGCTCTGACTGAAATATGATATGATCAACCCAATATTTTGAAAACATCCAAAAATATGAATTGCAAATAAAACAGCCAGACAGACATACAAAGGCGTCGTGCCATGCTGAAACGGAGACGCTTCGCTCCCGTTCGATCAATACGTCACAAAGACACCACAATAAAACTCTCAATTCAGTCGCCATACTTACTGTAGGTACTAAACTGAACTGAAGTACTGACCTCAATACCTTTATCAACGCATTAATAACGCGTTCCGAGTTATTTCGTCAGTGCGTTCGACACGTCGTCGTTGGACCCTCTTCAATACACACCTCGCAAATTGAATTTGATCCGTAACAGCGTCACTCGGTCGTTTTGTGAACTGACGAGTGACGAGTCTGCTGGTATTTTTTATTTATTTGCGACGGTAAACAAGGTAGTGATACGTTTCCAGGTTATACTTGGGACAGGTCAATGTGTCCGAGGAAGGAATTTGCTTTATAAACAGAATTGTGGGGTTAGGGTCCAGAATAGGTTAAGCAGAAGGTAGTTTTCGAAATATTACAAGATTTCTTCTGAGACCATTTCAAAGAAATTGTACGGAAATACTTAGTACTTGTTTGTTTTAACCCGACAAAGACAAATAAGAAGTAAAACAAAAATACTTACACGAAAGTTTTCCGGATTAATTAAAGGACGTAGGTAAGCCCTTTTTTATAGCAACGAATGATATCATAATTATTATAAATAAGAAAGTTTGTGAATAGGTTTGGATGTTTGTTAGTCAATCACGCAACAACGGGTAAACGGATTTGGATGTGATTTGGAATACAGATAGACAAAAATCTGGATTGTTACAAAGCTTTCTCTTTTATAATATTAGCATCATTTATAATACTTGAGGGGGGCCTATGTCCAGCAGTGGGCGTCCTACGGCTGATTATGATGATGAATATTAGCAGAATAGGATATTCAAATTACTTTGAGTACCTAACCTGAATGCTGTCACAACGCAGTGTTCCCTTACGCCTCTAGATGGCGCTCTTTTAAATAATAGATTATTTTCCCTAATGATTTCTAGATGGCGCTAGTGGTGCATTATATTAAAAACATTTTATGTTTCTTAATTTATTTAGTTGAGATAAACTGTTTCGTTTTGAATGAGCATTTTAAGAATAACAAATTATTTACAATAGAAATCTGATCCGTATAACTTTGCCATAGACAAATTCTACATTGTTTATGAGTGATTTTTTTTACTAGAGGGTATGTGAGTGGATTTGTCGAATTTTGACGGTGTTTTACTTGTACAGCTGATATTTAATAATACGCTAAAAATTGGCATAAAAAGCTGCGCACGGTCAAAATTCGGCATTCTGCAAATCATCATACGCTCATAAAAATAGGAAACAGCTCCAGTCTTTCTACTTTCTTTTTAATATTTTAAATAAAATAAATTCAGTGTCACTCTGCCCAAAATTTGGGCGGCACAGTATGGATTGGAATCTGGGTACCACTCCAACATCCGCACATCTCCTCTTGCGCTCTTTCTTCGGCTGGCTGCCTGGAACCGAAGACCTCTCCTTGCTCCTACGGCAAGACCTACTCCTGCCGCTTGCTGACCCTGGGGCCACTACCTGTCTCCAGCCTTCGTCCAGCACCGGCAGTCTACGCTTCGGATACTAATCCAGGGAAGCCTTGCCAAGAAACGCTTTCCCACTCAACTCTCGAATCCGCGACCCTCGAGATATAAATTTTCTGTCAGTTAAGCCCTAGGGGCTAAATATACGTCTTAAACCTTCATTTTGTTTCACTCAATCTAAACCCCTAGGGTCTCACTTGCTCTACCCTGACAATGCCTACCAAAAATCACGTTGAAAAGCCAATCCCAAAGCAAGCAAACAAAATGCCGGCAAGTGCTTCCCTCAGACATAAGATTTTTATTTTTTTTACGTTTTCGACACTTGTCTTGTAACCCTTTAGCCTGCCTCAGATTCAATGGACCCCTCAGATAGAATCTAAATTACGCTGGAATACACTTCTGAGATTAAAAGGGTGTCTGAAGCCTTAAGCGTGTACCCAAGCTAATGCTTGCATTGTGACAGAAAGGTGGTGTGAAAAGCTAATGATTTCACTTAAGATTCTATCAGTCAGCACTTTTTGCTGACGATAAAAGTACTTCATTAAATTGTCACTCTAATTCTAGACATGCACAAAATTTCAAGAGAATGAGAGCATTGGAAGTGGATAAAAATCTACTAGCAAATTTGTTCCTTATTATTATCATGCTTGTCTATAATATAAATCCTGTTGTACTACACAAGCCTCCTCTTAGAAGAAGAGGGATTGAACCGTAGTTTCCACGCGGGTTCAGTGGGGATTACGAACTTCACACACACCATTAAATTTCTTCGCAGGTGTGTGCAGCCTCACGATGTTTTCCTTCACCGTAAAACTCATGGTGCATTCCAGATAATTTCACAAGTTGTTTACACCACCACGGTCCCAAAAAATAATTCTTCACTTCTTGCTCTATAGAAGTTTATTATGCTACCAAGTAAAGTGGGCACAACAAAAATGTTAGGTGGATAAAAAATGTAGTCCATCTTCGACCAAGTCACTAACTCAGGAAAAATCTCAACAGCGCGATGTAGGATGGGGACTGAATTTGATAGTGACATCTAAAGGAAAACATGAGAACTAAAAATTGTATGCAAAAATGAAATTAGGTTTAAATGTCCTGAATTGTGTGCACTAACGCCATTTCTGTTAAGAGATTTCATATAACATAAAATAAACAAGGCTAATTGTGTAGCGGAATTTAACTATTGCAATTTGGTTTCCTGTGACGGTTGAACAGAAGTAAATACCCAAAACTCGAACAAACGATTATTTGCTTGAGAAGCCATAAGTTAAACCACTTGGCTAACATGGCTTTTTTGTAAATTAAAGACTTGGTTTTAAATTAACGTATTAATAAAGTTACACACGATGTCTTTTACAATACAGAGCTACAGGGTTATGTTGTTTCGTGAAACGCACAAATGATAGAAAACGTAGCGGGAATTAATAAAGAACTTCAGTTTCCGAAGTAACTTGGGCTATATGTTGCACTCGGTAATTGCTTGGAGAGCTGTTCGCTGAGAGATCGCAGTTAAGAGTTCAAGGAGGCATGAGAAGTTTGTGTTCGGTAACTCGTGGACCAACCGCTGCCTTTGAAGAAAACAGGGTAGCGAACAAAAAATATTTGTAGGTAGGTATCTTAGAATTAGTCAAACTTCACTTTTCGAGGTAATTTTATGAAACCTACGTGAATACACACATTGAATCATTGCGTAAATCTATTCCAAAAAGTACATGGTGGTCTTCCGTTAAGTTGGGTGAAATCGAAAACCATTTCAAGATAAATGTTTTTTAAATAGTTTTCTGTAGTTTTTAATTATTAATATAATGTAACGCATTTATTACAGATCAAATAAGAAATGACCTTCATTTGAAATTAAAATATAAATATGTCGTGTTGTACTTTCATGACTATTCTGTATAAAAAAATATATATAAAAACCATGGGTATTTTTTAGACATACCCAATTGTGCAAAATTTCATGTACAGTCGTCATCGTAAACAGAGCAGTCAAGGTGCTCGAAAACATTGCACATGTGGCGATTGACAATATGGCCATGTTCAGATATTTTTGACCACTTTGAGAGCTCCAATGTGCATGATGACGACTTTACCTAGACCTGGTTGCAATTTGGGATATTACATAAGTACATACCGGTTCGTGAAGAAAATCGAAGTAAAAAACAGCCTCTACTGTGTTCTAACTGAGATCCATTCATCTACATAATATCAGATAGTAGGTATCAAAATCCGTCCAACGACGATAGAGTAAACGAGTATCTAACACTCACACAAATATTTAAATAAGAGAGAGAGATAGAGCACGCATTTGCAATCTTTCGCTTTATAGTACTTATTATAAGGTTTACACCATACTGATTTCTACAGTTCAAATAAGAATCCTTCACATTATATGATAAGAGTCTTATGGCATAAAATAACACAAATTTTAGCTACATGATACCCTTTATGTCACGACTTAATGATTTGTGTAGTTACTTAAAGTTTTATTAAAAAAAGCTCTACTTAGATTGGATATTTCAGTCAAGTGAATTTAACCCAGGGAATATAATAATAATAGTGTATCTAAGTAATAAAATATATTTTAGTAATGTTTTCTACCCAGAATAAAAACTGGTCAACAGTTAAACTCAACTGAGCGCAGTTTGCATATACACCTTTCTACTCTAGAATACCGAATCAAGTTGACTTATTAATGTCAAACATACAACTACTCAACTTGCCAGCTCTGGAGGACTGAGATAGCATTGTCGTAGGGAGTCAACTTTCTGCATCCACGCTGTGTTCATTGTACTAGGTGGCGTAGTGTTGGTATGTTTAACAATAACACTATCTTTTGTTAAGGGTTCCGAATACAAGGGATGAAACGCTGTTTCTAAGCTAACATTTTCTGTCCGTTTATCCGCTAGTTTTCTGTAAGTAATTATAATCTATTTTAATCAAAAATAAAATATTTTTAACTAATATTTTGCGGTACTTAGAACAACTCGCGCGACTAAGCGAGCATGATATCCTACACTTGAGTCTACTCGTGACCACGGTCGCTGCAATGCGGTCGAAACGTCGAGGTAATTTTAGATTTAATTTTTAGTTCGTGCTAAGTCCCTCAAAATATAAGTTATGAGTGAGAATCGCGAAATTTTAAAGCATTATAAAATATTTTTTGACTTATTCCCGCTCGCAACCGACCGCGACTGACCGCAAACTGAAAGACGTGTCGTAAGAAGACTCCCAACAAGATGGACCGACGATCTGGTAAAGGAACTACTTAAAAGCGGGTCCCGATCGTTATGGAACTCTTTGAAGGAGACCTTCGTCCAGCAGTGGACGTTGATGATGATGACTTATTTCTGTTTGAGGTGTTTCAAAAGAGGTCAAATAGGAAATTCGCAAAACGTTATATATTAGTACCGCAAAAAGATGAACTACTTTACGTCGTTGAATTGCTGCGAACACTCAAGTAAAATATTTTAACGATAATCCTTTGTAACATCTCGAAGTTAAATTTGAAATTGCTAATGTTCATTGAACAAAATAAATTGGACGAACTTGAGGAGATAAAAGGGATTTGTTTATGAAGTTACATCAAACCCTTACATGTGGCTTTTAAGTTTAGGGCAATCTGAAAGTTGGCACAGTTTACTGACTTGATAAAAAAAATTACAACTATTTACTACTGTAGAAGGTGATTTTAAAACAAAATAAATATGTTTCGCCACAATAAAACATTTAAAGAATAGCTGTATTCCACTAAATTAATAACTAATACATAGGTTCGTATGACCGCACGCATCGGCGTATAGCGTGCAACTGAGATAACATTATGTGCGTCTCGTACAAAATATTATTTGGATTAATTCACTAAGTAGCCTTGATGCACCAAATATACACTTAATGATGTTTTTTGCGTTTCAACCCCCCACAGTAATTTCGCACAGAAATTCAGAGGTGCAAGCCCACGCTCGAACCCACGACCCTCTTCTTGAGAGGCCATAGGTCAAACCACTAGGCCACCTGGGCTCTCCAATAACCATGCGAGAGTATTTTTACCCAAGCTGAAACGTAGACGCTTTGCGCTGGCTTGGTTAATTACAGCAAGTTGAAACAAAACATTAATTTTTAATGTCTCTTGACAGATGGTAAATACGGTCAAAAAATACACTCTCGATATATATATTTTTTTTTTAATTTATTTAATATAATCAAAGAGGTACAAATTTGTGGAAAAATTACGAGCCACTATTGAAAACCCCTAAGGGGTTTATGTAATAGCTGGCGAGTCATCGCGTTTCAATCCGCGTACAAACTTAAGCTATAGGTACATAAGATCAAACCTGGTTATCACAGGCTAGGTAGTATTTTTTTAAAGTTATTTTACACCGTTTGGAGTCAGTGGCAGCACTCAACACATCACTTAAAAAACATTTTGGAAGGGTATTCAGTATTTTAGGGATTAGATAACAGTTTGTTCTCCTTCCATAGATATTATTCGTAGGGGAGACCGAGGACAGTTGACACAGAGGAGAGTAGACACAACGTCGATTTTTTAGAACTTATTAACTGCTAGCGAGCTCGCAATAGCGCGTGTTTGATAGCTCGAGACTTGAACTAAAAAACGCGCGCTATTGCGAGCTCTCTAGCAGTTAATAAGTTCTAAAAAATCGACGTTGTTTCTACTCTCCTCTGTGTCAACTGTCCTCGGTCTCCCCTACTAGGCAAATTATATGCTGGCAAATACTCCAATCGGCGCAAATTATTTGGACGAGATTTTTGCTCCAATTTTTTATCACTTCGCACTCCTCAGCTAAAACGGATAAATTATACTTGTTAAAAACGTTGATTACTTTACAATAATTAAAAAGGCCACAGTAATCATCTTTATAACGAAGCTTTACAAAAATAATATATTTAATTTATATTGTTTGAAGAGTAAAATTTTACATCAAAAATAATATTTTATCTACCACAGAACAAACATGTCTGGCACAGATGTTTTCTTAAATCAAACTGTTATGAAGAGGGGGGGCCAGGCGGTATACAAAGTAGCCCCGAGGCAAATGAAATTCGTAGTCTGACATTGCTTAGCTAGGTAGAAAATGTATTACCGTTAAAATAATATTTACCCTAGCTCGCGGTGCATTCGTAATTTTAAATGCGTAGTTCTTTTCTTTGTAATTTACTATTTGTTCAGTGTATGCGAATGGTTTGATAAGAAAACATCTGCCGAATTCTCGCATGCACATTTTACACACGCGTATAATTTATATTTTTGAAGAGCAGAAGTAGACGGTCAGATTGTATTGGTCGACATCAAACAAGCACCTCTCTCTTTCAAAAATTATAAATGCAGGTAAAAAAAAAACAATTTTTTAAACATTATAGCGTTAAGATTGGTTTTTTGAAGTCTTTTTGTATTTTTTTATTTTTTCAACTCCAAATTTGTTACTTTTACGGTCATCCCGTAAAATCCAAATATTTCTCACGAAATACAAACTGAAACATGGATGCACATAAAAACTCAGAAAAAGACCAGCGCTGGGAATCGAACCCAGGTCCTCAGCATTCCGTGCTGCGTGCTAAACCCCTACACCACCACTGGTTGCATCCATGTTTCAGTTTGAATTTCGTGTGAAATATTATAGCGTTAAACGTATTCTAAGTTCTCATCATCATCATCCCAGCCTATATACGTCCAACTGCAGGGCACAGGCCTTCTCTCAGAATGAGAGGGGTTGCGCCGTAGTTCCCAC
Organism: Archips xylosteana; assembly: GCA_947563465.1. NCBI lineage: Eukaryota > Metazoa > Arthropoda > Insecta > Lepidoptera > Tortricidae > Archips > Archips xylosteana. Next base: position 16,949,616 of record OX387352.1, on the reverse strand, counting down.
GCAGACCCAGTGCGGATTGGGATTTTCTAAGTACTACTAACGATTAACTTGATTATAAGACAAGATTTAATCAGTCTTTTCAATTAAACTTCATTTAATTCCATTTTTAACCCCCGACACAAAAAAGGGGTGTTATATGTTTGACCGCTATGTGTGTGTGTGTGTGTGTGTGTGTGTGCCGTTTCAAAGTTATGAGCTCTTTTGTATGCTGCGGAAGGGATCTTAGAATTAATTGCGTTGGGGGTTTTTAAAATTTTTAATTTATAGTTATTGCGTCTAATGTTTTTGTTAATGTTTTAAAGCGCTAAAATGAAGATCTAAAAACGGTTCGAAATCATTTAAATTCAATTTAAACCGTCCGTCAGCTGAACATCCTAACGGACCATATCCGAGGCTTTAAATTCACAAACGGAGCATTAGCCCTGCATTATTTACGCCGCAAGAACCTATCTCCTGAAAAATCCGTTACTTTTTAAAACGAGCGTTTATCCGCGAGACACATCCCGTGGGGCAGCGTCTCATGCAATATTCATACAACATATAAAGCCTGCTACACACCGGCGGTGCCAATAAAAATCTTAGATAAATGGCGCGCTATTGTTTTGATGGGGGTTTAATGCGAGGCGTTCAGAAGCGACTTTTAAAGGCGTTTTAGGCGGCTGGGTGCCAAAGGGCGGAGTTGTGACGGCACTGGAATGAATGTCTTATACTTGTTTGCCGAGGTAAAAAATACTCGTAAGTCATCATCATCATCATCTTAGCCTATATACGTCCCACTGCAGGGCACAGGCCTCCTCTCAGAATGAAAGAGCTTGGGCCGTAGTTCCCACGCGGGCCCACTGCGGATTGAGAACATCACACACACCATTGAATTTCTTCGCAGGTGTATGCAGATTTCCTAACGATGTTTTCCTTCACCGTAAAGCTCATGGTAAATTTCAAATGTAATTTCGCATATAAATTCAGAAAAACTCAGAGGTGCGAGCCGGGATTTGAACCCACGACCCTCTGCTTGAGAGGGTATAGGTCAAACCGCTAGGCCACCACGACACTCGTAAGTATTGATTGTTATTTTCTTAGATATCGCACCTACTTATCTAGTATTAAATGTTGCCCACAACTTCGTATAAAATCATGGTAGTCTAATGTGACCCATGGTCTTTCAAATACAAGGTCGTAGGATCGAATTCAGGCTCACCACACCAATGAGTTTGAGGGAATTTATCATGATCTGAGGAACTCTTTGACCTCATTCCAGCTGCGGGGTTCCATTACAGATCCTCCCGTCGTAAGCGTTCATTTCATCGACATCATGTTGATGAATGGCAGTCTTCGACGGTGCGTTTTAAGCGGTCTTTTTTGCCACGAACTTGCAAAATCTGGAACGAGCTTCCCGCTGGGGTCTTCCCATCGAGTTACGACCTGGGTGCCTTTAAGAGGCGAGTGTACAATTTTCTGCAGGGCCGACAACGCACTGGTATCGCGTAAAGCGCTGCGAGTGTCTATGGACAGTGGTGTTCATTTAACATCAGGTGACCCACTAGTTCGTTTGTCTGGCTTCATTCACATAATGATGATGATAATGACACTTTTTTAACCCCCGGCACAAAAAGAGGGGTGTTATAAGTTTCACCGCTATGTGTGTGTCTTTTTGTGGCATCATAGCTCTTAAACGGATAAACAGATTTGGATGCAGTTTTTTTTTATTAGAAAGCAGATTTCTTGGCGATGGTTCCTAGATTTTTTCATCAAAATCGGTTTAGCCGTTTTAAAGTTATCAGCTCTTTTGTTAGCTGCGGAAGGGATCTTAGACGCGGGTATTTGAAATTTTTAATTTATAGCTATAAAAACATGCATTATAGATACCGCATCTACTTATATCTAGTATTAAATGTTGCCCGGAGCTTCGTCTAAAAGGCATGGTAGCCTAAGCTGACTTAATGGCGTCTCAAACTCTGAATCACATCTCTGTGTTTTTCTGAATTAATTCCTTGTATTTGGTGGGAGAGGCCACTATATCCAACGCCGTTTTTCGGCTGATGATGGTGATGAATTGAGACGTAGGTAAATGTAAGCGGGGTCAAGTTGTTTTAGACCTCAACATTTACATACTACTGTAGCAATTAATCTATACATATAAAATCCTTTGTCCTGACTGACGGATCAACGCACAGCCTAAACCGCTGATCGTAGAGACCTGAAACTTGGAGGGTGTGTTCTTTGTATGACGTAGGCATCCGATAAGAAAGGATTTTTCGTAGTTCTACTCCGAAGGGGGTAAAAAGGGGGGGCAAAGTTTGTATGGGACAACGTGATTCCTTGGTCCAATCTACTTCAAATTTTGCATAAACATTCTTTAACAGAATTGATGGAAGACGTGTTTCGTATTTTATTGAAATTCATCACTTGACGGGGTTAAAAAGGAGTAGAAAGTTATTTTGGGGGTGATTTGCTTCGAAGTTGATATCAATACTCCTTAGTGCTTTTGATTTAAATTACATTTTATTTTGACACATTTTTGAATACTCGATCCGAAGACACGGCTTCATAGGAACGTAGAGTTCGAAATTTGAAATGGTAAGGACTAGACATCTTGGTTAAGCCGCGTTTTCACTTAGTGTTCTGAACAAACATTTGTTTAGAGCAAATATGATTGCGGTTTTGCCGATGTTCGCTCAAAATAGCATCAATGTAGCAGCGTATCTACTGTGTTAAAAAATAATAATTTTATTAAATACTTAAGATGTATGTAATTTAATAACAATGTAGATCTGATTGAAAAAAATATACCTTGTTGAGTTTCTTGCCGGTTTCTTCTCAACAGGGTTTTTTCCGAACCGGTGGTAGATTCTTCGACGTTCATAGGAGCATCAATCGATGCCTAAATTGAATAAAAAATTTTGACTTTGACTTTGAATAGAAAATGTCCGTTTTCATTCAACGAGGAAAGAGAACAGTTGTTTATAACAAAATCGTAAACAAAGATTGGAGACCCACCGAACACGTACATTGTCGAGCGAATGCACAGAGCAACAGCTCGCTCGCCACAGACGTCGTTTTCACTGGATGAATGAGTGAGCGACCCGCGTCCAGCCGATTATCACTGAATAAACACGTTCGCTCGCTCAGAACTGTTCAGGACACTGGGCTGATTTTTCAATCATCGAATAAATATTATCTGACGGATAACGTGTAAAGCGGCTAAATTGTAGCGTCATGCATACAGTGCAACTGACGCAGTGCTGTCAGTCAACTTATTTAGTCAACTTATTCTATAATTTAACCAGTTGATGACATTTATGCGTTGATTGAAAAATCGGCCCTCAGTGAAAACGCAGCTTTATAAAACATACAAATCATTCCATATTCAAAAAAAACAATATTTAAATCGGTTTAGAATTCGAAATTTCAATTTTATTTGTTCTTGGATATTTAAATGAAAAACTTACCTTATACCTAGATTTTCTTTAGAAAATTCCTTGGAAATCTCTTAGATTACCTACTTAGCGAATATTTGCGAATATATACACGAATTACCGACATTGTAAACGAAACGAAACTTCAAATTTTGCAAACCATTTTGTCTACGTTTGTCAACCACTTCCTGATCTGATCTCTGATAATAACTAATTATATGTACATATAAGTATTTGCATTTCACCAAGCTTTTGCTTTTACAAGCGCAGCGTGGGACGTCCACCAACAAGATGGACGGACGTTTTGGTGAAGGCCGCAGGTTCAGGGTGGATGCAAGTCGCTTCCAACCGTAATGATTGGGCGTAAATGAGGGAGGCCTATGTCCAAAAATTCAAAAATGCAAAATTCCCAAGGGATAGAAAAAAAATCAACTTCGGAGCTCATTTTAAAATGTCTTTCACCAATAGAAAAGATACACTGTCCTTGATTAACATAGGATGCTATTTTCCGGATAAATGCAAACTCCCGCGGTATAGAAAATAGTAAATTTAACTTCGGGGCTGAGTTTAAAAAAAATTACCAATAGAAAGCTACACTATCCTTCATTGGTATAGGCTAGGCTACCTACTATTTATTCGGTAAAATGCGAAATTCCCGTGGGATAGAAAGAAGTCAATAAGTATCACTTGAGGGCTGATTTGAAAATTTCTTTCACCAATAGGAAGCTACACCAACCATTATTTACATAGACTACTTTTCTCCGTGAAAAAGCAAAATTCCCACGGGAAATAAATAAGTGAATTCAACTACGGGGCTGATTTTAAAACTTCTTTTACCGGTACAAAGCTACACCTTTATGGACATAGGCTACTTTTTCTCGGGGAAAATGCAAAATTCCCGCGGGACAAAAATAAGCGAAAATTTGCATAGAATAAGGACAAATTTGTTGAAATTCCCACGGGATAGAGAATAAACGGGATTTATAATATTCACTAACTGATACTGATGATGATGAAATGATAATAATGATGGATCTTGCCGTTGCCGGATTTTTGTTTTATACAATGAAAGAGATGAAGAAGCTTTACCACAAATTGGAATTCTACGCGGACGAAGTCGCGGGCAAAAGCTAGTATGCTATAAATTTATAGTGTAATCTTTTTATTAGTATTGTGTCTCGTTGTTGGTCTGGCTGGTTTCTCTGTCAGCTTTAATTTCAATCGGGACATGTAAAAGAGAACAATGTTAGATTCACAGAGATGTTTGGGCGGTGTACGAGGATGACGGTGAAAATCTGGATGTCTCCTGAATAAAAAAGATTGTTTCGTTTAGGTCTTAAAGAAAACCAATTTACTACGTGATTTGTAGTGCCATTCCTATATTTTTCTTTCTTGCGCTATAAAATTTGCGTGACTTCGGATTAAAAAATACCGTGTCATTTCGGTCTTGAAAATTATACAAATTACTACGTGATTTGTAGTGCTATCCCTTATTCTTCTTTATTGCGCTACTATACTTACAATCACGCCTCCTTCCCAGCAAAGAGATAGGTAGAGGCTATATTTGTTTCCACCAGCTATGGTCCCGACAAAACAATAAACTAAACTATAGTTAAGATCCAAAGGTTCTCGAATGGAGACCACTGACTGGCAAGCGCAGCGTGGGACGTCCACCAACGAGACGGACGGACGATTTGGTGAAGGCCGCAGGTTCAGGGTGGATGCAAGTCGCTTTCAACCGTTACGTAATGATTGTGCGTCAATGAGGGAAGCCTATATATAATATGTCCAGCAGTGGACGTCCTACGGCTGAAATGATGATGATGATAGGCTTGAAATCCACTTTGTGTGTAACGCAGCTTTATTCGTTCCGCCCGTGAACCTTTACCGTATGCTCGTGACAAATACCTATGCCATGTTTCCTTTTGCATGTCAAAAAGCAGCCACTATTCCTATGAATTGATCCGTCAAACGTACACCAGTGGAATACACAAAAGGTTGTATTGAAACTACAATTGTTATCGACTTTTTTATGTTCTTTTGAAAGTGGACACCCTGCATGAAAGGTTTTGTACGGCGAGAATTTTTGTTTGATTCTAAGCGCATATTTGTTAGACGAGATCTTCTATTGTTTTTTCGTGTATTGTTAATGACTTCAGTTGTTATTAATGAGTAAGAGGGGATAATTTAGTGATCGCTGCCGATCAGGCAACGTCATCCAATCAGGATACGGACATGCGTTTGATAACAAGACTACCTTTCGTGTTCAATCCTACCGACTGTGTGAAAATGCAACAAACACACACGAACACAAACTTTCATCATCATCATCATCATCCCAGTCTATAAACTTCCAATTGCAGCGCACAGGCCTCCACTCAGGATGTGAAGGTTTGGGCCGTAGTTTCCACGCGTGCCGATTGGGAACTTCACTCGCAACTCTTAACTGCTTCGCAGCTGTGTTGCATTTTTTCATTAACCGTAAAGCTCATGGTAAATTTCAAATGTAATTTCGCATAAAAAATTCCGAAAACTTAGAGACGCGTGTCTGGGCTCCAACCCACGACTTCTTAGAAGAAGTTGCGGGCAACATTTAATACTAGATATTAAGTAGATGTGGTATCTAAAAAGAGTCATCAACATCATCATGATAAATTCCGAAAAACTCAGAAGTGCGACCCTGAGCTCGACCCCACCCTCTATACTTCATTTAATTTAGAATTGAAAATCACAACATCATTATATTGCGGCTCGTCAACTATTTCTTACCTAGCAAATAGTACAGTACAATAGTCTGGGAGCCGCAAAATAAAATTGTTTTAATGTCACTTTATTTGCGTGTCCACAATTGTTACTCAAGTACAAATTGTAAAGAAATTTTATTTATTTTTATTAGCAGTACGGCTCCTTACCGAATCTAAGATTATTTTTAAAAGTGAAAAAATAAAATAGCGACGACGGGAGCGACGTGGTTCAATTGGTAGAACACCCAGGTTGAGGCGCATATCCAGGAGACATGAGTTCGAATCCCACAAGCGCACCCGAAAAACTTTTACGCTTTTAAAAATAATCTTAAATTGTAAAGAGATTACAGTTCACGAGCCGCAATATAATGTTGTTGTGGTTTATAATTCTAAATTAAATGAAGTATACATACTACATACATACATACTTACTACATATTACGCATCAAGACAATAGTTTTCACAGTGAAAAATTATGTAATATATTGTCGACACATTATTTTAAACTTATAATAGCGTTTTAATAACATAAACCTAAAATCATCAATCAACAACAAGGAGTTAGCAAAAACCTGTAACGATACATCATAGTGGTAATTACCCTTGCCTCAGAAATTCGCTGTTAGACTTGTTGTAGAAAGCTAGCTTCCATGTTAGTAATTGATGTGTTTGAAAAGGCTTGGTCAGCACTTAGAGACGTTCACTTATAACTACGTCATTATTTCGAGTTTTCAATCGGAGCTGTTTTATTGGTTCAATTCTTTGTATGTTTCCCAGGCTTTGCTCCAATGGAGCAATGAATAATTGCGTGGCTATACATATACCGTGTTTTTTATTTTCATTAACCCTACAGCGCATACAGTTCCCGATTAGGTACAACCAACATGTTTACGAATTGTGTCAAAAATCAGGTATGCAGCGACATCTGCTATACGTTCAAGAATACATTACATGCAAGGGCTCTACGTAGTTCGGCGTGTTGCCGCTAGGTAGCGGTATACGTCCACGGTATCGAATGATCGATCGAATTTCGGTATTCTGTGCTAGAATCGATTATGACAACTTTCAAAATGCGATAAAAAATCATTTTAGGGTAAAATAACCAGAAAAAAATATACATCGTGACTGTAAAACTGTGAAAAATTAAAAGGTTAGCTAAGTTTTATAATATTGCGATATTTACATATCGCCGAGTCGTATTTTTCAAACGTTCCCGATTAGGTACTCCATGCATCGACTTTCATATTGCTCATACAAACCGATTGAGGAACGCTTACACTTGTCAGAGTCTTAATGACATGACCATAAGTTTTAATTTCACTAATCTGTAAGAACGGTTAGTAGTGGTTTTGTGGTAGTTTATTACACTTACAATTTAGTATCGTTGAAAGGTGATCCGGAAGAAACCCTTACAAGAAGTGGATATTGAGTATTTTTTATCAATACCATTTGGAAGTAAAGACGATCTGAATTTTTTGTAGCCCAGTAGTGATTTAGACACTGAAATATTACTGGCAACAATAAATCGGGACAGTGAAAAGACTCCAGTCATTCAAAAAAAATCTAATGGCCGAGTTGTGAGTTAGTTGAGCCGACCCCGGTTACGAGCGACTTGATTTCAAATAATGAACATTAAACATCGGAATCACTTGTTAGAATTTTAGGATTGGCATCAAATTCAACAAAATATCATCTGTTTTCAACAACCCATGTCAATGACAACTCAGAAAATACCAGCAGGCCCTACATTCTGATTCAGCAGAATCACCATACAACAACACGTCATAAGTCTTAGACCAGTGTGTATTTGCAGTAATGACTTATGGCACTCATCAAAAAGCTCAAGATCACTCAGAGGGCAATGGAGTGGATTTCTTTTGAAGTTTTTCTGCGGGATCACAACAGAAATTATGAAATCTGCGTGAAAACTAAAGTAACTAACATATTTCAAAGAATCGCCTGACTCAAGTGGTAGTGGGCAGGGCATATCCCTCGTAGAACTGATGACAATGGGGCCAAAAGGTTCTTGAATGGCGTCGATGGGCCGGAAGACGTAGGCCTCGAGCAAGATGGAGCGACGACCTGGTTAAGGTTATGGGAAAGCGTTGGATGCCAATGGCGCAGGACCAGTCTGTTTGGTGAATCTTGCCGGAAGCCTTTGTTCAACAGTGGACATCTTTCGGCTGGAATGATGATAGTATTACGACGTCACAAACTGTGCATCCTTATTATTAATTCTGGATAATACTGATGCTGATGATACATCACGACAACAGTCTCAAGCTAAGTACATCAAGTACATCAGTCCTAAGTAAAAATACAAAAAGTTCGACCAAAATATCTTACAAAGTCTTGGTCATGGAGGGTGTTGTCCATCGATGACCAAGAAGGCTGGTCGAACATCTACCAGCACTAATCATTTTATAGCTAAAAAAGCAAAAAAGGCCAATATGTGGCGATTTTTCCCCGTCACGATGTCAGGATACATCGAATATCTTAGATGTCAAGAAAAAACTTTGGTGGGCTGTGAAACTACTAGGTTGAGTTGTACTTAAATAAAGCTAACAATTGTTTCCGTAAATTTCACATTTAAGACAGAATGTAACATGTGAAAACCAAAAATATGCCCTATATTTGTATCTGTATATTATGCTGTCGATTGTACTCTACTGCATGGAGTTCCCAATGAGGAACACGAATAAAAAACATTTTTTTTCCGAAACGCCGCGTTTAAAATTTTTTTTATTATTTTTCCCTAACAGCAAACATCAATAGTTATCACATATAATTTTATTTCTCAGAAAAAAAAGTCATGCATTGTAGGGTTAACTTTGACAAATGGTTTAGTTCACCAATACTTAGAACCTAGAATAGAAATATAACTACGCGGAATTCAACTTTTTTGCCTAATCCGAAAAAAACATCGGATGGTTGGGTTAGTTTAAATGAATATCCTTTAATTTTTCAGGATGTTTTAAATAGCTGTTGCCCGCGACTCCATCTGCAAAGATGTCGTTTATCGCTATCCCGCGGGAACTATGCAATTTTTCGGGATAAAAAATATTCTATGTCCTTCTTAGTGCCTCAAACGATCTCCATGCCAAATTTCATCTAAATCGGTTAAGCGGTTTAAGCGTGAAGAGGTAACAGACAGATACACTTTCGCATTTATAATATTAAAGTATGGATAATGCGCATAATTTTATATGGGCAAACGTGTCATATTCTACCTCCTTTAGTAACACTTCCTTCATAATCCCAGTTATTAAGTTTAATTACGCAACGGCAACCGCAATAACGTCTCATCAGGCGTGCGCCCTAAAAATTCGTTATTACTTTTCATCAAAAAATACAATTTCGCCAACCGTTGCTTCCGAAACGCAGTGCAATGAGCTTAATCTTACTATATTTATAAATGCAAAAGTTTGCGAGAATATAGACATAGACATAACTTTATTCGACATCAAAAAAGAAAATACACTGACTAATACACTGAGAAAAATAAAAAGAACAATAATAACAATAAAAACAAAAAACATAATTATAGATGTCGAAAAGGAATTTGACTCAGCATAAGCTGCAGTAGATGCCTGCTACAGCGCTGATTTTCAGTCAAACCCTTCATATCCCTGCATCAAACTTGTTGGACCGGAATCAGCACAAACAAATTCTGTATAAAAAGTGTAAAATAAACAGATACATATATTATGCGTGCATACGTCCGTGGGAGCGTGCGAGCGTGCATGCGAGCTTGTGTACTTGCGCGTGTGTGTATGTGTGTGTGTGTGTGTGTGTGTGTGTGTGTGTGTGTGTGTGTGTGTGTGTGTGTGTTCATTACTTATTCACGCTAAAATTTTAATTAAATTTGGTATAGAGGTAGCTGGACGTCTTGAACAATACATCCATGCGCTACTTTTTATCTCGATATTGACACGAGATCGGGATAAAATTCAAAAATCTCAACCTTTAAGTTCAGGAACATGAAATTTGGCAAGTGTGTTTATCATACAACGTAAATGAAGAGCACGATGAAATAAAAACAAACAAAACAAAGCGTTTTCGCTCTTCCTTTATCAACCGCACAGCTCAGGAGTGGAATTCCTTACCTGCGACTGTGTTCCCTGAACACTACAATCTGGCTGTTTTCAAGTCTAGGGTGGATGTGCATAAGCAAGCGTGCTCCTTCGTAGGCCTTATCTTCGCTTTCCATCAGGCATGCCTGTGGTCAATCGCAAGCCTATAATTTCATAAAAATGTAAAATTTCCTCGGAAATTTTTGGTAAGTCCTGGAATTTCAATTCGACTGCCAGACTAAGGTTTACGCAAGCGAAGCCGCTGGTAAAAGCTAGTTCCAAAGAACGCGGCTCAAAATTGTAGTTTACGATCTCTAGCTTACACGGTCTTTGCTGGACTACCTTAATTAGTTGGATAGGCTTCTTGCGCACGCTCCAAATGGATTTATGGCTTAACCAGGCCTCGGGTTTAATAATAAGTCACATTGCGCCGCTCCGCCGTATTTTAAGCGAGGTCTGATTTCGAGTTGGTTTGTAGTGAGCTTGGTTTACTGAGCTATTGGTATATCGGACGGGCTCTTACGTAGGTTAGTAAGGCAGAGGCACCCAAAATAAGAACTGGAAGCTATCTTTTCTGCGAACAAAAATAAAGTTAACGACTAGTGTCATCAAAGTTGGTTTCAGACCGAAAACTGACAGTGAATGATTTTTAATTTTACTTCGTTCTTGTGTGTCGACCGCGTGCACAGCTGGTTCTATTGGGATCTTTCTAACTTAACGCTAGACCCAAACACAACACTCACTGTTTCATTCCGAATCCTAGATGAGTTCACAAATTGCTTTATTTCATCATCATTATCAGTTTGTGTTGGTCTATTGCTGGGCATAGGATTCTTCTATGGCATCCCGTTTAATTTAGGTATTCAGCTTTACCTAGGTATATAGTAGGAGGAAGCTACGTTTGTTGACACGCCGCTTCCATTCAAGAACCAGTCTGCCCCAACGGTCATCAGGTGCGCAGCATTCGACCTGCCCTTCAGGTTGCTCATGCGCTGAACTACGTATGTCGATTTAGTATTGGGGTATACTCGGAGATTCTCTGCGGGATCACATTAGAAATGATAAAATCCGCGCAAGAGCTAAGACCACCGACGTAGCTCGAAGAATCGCCAGACTGACGTGTCAGTGGGCAAGGCACATCGCTCGTAGAACTGATGGCCGATAGACCAAAAGGTTCTCGAATAGCGTATACGGACCGGAAGTCGCAGTGTAGGTAGTCCTCCAACAAGATGGAGCTACGACCTAGTTTCAGGAATGCGTTGGATGCGGATGGTGCAGGACCAATCTGTTTTGCTAACCTTGATGGAGGGCTGTGTTCACAAGTCAACGTCTGTCGAACGTCTTTCTTCTGAAATGATTATGATGATGTCGGTAATACTTGTTGCCACTTATTTTTCTCCTCAATCTTAGTGTTTTGCATGTGAAAATTCGAAACGTTAATTTACATTTTAACCGTATTTTGTGCCGCGATTTCACCGTGTTATGAGAAAAGGCGTCCGAGTAATGAAAACGAATTGCTCAGTCTGCACGTCCATGCCTTTAGATTACAATGGACAAGACTTTTTACTTTATAAAAACAACAGCGCGATTTTTTATCTGTAGAATTAAACTTAATTAATATTTATAATACTGATTCTTATATTAAGCTGATTTCAAAAATGAAGATATTTTATTTACACAGCTTAAAAAAAGGCTTACCAATTTAAATTCGTCAATAGTCTTTGAGGATCAGAGATGCACAAAAAATATTTCGAAATTTCATAATTACTATCCTGCGGTCCTTCCCTAGGAAGCCAGCCTTTTTTTAGTTCTACTACGAGACAAAGATCATAAGTTCAATGCTTGGCATAAGTAGAGTTTCTTAAATCAAGAATTATTTTTAAAATACTCTGTTAAAATAAATAAATCGCACGTTTTAAAAAAAGTAGTTAGTCTGTTCCCCCTGAACCGCGTCTACGGGTTACTTTGGAATTAGCGAATTTTTCACTCAGCTTCTTAATGCGATTCATCTTAGTTTAAACTCGAATTTATTGCACTCACAGAAACTGATTAAATCTATTGCACTGGAGTTTTTGCTGCGAGAAACTAACAAGGTGTTATAAAGTTAGTGTAGTAAGTTTCGAAGTTATGATGTGCAATAAACAAGATTTTTTTTGTTCTTATTTTTCTGAAGGGTTAATAACTTTCTAAGTTTCTTTGGGCACCACGGACTCTCCTGCCAGAAGAGCGCGGGCTGCTTCTCGAGATATGCTGCCCTTAACGACATTATTCGTCGGTCTCTTGCGTCTTCTAACGTGCCGGCTCTTCTGGAGCCGTCAGGTATTTCAAGAGACGACGGCAAGAGACCAGACGGTATGTCTTTGATCCCGTGGAGTATGGAAAGGGTTCTGGTGTGGGATGCAACCTGTGTAAACACACTAGCCACTTCGCATATCCACTATGGCAAATATAGTGGTCTCGGCACCAAATATAATTTCATCCCTTTCGGTGTCGAGACCCTTGGTCCGTGGCGCCCAGGAGCACTAAGTCTCTTCAAAGAGATTTCGAAGAGGCTTATAAATGCTACCGGTGACCGAAGAGCTGGCAGCTACCTCGCTCAAAGAATTAGCCTAGCGATTCAACGAGGAAATTCTGTCAGCATATTCGGCACAATGCCGCAGGGGCCTTTTTTAGATCTAGTTTAGTTTTTAATTTAGTTTGTTATGTAAATGTTTAAGTTAGATATTTAGTTTATAGTTAAATTTTAATTATTGTTATTGTTTCTTAATATTTGTATTCTCTGATTTTAGTTGGTTAGCAGGTTTTAAACTCTAGTGTTTTTTTGTAACAATCGTATACTATCGCACGCACTGAAGTAACCGATGTTGTAGCAAATGGCACACCTGAAGTGGCAGTGGACGGGGCACATTGCTCGTACAGCAGAAATGAGTGTCGAGGTGGCAAGGTTCTGGAATGTGCGATGGTGATGTGCTAACTCAAAACCGATCGTCGTGAAGATTCTTGGGGAAAGCTTATGTCTAGCAGCGAACGAAAGACCTGTGGCCGATAAAAAAAAAACTCGTTATGAAGTTTTTTGGGGAAAGCTTGTGTTTAAAAAAAACACAAAATCGATCGTCGATTAAAAAAAGAAGTGATATTTAGTTGTACTGATACCTTGATAAAAATATGCTGTTACGGGTAGGTTTTGGATGTTGATTTATTAGGCACTTGTTTAAAGTATAATATTAATTTAGAAAACAAAAACCTCAAGGGTGAGGCCGGTAATAAATACCAATCTTAGTAGGTAATTAGTTTGTAGTACTTCAATTTCATAATTATTGCGATTTTATTTACTCCATTTCTTTATTGTCTTCATGGTCAATGTTGTGGACAACGTACATGGCCACCATATCCAACACGCTGGATTACTCATGTATTGATACATCGGATAATCGTTCAGTTTCGAATTTATTCAAGTTCCCAATTTGCACTGGGCCCACGTGACAACTACGGCCCTCACACGCTACGCTACGCTTGGCTACGGCTGTCATTCTGAGAGGAGGCCTGTGCCCTGTAGTGGGGCATTATATAGGCTGGGATGATGATGATGATGATGAGGGCAACACGGGTGACAGTGTGGCAAACATTCGCCACAACAATACACATAAAACATAGTTAATTAAATAAACACAGCTGAAGTATTGCGTATTTGGCCTCAGGGTTGCCGTTATTATCAAAACAAACAGCCAACAGAAGGTATACATGTACGTCTTAAGATTACCATAAGTATAATTTCCACAATCGCTAGGAAACTTGAGCGTCATTCGCGTTACGCGCAACCTTTGTCATTATCATAACCTATTATGTCCATTTAAGGACGCCTGCTGTATGGTTGGAAACATACGGATAGTTTCATTAGACGGGCACGACACTAGGTAGCATCACTTACACTGTGTTGCTACTTGCTAGCCAAGTCAGCATCTTAAAGCTGCCTGACCACTAAAGCGGAGCGAGGCAACGGAGCGTGAGTGAGATAAAAATTCACCAATATAATTAAAAAAAAAAACTCAAATTAAGTTGTAAAAAAAAGAATTTTCGTTTTTTTTTTTGGCTATAACTCAAAAACTGTTCTTACCTAAGAAATTATTTAAGAATATTCTTAAACAAGAAAAAATTTCCAGTAAAAATTTCGTGCTCCTGGAGTTGTAGCTCTATAATTTATTATTATTTTTTTTGTATTTAGTATAAAAATATTATCATTTTAATTTGACGTTGAATCCTCCGAGCGGCATTGAATATAGCGATTTTTAGCTGCAAATTTAAAAAGAGCGCGTTTAAATCAGCGCGGTCGCGTGGAATACGGCGCCGTGTACAAATTTAAGGCCCGTTGCTCGCACATGTTTATCCAATTTGGCGTTGTCTGGAAAGTTGTGAGCTCGCAACACGTGTGCCGCTCAAATTAGAGATTCATATTAATTTAGGGATTACAGTGACAGTGCTTTGCGGCCCCGGTAGTTGCTAAGACGCCTGAGTTTCACTAAACTTGGTACTGTATTAGAGGCTTAGTTAGTTCGGTTGTGTTCTTTGGGCTGCATTCGGTTGAATACAAACTCAAAGGCACTGTGGCGTTTTGAGACGAGAAATTCGGTAGATTTTTTTCAATCCTCCAAAAGTGTTATGGTCTGCTTACGTCACTAAGATAACGATTATTGGGATGGTTCTAGGACTGTTTTAAATGAATTGACTGAGCGATCGCGAAACGCAAGAGAAACATCTCCGTTTCAGCTTTGGTAATAATGCTTTCGTATGTCTGTCCAGATGTCAGCTACAGAGGAAAGCCCTTAAACATGAAACTACCGTGAAACTCACTTATAGTGGAAGTACTATGAGAGGAGGCCTTTGCCCTACCGTGGGACGTATATAGGATGATGATGAATTGAAACGCAGTCTGTTTTTAAGGGCTAAAATAAAGTGTTTTTGTTAGAGCCGAGTCTTAGAATCATTGTATTATGTTGTTAACGACGCACACTTTATTTGATTACTGTTTAACGTAGACCAAGCCCCATTTCAGAGCTCGCAGACAATATACCCCTGCATTGAAATGCTATGCAGTGACAAGCCTAATTTGAATGCAAGCCGTGGATTGGAGCGAAATAAGTCATTTCCTCGGAGGGGACATGACAGTCGCGAGTAAATTTGTCTCCACTAAGCAGTTTAAAATAATCTTACTAATATTATAAATATGAAAGTCAGAGAGTATTATATAGGTACGTATTGACTGATTCATTTGGCAAATGTTTAATTTCCCATATGTTTATTTTTTCTGAAACTGTAAACTTTTCAGGATTGTTATAAGACAAACCTAACCTAACCTACGGAATAGTCCTGAAATATATCCTGAATAGTTTACAGTTTCAGAAAAAATAAACATTTGGGAAATTAAAGATTTGCCAAATGAATCGGTTTGGGAAAAATAATTTGCCAAACGAAAGTACACCCTGTCCTGTTACCTCATTACCTTTAAACCTCTGAACCAATTAAGATGAAATCGGATATGGGGAAAGTTTCAGACCCTGAGACGGGCATAGGATAGATTTTATCCCAGATAATTGCATTCTTAGTTCTCGCGGGAAAGCGATAAACGAATTCTTCGCAGAGTTGCGGGAAGCAGCTAGTGTCAAATAAACATTAGGGATTTATAAATTAGGTACCCATACATTTTAAACGTAAAGCTAACATAGTTATAGCAAGTTTAGTAGACCGAAAAGATTTGCGTCAAAACGTCCTCGCAGTGAAAAGTCCAGAGCGTCAGAAAGCATTCGCGGATCCTTTTATCCGCTGCATGCGCCATGAGACCACGCTCGTTACACGTCATTAAGCGATACTTTACGGCAGACGGCCCTCGAGACTGCCTACACCCCCCTTGCATATTCGTCGTGTGCAACGATGTAGGCTTACTGGATACGGGTCATACACAATTTTTTGTTTGCGTAGCTCTTTTAAATATGGCAGAAGTTAAGGGCCTTTGGCTATATTTTTTAGTGAAGTTTATCTACATCGGCGTGCAGGACGTCTGGCTAACTTTCGGCCCCTCGAAATTAAGCTGCTGCTGACACAGAGTCGCTCATTTTATGTCCACAGGAGAGACAAGTTTTGTTTCTTACGCTGCGTATGGTATGACCAATACAACAATTTTATCGAATCAAATTCAATACCTGGGCGACCGAGCTCTGCTCGGGCAGAAACTCGGTACCAAGCGTTTTCCCAGAGATAAGACCAAGCTAGATCAATTTTTCATCCCCGAAAACCCCCAAATACCAAATTTCATCGAAATCGTTGGAACCGTTTCCGAGATCCTGATTATATACACCGGAGGGGTGGGGGGGGGGCTGAGAGGGGGGGAGGGATGCGGGGGAGGGAGCGCGGGGGTATTAAAGGGGGGATGAAAATTTCATTGATTTTGCCGTAGGATGCACCGTTTTCAAGATATTTGACAAAAACACCGGAGGGGGTGGAGGGGTGAGTCACGTTAAACTATCGTCCGTAAACCGACTTTACAGACAACCAGCTTTTCCTGTTCTGTGCTCCCAATAGGGAACGTGCACATAGACGGTGCTGCCAACTGGTGCCATAAGGGTGCCATCAATTTGAATGTTTTACCTTGATAAGTTTGTTTTACTGTCCGCATAGTGTCTCTTCTGTCGCATTAGTGCTGCCGCCTATAGTTACTGCACGTTCCCTATAATACTTTTTTTGACAAAAAAGCAACTTTTTCTCACAAAAAATAACTTTTTCTCACAAAAAAGTAACTTTTTCTCACAAAAGAAGAAACTTGACGTTTTCTCATAAAAAATAAATTTAAAAAAAAAACTAAAAATCTTGAAAAAAAACGTGGTATCGAACCGAGGTCGGCTGGATCCGCGACCACCCGATTTCTAATGTGCCATTATGATCTGCTCGAAGTCGGCGAAATTTAGCTTTATATTCTAATGCAAACAAAAATAGCCGGAAAACACGAGTAAAAGCGATTTTCTGAAAATGAAACATAGCTAGATCAGTTTTTCATCCCCGAAAACCCCCACATACCAAATTTCATCGAAATCGTTGGAGCCGTTTCCGAGATCCTGATTATATATATATATATATATACATATACATATATACAAGAATTGCTCGTTTAAAGGTATTAGATAATATTTATAGTGTTGGTAATACAAGCTTAAATTCTAATGTTAGTGACGCTATACTTTACTGAGCATATGAACCATACTGCAATTATTCATGTACTGACAGTCAATCCCTGTGGTCAATCCTCTGCGCGAATTTGATTAATATCACAGGTATCAATTTCAACACAATTCGTGTTGAATTTATTTTACTGGCAATATTATTTACATAACATACTTATTTAGACGTATTAGTATTTTAAAATCTCCCACAATGCTCGTATCATTAGCTAAGTCTCACTAGTTTTCCGTAATCATAGAATCATATTTTCACTTCTCATGCTCTTAAAATGTTACTTTAGTCTCTGCATATCGGGACTAAAGCTCTTTTTTGATCTCTTGGGATTAAAGTAAATTTTTTTTAATTGACTATGGAAACCCCTATACTGCCAATCACGGTGTTTGTGAATGGAGGATTATCGCCATTTTCAGTAACTGGGTATAGACAATTTTAAAGCTTTCCACAGACCGAAGCGCGCTGCGGACGCACTGTAGCGCCCTGCGCTTCGGTCTGTGGAAGCCTTTAGGGGGTGGAAATAACCTCAAAATACTGTATAAAAAATATTTAAAAAATAATAATTTCGTGAAACACATTGAATAATTACGAATATTAATCTATTTAATTATAAAATATTAAAGATGAATTCATTTTATTTTGCATGTAAAGAAAGATTTCCTTTAGCTTAGGTGTTTTTTAATTTGTTTTTTTTTTAAAAAAACGCTGTCGGCAAAGCAGTTCCCTGCTCTGTCGATAAAATAGCAATCCGCACTGTCGGCAAAGCAGTGCTGGCCTTATACTACGAAATCCGTTTTTCGAACTTCGTATCGTGCCGTTCCGTTCACGCTAATAGTACAAAAACATAAAAGTGACAGGGATGGCACGATACGAACTTCGATTTTCGAATTTCGGAGTAGCCCTCCTGGAGTGTACGGTAGATAGAGCAGTTACGTTTGAAAGTTAATATGGCGTGACTTCAAAATAATGCGATGTCAGTTGCATTTAATAGTAAATAGAAAGTATAATTAGATATAATTTAACAAAGAATTGGCATATAGAAAATAAACTTAAAAAGTCGTTTCTTTAGTCACGGGTAAGTGTTTCAGTTAACAATATATTTTGTGTGTGAACTTAGATCAATTAGGTTAATTTATTTGCCGATTCTAATGAATGAACAATAAAATTATCATTCTTACATGCATAGTCCAATTAGTTTTAACATAGTCTTTAAGTTAGAATCTGTTGGCTAATTATGTAAGCATTTATAGCGTCACTTTACAAAAAAATATAAAAGAAAAGAAAAGACAGCGGTATTTTTTTTTGCTATTTGAATTTTGAACAGATGTCCATTGCTC
The DNA here is from genome assembly GCA_947563465.1 of Archips xylosteana. Lineage (NCBI taxonomy): Eukaryota > Metazoa > Arthropoda > Insecta > Lepidoptera > Tortricidae > Archips > Archips xylosteana. Next base: position 16,930,825 of record OX387352.1, on the reverse strand, counting down.
GTATTGAGCATACGTTGTAAAAAGTAATTTTGTACGTCGTTTTTTTCCTCGCATTCAAAGTGAAAAGTAGAGTGTTTAACGCGGGACTAAACTACCATAATGACAACTCGAATTATAGCCTCCCTCGCTATCGCTCGGGTGGCTAAATATCTCGTGTCATTATGGCTTGTTTTAGTCCCTTGTTGAACAATCTACTATTATCCGTATCTCTAGAGGATAGCGAGGATCAGAAAACAAAGTAACAAAATAAATTAAAAATTTTAAAAACCCCAACGCAATTTGATCGCACATTATGTTTGAAAATAAAGTAAATTCTCATTATGCATCTACATCCTGCAGCTAGCAAAAGAGTTTATAACTTTGAAACGGCTGAACCGATTTTGATGAAACATGTCTAAGAACAATTGCCAAGAAACCTGCTTTCAAATAAAAAAAAAAACTACATCCAAATCGGTTCACCCGTTTAAGAGCTATGATGCCACAGACAGACAGACAGACACACACACAACATAGTGCTCAAACTCTTAGTAAGTATTTTAGTTTCAATTATAACTGAACACCCAACAATATCTTAAAAATGCTACCACATCCAGTACTCCTGACTCATTTCTGCTAACGTGATTTTTGTCAGTCTACCAAATGTATGGTAAATTTAATAAAATCCTGGGGCGCATTTAATGAACACTGTGACGCCGTGTATTAATTAACCCGCACTTAAATGTTAAGTACGGTAACGGTCGTCATGAAATCATTAAAAATTTAATTCGGTTAACTTTAGACGCAAATTCAATGGGAACGGTTAATGTACTGTTTTTTTTTATAATTTTATATGCTATGCTATACCAACTTATTGTTGAGACTTTGCCTGCGTGGAGAACTAAAAAAAGATGGCTGTTTATTCCATGCTAATTACAAAAAATCCCTTAGGAAATTTTCTGCCGAATTTTAAATCTCTAGCTATAGTGCTTTAGGTTATGTGTTGTCTGTCAATCAGTCACGTTACTCTTTTACAGGTAATGACGATAGAATATCTATTCTAATAAGAATGAGAATAGTAGATTGTTCAACAAGGGAGGAAAATAACCAATATCACACGAGGTTACTACAATATTCCGAGGGTGATATTGGTGTTTTTCCCGAGTTAAACACTCTGCTTTTCATTTCGACTACAAGAAAAGTAAGAAAATATAATTATAAATAAATAAAAATGTCTAAACTGGTCAATATGATCGTTGTAAAATATTTCAATGGAGTTTATTGTTAAAGAATAATTAATTTAACAAAATTTACAATGTTCAATATAATAATCAATGAAAACAGTAGATAAAGTAGGTATTTTAGTAAATTTATTTATAAAATATGTAAGTAACCAATTTGAACCAAGGAGTTAAGCTGTATAGAGAAAGGCTGTGTGGACAATACATTTAACATTTTCTAACTTTTCTGGTTTAAGTCACTAAATAAGAAACTAATGTAAATTAATAATTTAATTTAATAATATTTCTCGGGCATTATAAAATTTGTAATATGATTAATTAAGAAAAAAAAACTCAATACTTAATTATATGCCGTAATGCTTGGCTGAATGCGTATGTGTTCCATTGACAGCCAATGCCTTTATTTTTTTTAATTCATATCTACCCTAGGGAAGAAAATAATAGTTATCCTCCCGTATGTCAGATATGATTTGCCTCACTTTCCGAGTATGAGGTATGAAAAAATATCTTTTTCTCCATCAAGTCAAAATCAAAATGTACCAATTTACACGTAAAGAATACAGAATATGAAACTCAAATGTTTCAAACTATTTTGAAAACTAATATTTCACAATTATAAGACCTGAAAAAAGGTATTCCTAAAAAAATCAAAACTACTCGACGCGTTTACGTCTCTTAATCGTAAGTTTAACTTATTTGTAATTTGTTTCCCTTTTTTGTTTTTACGCATTATAACATTCATTTGTTTAGCTCTCAACATAATAATAATGTAGAGTGCTTTGACAATAACAATCGAGCGCTAACCAAACTGTAGACTCGTTCACTCATTCCATTACCATCAAAAATGACTCGGAGATAAAATAAAACATTTTAAAGCAATGATTTAATCATGATTCTACGTGCCTCGCATAATCTCGTTATCTGGCGCGCCTGTCTCGACTTCGTGAATTCATACTTAATTAATTAACCTTTTTTGTGAATGTTTGTTTCGCTTTCTTTGTCACCGGCAGGTGAGCCGAGCGATGTTACGTGCGTTTTGTTTTGTGAAATACCTATTTAGTTTTAAGTTTAACAACAAATAAAAAATTGTTTTAATAAACTCGGCCCGTATCGGTTTACAATATACTGTTTTAAACTTTCGTGATTTTCACTCATAATTAAAATACTAAACGGGACTTATCACGCAAACAATATTTACCTCGACGTTTCGGCCACATTGCAGCAGCCGTGGTCACGAGATGACTCAGTCAACTCAGTCAACTCGTGAACCAGGCTGCTGTAATGTGGCCGAAACGTCGAGGTAAATATTGTTTGCGTGATAAGTCCCGTTTAGTATTTTAATTATGAACAAATAAAAATACGAAAGTCTATCGTTGACTAAAATTTTCTCATGTATAACTAGCTGATGCCTACGGCTTCATCCCCGCCGAAGTTTATTTTTTTCATAAAAGTATACGCATCAAAGTTCAAGTTATTATGTTGGCCCAACCCTTCTCATTCTGAGAGGAGGCCTGTGCCCTGCAGTGGGACGTATAGAGGCTGGAATGATGATGATGATAAAACACAACAAAAAAGAATTATCTGATTGGGAGTAGTGGTTCTTGAGTTTTGCGCTTAATCACACATTATTTTTTATAGATTAGGTACCTATCTGTGTAATAATGAATTTGTACAATAAAAAAATGTTTTATACTTAAGGACAATATTTACGTTGACGGATGGATGATGTCCCTAGTCTATGGGACATTAGTCAACATCGGTGGAACGCTACTTCTTAGGAACATAATAAAACTAAAATATTTTTCTTCTATCATGAATAATAAAATGTCTTGGTTTTTCATTAAGTATATTTTGGAGATTAGACATGCTCTAATAAAGAATTTTATACGATGTTCGTAGGCTAAGGACACAGTGCATAATAATCATCATCATTTTCAAGATCATCAACTCGGCCTTTATACGCCACACTGCAAGGACTCACCTTGAAGAGAGTGAGAAAGAGAATCTCCTACAATGAGAGGGCTTGGACCTTACAGCATAATAATATTCGTAAAAAAGAATTATCTAATATTATCATTAAACAGTGAGTATGACGGTTATAAAATCAAACTAGAAATCTACTTAAAACTTGAAGGGAATACAAAAAAAAATCTCGTAGTACTAAGAAAAAAAACTCTAACATGATTTATACTTTGTTTAGTTTAAGGTTTGAATTAACGGTCAAATTGTAACGCACGTTTCTCGGTATTTCGAACACAAATGGACTAAAAATACCTACATTTACATTTCTTAGCGGTATTTATTATGTTTTCACTAAAGAAGTTAACACAATTTTAAATAGTTTCGTTGTTTCATTTAAAAACGTGTCCAAATTTTACCATTAAGTTTCAAATGTTAAAATAAATGGAGTATAATCATAAACAAAGTGGTTTTCTGAGTTTACAAACAAGCATCCCTCAAGACGCCGTGCTGGCTAATTTTCCAATAAAATACCTCAGTGTTTGCTTAAATTCAGATCGTTTCAAAGCCTCTTACACCGAGGGATGCTAAATATTTAACAAATTGGTTTTCAAGGTAAGTTAGGGCGGCATCTGACCACACCCTTTCAGCGGCGGAAGCTTCTAAGGAGCTTGGCAGGTATCTCTCACGTCGGGGATCTGTTGAAAGACGTACTCGCGTTGAGAACACCTGATTTTATACTCTTGAAGTTCGCACTTCGTATCGGTCAAAAAGAGATTGAAAGGGGCGGTTTGATACGAACTTTGAATTTCGAAGCAGTCCCCCTGATATTCTACTTTTTGTTTGATTTCCGTTCATAAACAGTTTTCTTTATAAAGTGGAAAAATGGTGCTATTGAAATCCATTTTAACCATTGCATTTTTTTAACATATTTTAATTAAGTTAAAATTTTCACAGATAATGTATTTTGGTTGCCGCTATAACATCAAACAATTACTAAAAAACATAATAAAATAAATATTTAGGGGGGCTCCCATAAAACAAAAGTGACTTTTTTGCACATTTTTGCTCGATATTGATAACGGTAGATAGGTAGATAGATAGGCGCTTGAAATATTCACAGAATATTTAGTTATATACTCACAGTAAAAATAAATAAGTAATTAAATTAAAATAAAACAAATCTGCCGTGTCATGACAAAACACTGTATCTAAAAAACACCTATTTTACAGAAATCGCAAAAAACTTTTGATTTCTTTAATTGGCTACAGAACAGTTAATATTGATCTGATTGCAATAAAATTTGGAGAAATTACGGATAATGTGCTACTAGTAGTGGACAAAGAAAAATAATATTATTTTTTTTACTTTTTACATGAATTTTCAAGCAAAAACGTGTTATGTCGTAATGTGCTTTATCAATAATGTATGAGAGTTGTTATAACAAAACACTGTAACGTGATACTTAAGACATTATACTCATATGAAAATGCTACTTTAAATTTAATTTAGTAATATATTACTAACATCACAATTCATAAAACTAACATTCTCATCTTAATATATTTCTTAGTCTTTAGAAAGGATGATTACCTTGAAGAAGTACCGACTTACACTTGGACTAATTTCTCGTGTGATTGTTGTGACAAAACACTGTAACTCTTGATACTATACTAAGAAAATGTGAGTTTGTTTTGGCAAAACACGGTATCTGGAGATAATACAGTGTTTAGTCGAATCAAGACCCTTCGTTTTAAGAGTTACAGTGAAAATTGCAATGACGTTTTTCGATGTTTTTGATAGAAAATCAGTTACTCTAAGCATGCATATATAGATGAGGGTCCGAATAGTTAATTTAACGGTGTTAGCACAAAACACTGTAACTCGAGTTACAGTGTTTTGTCATGACACGGCAGAAATATTTGACGGCACTTTCACACGGGCAACGTCCCGTTTTTTGCGGGTTCCCGCAAACCGAATGCTCGTGTGCATGTTACCACAGTAGCACGTATGCTACTAAACGAGATCCTGCAAAAAACCGAACCCGCAAAAAACGGGACGTTGCCCGTGTGAAAGTGCCGTAAGGGGGGCTCCCATACAACAAACGTGATTTTTTTGCCGTTTTTTTCACCGGCTAAAGTCAGAGTGGCGTAGGCTTAAAACATCAAACACCTCATAATTCTCAAAGACTTAAAATCCAGACACAAAATATTTATTTAGAGCAATAGGTATTCTTATTTAAAAAAAACAAGTCGCATTCTGAAGAATGAAATCTAATCTTGTTGCTTTAATTTAGAACAGAACAAAGAGTGTCGAATGCGTAACATTTTAACGGCAGTGCCCACACAAGGCACGTAAGACTTCACACACATGCGGTATCTGAGCAAAATTACATCAAATCGCTTGAATTATTAAAAAGTTTAACCAAAGGGCTTCCTTATGTACTTGTTTGGTTTCAGAGTAGCTCCCAAGGTGCGGTCGTGTTCAGTTGGAAATTGTTTTAAACTATTGTTCTAGTTAACAAAGGAAAAGGTAAGTTATCGGTTGATTTCCTATATTTTTTTCCGTATCTATTAGGTAACAGGTATGAAATTCTCCAAATTGTATAGCACGCCAATAGTTACTTTATAAAATGCTTGAACTAACAAAGATTCGCTGACTAAACAAGAAACTATCACCGTATTTTGAAGACAGTCATTTCGAAGAAACTCAACAAAAGAAGCTTCTTTCACAGCGTATCCTTGGTTGATCCCAGTTTTGAAATTAAATAGGAATAAGCTTTTATTACCTATTATTTCTACGTCGTACCTATTCACGGGATATAGTGCTTGGACCTTCGGGAGGTGTGCGCCAAAAAATGATTATATTTAATCACTATCAATCACCCATCAACCTACGTACGCAAATATCGGGAGATGACAAAAAATGAGCCAGTCCATCTATTGCTTGCAACGCATACATGCGATGCAATGCGATGCGCCTTTGTTTGAAGATGGTTTACAGTTATTTTGTGGGCTCAGCGCCGAATGCAATGCGTAGAGATTCTCCAGTTATGTAATTCAAAAAGTTCACGGAAAATATCGAGCGGACGCCGCACCTGCCTATGGCAAAAGGACACGCTTGAAGAAAGCGCCCGTCAGGTGTAAGGTTTAAGGGTTTAACCAGTCGAGTGGCGGCGCAGGACCTAAATTTCATGTGAACAAGATATTATTTCACCACACCATACATTAAACGACGGAACAAACGAGAACCTTCTGAGGCACGAAGCCCCGTATTGCCTACGCCTAATTGCGCCACTGAACCGATGGGACCTGAAACGTTTTGGACTGTTCTGGAAAAAAATCATAGATTAAGACAAATGGGCTATTGTTTGAGACATCGTCAAGACAACCTTTAACCCACTGTTAAAGGTTGTCTTGACGATGTCTCAAACAATAGCCCATTTGTCTTAATTACGACGCCACCGTCGTAACAGTTTTATTACTCAGATTTTTTAACGGGTTGACACTAGGCAAGGATTGTATTTAACTGCAAGGTGTTGCGCATTCGAATATATGTATACCTTAGCTCAGACTCCTCTCACCCTTCAAGTTGCCCAACGGAACTCCGTACCAGCGATCTATCTATTACATACGTATAGATTAGAGAGGTAGCTCTCTGCAAGTTCTGGTCACTTTCGACCACTTCTGTGAACTTTCATGAGTGATATGCCTCTGTTGATTTCCAGATTTGGCAGTCTTCTATGCAAAAAATTTACAACTAGGCATCGGTTCTTTGGTTAATGTATATATATTACTGTTCTTTCTCAAATTGTTGCCAGAACAACAGTTTACAGGAAATCTAACATTACTTAGGCGTTGAGGGTCGTCTTGCCGATGGATTAACGACCGCTTTAGCCTAGTTGGTAGTGACCCTGCCTACGAAGCAAGAGGTTCTGGGTTCGAATCCCGGTAAGGGCATTTATTTGTGTGATGAGCACGAATATTTGTTCCTGAGTTATGGATGTTTTCTATGTATTTAAGTATTTATATTTATCTATATATGTATGTTTATCGTCGTCTAGTACCCATAGTACAAGCTTTGCTTAGTTTGGGACTAGGTCGATTTGTGTGAGATTGTCCCCTAATATTATATTATATTATATTATATTAAAATCAACTGACGTCCATTGTTGCTATTGTTTTGACCATAATGTATTCCACTTCTTAGCAAAAGGCTCTCCAAAGTGCTTCCTCTATATTCCTGGTCTACTACAATGACTTGGCGATTTTTCAAGGAGATGTCTACCTCCTCCTGCCATCGTTTAACGTGTCTTTAATAGGAGTTACAATTGAGTGATTGTGGGCGGCCTTTTTTGTTCGAAATGGCGATTAGCGTTTAAGCCAATATATATTATGTGTTTAGTGGCAACCACGTGCCGAAGTCGCAAAGTGGGTAGGCCGTGAACTAATGACCTAAAGTGAGTCTGCTGTACGCAAATGGCGCAGAACCAGCCACTGAGGCATTATTTGAGGGAGGCCTATGCCCAGTAGTGGATGTTTTTCAGCTGACAATTATTATAAATACAATTCGTTAAAGAACATGAAGCGTTTCACCATTTATTTCAGTGTTTCAATTCAGGAAAATATATTGGTCGTTATTGTCTACGACTAAACTATGCCATATTCTTCTGAAAGAGGATACCCTACCTGTCTTAATTTCAATAAGTTCGGTTAAATGTCGTCCTAAGCCCCGAGAGGCGAGTAAATTACGTACTACGTAGCGCACCTTAAGCAAGTCCGTAATTAATTTTGAAGGGATTACGGTACAACGTGGGGATAAAGAAGGACAACGGACGCCGACGTTTTTGAGCGGAACAATGCCAGCAATTAGAATGCTTCTAAAATAATTGTTAGTACAAATTCAGCACGTATTTTTATACATAAATCTTCTAATCTTCTAATATTTAAAAATCTTTTGTCACGGTGTTTGTTATCGAACTCCTCCGAAACGGCTTCACCGATTTTTATGAAACTTTTTTCTCTATAGTCGGTAGGTCTGAGAATAGGTTGTAGGCTATTATTTACACCTCTTTTCTTCGCGGACGGAGTCGCGGGCAACAGCTAGTCTTCTAATATATAAAAATCTCGTGTCACGGTGTTTATGTTATCGAACTCCTCCGATTCGGCTAGACCGATTTTTATGAAACTTTTTCTCTGTATTCGCTAGGTCTGAGAATAGGTCGTAGGTAGGCTATTTTTTATACCCCTAGATGATGTATGGCAAAACAACGTTTACGGGGTCAGCTAGTTATTTTATAATAGTATGGATAGTGGTAGCAATAGTCGTGAGCATAGACCTGAGTCTTCCGTATTTTTTTTCGCTTTGTAGCAATAGCAGTTTGACCCATGCCGTCTTAAGCAGAGGGGCGTGGATTCGAACCTGGAGATGCATGACTTTTTCAGAATTGATGCGCCATTGAGAATAAATTACTCTTGAAATCTATCATGAGATTTTTGGTGAAAGAAAACAACGTGAGGAAACCTGTTCATAATAATATGAAGCAATTCAAGCACGTGAGTGACGTTTCCAATCTACATTGGGGCCGCGTGGGAACTACAGCCTGAACTCCGCAATTTGAGGTGAAGCTTGTGCACAGCAGTAAAATTTGTCAAAATTTCATCTTTCCAACTCCACGAGTTTAGGCTGGGCGTGGATAAGACACTCAGTCAGCCAGGATTTTTTAATTAGAGTAGATAAAATCCTATGAGTATGTTTCATTTGTTAACCACTTACTGCTAAGTTCCTGGTAAATTGTGGTGGCAGATATATCACAAAATAAGCGGAGACCCCATTAAATTTATCACAAGAAAAATATCAGGAACTTATCAGAGGGTAGTATCAATTTCCGGCAGCAGTGTTTCCAGACAATTATGACATCGGGGCTTTCAAGAAAAGGGTTTATATACTTACTTCAAAGGCCGGCAACAGATCAGTCACTCTCCTTGAGTTGTTAATATTTATGGGCGGTGGTAATCATTTGCCATCAGATGACTCGCTTGCTCGTTTCCCTCCCTTTCTCAATAAAAAAGAGTGGTAAAACGAACCTCTAATGCAATTCATAGTAAATGTGAAAGGTTTATTTCCACTTTTAGCTACTCACCCACATTGGAGTTCAAAATGGCACTTGAATAAAAAAACGCCACTACATTCAATTCAAACAAATCTGTCGTAGGCTACACACTCGCAAGTTTTCACGAGGCACGAAAGCTTTCTCCACCTATCCACTATACAAACAAGGACGCCCACAAAAACGTTTCTATGCAAATAGGGGCAAATAAACCGGTGCGCGTCGGCGGTCCAAAGAAGTACGGACCAGTGGAAGAGCTTTGAAAAAATAACACAAAATTGTATCACTTTTAGTTATTTTTTGCTAGACTAATAAAGTGTAATGTTTCAGTAGATTCATTATTACTTCAGATTTTTTTGTTCCTGATTTTTTATTTAATTTTGCGATTTTCTCGGCCCTAGTATTCCTTTTCAGATATGTGTTGTATATATTTCAATTTTAAGATTTAATTATTTTACTATTTTTTTTCACGTTTAATGTTATTCGGGGTTTTTCACATTTAATATTATTTTGTGTTGTTGTTTTGTGTCCCAACCACTACAAACAGTACAACAACTAACTATAAAGAGTAAAAATGTTTCAACTTAACTTTCTTCAGCTTAAAAAATTATGAATAAAACACAGACTTGGTTCACCTATTTCCTACTTTTTCATTGCAATCTTGAACGTAAGAGCTCGAACTTGAAAAAAAAGCGTTCAAGCTATTCGAGTAGGTTGGCCGGGAACGTTTTAGAGTAATTGGGTTAAGCACTCTCGGCACAATAAGCAAAGCGCACTTTTAATTTTTTTTTGGTTTGTCGTTTTTAGTACTTAACGTCACTACATCCGTGATAACCGACTCCTCCCGCGAGATCGCATTTTCGGCGTCGTTTTATACGCGACGCATGCTTGATTCACACTATACATATTTATGATGACTCCGACTTTGCTAACGTGGAAAAAGAATTTTATGGTCCCTCAGATAGGTGACCGGTGCGTGTACTTTCTTGGTAATGGCAAATAATATTAAAGATGAATAGTGCCTTGATAACGTAGCGCCGAAAAACATTAAATTCAACTTGGTAGGCATGCAAATGTAAGCTGCGCGTTATATAATTGTTGCAGTCTGTTGTTGTCGTGATGAGAATTGTGAAGATAAACACCCAAGACCCGAGAACAAACATTCATATTTTTCATAATGGGTTCCATTTATTTGGCATAATTTTCATACGTACGGCTACACCATTTCAAAACATAGTAAGGTACATTCAGCTAACTTTACAGGAGAGCGAAAAAACATGTTTTGTCTCAGCCATTCAAAATTTTGCAATATTATTTCAAATAGTGATACATTCTTGGTTATCGAATATCTAGGTACTTAATGTTTAATTTCCTATATTACATGTTTTATTTAAAAATATGTACCATACTGGCTTTTGAAATGAGAGTATTGATTATCGTTTGACCACATCACACCTAATAAGCATCTCTGACTTTTTCAAAACCTAGTAAGTGCATGCGATATACTAGGTTTTTGAAATAGTTTTGTGCCATACTAGGTATTGAAATGGTCAGGCCCGTTTTTTGTGTAGGTACTTACTAGGTTTGGAGGTACTCATATCTGTGAAATTGAGCGAGATAGGCCTCTAAATGTTTTTGTATCCTGTAGGCACTTACTAGAAACTACGTTAAAATATGCAAGAATTACAAAATTGATTTTTTGAGAGTTACTAGGTTTTGAAATGGTGCAGCCGCGTATTATCTGCCCCGGCCGGGGATCGAACCCGGGATGCCTCAAGCATCGTAGTGGGTTTCTAACCACTGAGCTATCTGGTCGTCCCCGTTGTCCGGGTCTCATAAATTTATGATTTTGTTATACCGTCGTACGCAAATTGTTGTACTTTATGGTAACCTAGTGGTAGGACCAATGGCCTCTAACGAAGCGGTTCGTGGATTTCACCCCGGACTCGCAACTTTGAGTTCTTCGGACTCCAAAGGCTGAGCCTTTTAAGGAAAATATCGCAAGAAAACCTGTATACACACCTGCGATAAGAAATTCAATAGTGTGTGCAAAATTCCTAATCTGGCCTAATTGTGTATGTGGATTCCTAATATAATTACGCCCGCGTGGGAACTACGGCCCATGCTCTCTATGTTGTAATTGGATTTAATTCGCCTATTTTGAAACAACGATTTTCTATTTGAAACTGGAAACTTGAACGTAGAACCACACGCGAATAGCTTCAATTATAACATTTTCACATTCGGCATAGGATAAGTTCGCAAGCCAGCAAGTCTCAGAACTTTCAGTACACAATCTTGTGCAAGTTGCGATTGATTGAACAAACTATCGACGTCGACTTGTTAAACTATCCGACTTTATATCCTACTGCGTTACTCAGAATGTTTAGACTAGTTGAATATTGATTATTTGATTTAAGAAGTTGGGGGAGGATTGATGCTTAAAAGTAAAATGGTTAGCGTGATTGTGAGCAATAGAATAAACTTAGGAGATCATCCATCATAAAAGACGTCCACTGCTGGACAGCAGCCTCTTTTGAAAAGTTCCACAACGTTTGTAACTAACCTTTGTGACGGAAAAAACCACATGAACATTGAAAATTAGATTTTCCGTACAATATCAATGAATTAATGAAGATGAATGAATAAACTGTAGCTATATACTACCGCAAAATACGAGTCAGTCTACTAAACATAGTTTGGCTCTAATTTACCAGGAACAAAGCAAAAACACGGTGGATTTAGAAATTCCGCAGTGAACTAACCGGGCACAGAATTCTCACGAAATTCAGTAAGCTCCGTTAAATGTCGGCTGAACGAAATGTTACACACACTGCATGTGTTTCGCCTGTGGGTTTTGTTTTGGCTAGTTGCAATTGCACGCATTAACCTGCCTAGTACATTTAACTTTGTTGTTCAATTGAATCCTTCTAAGCAAGATTAATTATTCATCATCAGATCTGGAGATTCGTCTACACGTCCCACTGAGATGGGCACAGGCCTCACCTACGGTTAAAATTGCTGAGGTTGTAGTTGTCACGTTGGCTCCTTACCTTGTTATACTGTGAAAATCAAAACAGATTGGCTACTTTCCGTAAAAAAAAAAAATTATGAAATTTCTCAAAATGTATGTATGTATGTAAAACTCTTTATTGTACATAAAACATGAAAATTACCAGTTAACAAGAGAGACAAATGTACAAAGGCGAACTTATCCCTCGAAATGTAAGCTTCAAAACAAAAAAAAAACAGTACACTCCGACAGAAGTGAAAACTACATCAATATACACAATCAATAATTTATTATGCACTAAGGTACGGTCAAGTGCAAAAATAAAGTATCGATTGAATCCTCCCATTGTTATACACCTATACCTCAACTCGACGACATAAGAGCTATGGGACATATTTATGAGCAAGTTGTGTGCACCCATATTTTTACACTTGACTGTACAGAGAGGTGTCGGTTACGGTAAGGGTAACAGTGTAGCGAGATCAATGGTTTCCCATCTCAAAAAAAATCCAACATGCATGTGTATACAGAGTTGTCGGTTACGGTAACGGTATCAGTGTCGCGAGTTCAATGGTTTTCTTTCCTATCTCAAAAAATGCCCGCGTCGCGCCTAAAGAAGTTTTCACTTAAAAAAAAAACAAAATCACTGACTTACAAAAAATAACCATGTTTTTCGTATAAATACCAAAAAAATGAGTACAAAATATTTTTTTCTGTCTTTTAAGGCTGTACAAAATTTGCCAGTGCGCGATTTATAAAATATTTTTATGACAGACCTTTTAGAATTCAACTTTCGAAGCCAAAGTAATGACAAAAAAAAACGATTAAATAAGTACTTGTATGTATTAAATTTCAAACGAAAAGTGAACAAAATTACCGTCTTGGTAAACATATCGCAGGCAGACGTGCAGTGGAACCATCTTCAGAAGAATAGACATGAAACTGTATAGAATTTGAGCTTAATTATTCTTCAGCTCAAATGTAAAAGACAAAAAAGCCTGTGTAATTGCCATGTGGCTAACAGGAAACTGCCTGAAATTACGGTAACAATGCCTTCCGTTGGCGACATTTTCACAAATTCACTGAATTTAGAGACAAAAGATAAAAATGGACACAATATGGACTGGCTTTTGTTTTAAAACTTTTAAAGAATAGTTTTCGGTGGGGTAGTTTATTAGGGTTTTTTGGTCTTTTTACGGTTTTAATCGCACTGATATTATAAACGTGAAAGTTTGTATAGATGGATGGGTGGATGTTTGTTACTCTTTCACGCTAAAACGGTTTAACGATTCCTGATGAAATTTGGCACACAGATGGTTTATAACCTGGATCATAAATAGGATACTTTACATCTCCCGCGGGATAGCCGATAAAATTATTTTTTAGGGTTCCGTACCTCAAAAGGAAAAAACGGAACCCTTATAGGATCACTTTGTTGTCCGTCCGTCCGTCCGTGTGTCCGTCTGTCAAGACCCTTTTTCTCAGGAACGCGTGGAGGTATCTAGCTAAAATTTATATCAAAAACTTAGGTCTATTGGTTCCTTAGAGCTCTGAAAAAATCATTCTTCTAAGCCAATGCAATCAAAAGATACAGCCGTTTATGTCGCAAATTTCTGCATATTTTCGAAATTCGCAAGGGAATCAAAACCTACAGGGTACTTCCCGTGAACTCAGAATCTTGAAATTTGGTACGAAGCAAGGTCTTAATACAGATAAAGGAAAAATTGCGAAAAGCATAAATTTTTTGCCTGTCTGTCTATATCAGTAACCAATCTATTTATGCAGCAAAATTTTCGACACTCGCAAGGGAATCAAAACCTACCTTCCCGTGAACTCAGAATCTTGAAATTTGGTACGAAGCAACGTCTCATAGCACAGATAAAGGTAAAATTGCGAATACCGTAAATTTTTAGTTACATCATATGATAAAAATATTTTTTCACTTCTCATGCTCTTAAAATGTTACTTTAGTCTCTGCATGTCGGGACTAAAGCTCTTTTTTGATCTCTAGGGATTAAAGTAATTTTTTTTTAATTTACTTTGGAAACCCCTATACTGCCAATCACGGTGTTTGTGAATAAAGGATTATTGCCATTTTCAGTCACTGGGCATAGACTATTTTAAAGCCTTCCACAGTCCGCAGCGCGCTGCGGACGCTACGAAGCGCTCCGTAGCGCCCGCTCCGTAGTCCGTAGCGCTCCGTAGCGCCCTGCGCTTCGGTCTGTGGAAGCCTTTAGGGCATGGAAATAACCTCAAAATGACAACTGTATAAAAAATAAATAATCTTAGTTTCAGTGAGCAGCTGTACTGCTAATAAAATAAATAATATTTGTATAAAAAATATTTTAAAAAATAATAATTTCGTGAAACACCATGAATAATTATGAATATTAATCCATTTAATTATATTAAAGATGAATTCATTTTATTATGCATACTTAGTCCAATTAGCTATGAAATAATTTTCTAGTTTGAATCTGTTGGCTAAATATGCAAACATTTAAAGCGCCACTCAACAAAAAAAACCCGCGGAACAAATTTAAATTGCTTTTTGAATTCTGAACAGACATCCATTGCTCGTATTGAGAGATTGTAGATTAGTATACCTAAAACATCGTTTTTTTCCTCGCATTCAAAGTGAAAAGTAGAGTGTTTAACGCGAGACTAAACTGCCATAATGACACGCGAATTATAGCCACCTTCGCTCTGCTCGGGTGGCTAAATATCTTGTGTCATTATGGCTTGTTTAACGACCGCTTTAGCCTAGTTGGTAGTGACCCTGCCTACGAAGCAAGAGGTCCTGGGTTCAAATCCCGGTAAGGGCATTTATTTGTGTGATGAGCACGAATATTTGTTCCTGAGTTATGGATGTTTTCTATGTATTTAAGTATTTATTTATCTATATAAGTATGTTTATCGTCGTCTAGTACCCATAGTACAAGCTTTGCTTAGTTTAGGACTAGGTCGATTTGTGTGAGATTGTCCCCTAATATATAGTACCTGGGCGACCGAGCTCTGCTCAGGCAGAAACTCGGTACCACGCGTTTTCCCAGAGATAAGACCAAGCTAGATCAATTTTTCATCCCCGAAAACCCCCAAATACTAAATTTCATCGAAATCGTTGGAGCCGTTTCCGAGATCCTGATTATATATGTGCGGGGGAGGGGGGGCGGGGAGGGGGTTCAGGGGTTTTCAAAGGGGGATGAAAATTTCATTGATTTTGCCGTAGGATGCACCGTTTTCAAGATATTTGACAAAAACACCGGAGGGGGTGGGGGGAGGATGAGTCACGTTAAACTATCGTCCGTAAACCGACTTTACAGACAACCGGCTTTTCCTGTTCTGTGTTCCCAATAGGGAACGTGCACATAGACGGTGCTGCCAACTGGTGCCATAAGGGTGCCATCAATTTGAATGTTTTACCTTGATAAGTTTTTTTTACTGTCCGCATAGTGTCTCTTCTGTCGCATTAGTGCTGCCGCCTATAGTTACTGCACGTTGCCTATAATACTTTTTCTCACAAAAAAGTAACTTTTTCTCATAAAAAAGTAACTTTTTCTCACAAAAGAAGAAACTTGACGTTTTCTCACGAAAAATAAACTTAAAAAAAAAAACTAAAAATCTTAAAAAAAAACGTGGAATCGAACCGAGGTCGGCTGGATCCGCGACCACCCGATTTCTAATGTGCCATTATGATCTGCTCGAAGTCGGCGAAATTTAGCTTTATATTCTAATACAAACAAAAATAGCCGGAAAACACGAGTAAAAGCGATTTTCTGAAAATGAAACATAGCTAGTTCAGTTTTTCATCCCTGAAAACCCCCACATACCATATTTCATCGAAATCGTTGGAGCCGTTTCCGAGATCCTGATTATATATATACATATATACAAGAATTGCTCGTTTAAAGGTATTAGATATATTTTAGTCCCTTGTTGAACAATCTACTATTAATAATTTTAAAGTTACTACCCCTTTCCTTATGAACGCGTAGAGGTAATAAATTGAAATTCATATCAAATACTCAGGTCTATAATACCTTTATGCTGTAATAAAATCAAACTTCTATGTCAACGCAATCAAAAGAAACAGCAATTTAAGCCGCATATTTTCAAACTCGCAACTACTCGCAAGGGAATCAAAACCTACAGGGTACTTCCCGTGAACTCAGAATCTTGAAATTTGGTACGAAGCAAGGTCTTATAGCACAGATAAAGGAAAAATTGCGAAAAGCATAATTATTTTTGTCTGTCTGTCTATATCAGCAACCAATCTACAATGATCCCACACTGCGCACATTTTGCTTAGGAGCAGGGGTCTGCTAAAACTGGATGTTCATATATACATATTGTACGGAACCCTCGGTGTGCGAGTGCGACTCGCACTTGGCCGGGATTTTTGCAAACAGAGTCGCAGGCAACAGCTAGTTAATAATAAAATTGACAATTATATTGGTTTATCATGGGATGGTGATAAAACCAATGTCGTTAATTATTCCGTAAATATAACAGATATCAGAAAACTTTAAACTGATATCGAAAGTACGTTACCCAATGAGTAAAATGACATTAAACACTCCCATACATTTAGCGCGAGATTAGTAGAAATGTTTTAGTTTTTTTATTACAATGTAGAGATAAAACCATTCCTACTTGTTCTACCTATAACGTGGAAAAAGAAACGTCAATGGGGATACATTTATTAATATATATTTATTTTAATTTCATTGTTTATTCGAGCTTTTTAACTGACGGTACTTTTTGCTGGAACCGAAAGAAAGAGAAAAACGGCAGCAGTTTCAGTAGGACCCTTTTAAAAACGAAATCCAAAACATAGACACGCGTGTCGACAGGAACGCCAGTGGAAAATCTACTTCACATTGAAACCTAAGTATAAACCGGAAGCATTAACTGTATCTACTTTTATTGTCATCTTATCTACACATTTGTACCGAATTTCGAGTACGTATGAACATTATAACTAAAATAAGTACTTATAAAAAAACATTAGCATATTACGCACCTTTTTTACGGCCAGGGGTTAAAATATCCACACTAACTCAACCCGTCAACGTACGACAAATATTCATACAATTATAACAACTCTGAAAGCCAGAACGTGGAATCCGGAAAAAAAATATAATAAGAGAAGTGTGTCCGTAGAGAAGCCATAAAATATGTTGGCATTACACAAATTTCGGAATAATTTAACCGACGGCAGGCCTAAGCAAACAAGAGTTAGTCGTGGGTGGATAAAGTTCTACACATGTATAGGCATGCTTACATACATGAAAGTGCCGAAAAAATGAGTTATTTCGCCCCTGGTTGGTTATGTATTAAAACAAGCACAATATGCGAATGCTGGAGATAAGAAGAGGAATTTCAATAGTCTAATAGCAACATCTCATATGCAAAGTTACACGTTTTCAATTAAACGCTGTCTGTAATTTGTCAATTTTAAAACGGGAATAAAAACACTTGAAACGGCAATAGTTTTTTTAAATGTTCTCAAACGAGGCTACATTTGCATCTCGGATTCCGGGAAAGCACGCCTCAGCAGTATTCAAATACAGCCTAAATTTGTCCCGAGTAAGTGGGCTGAAAGTCGGAAAAAGGTCGCATAGAAAGCGTTTATTTTCGACATTATTCGGCTTTGGAACTAGTAATAGGTACCCGACAGTATGAAAGTGCACCTTTGGGCTGCTATCTTCCTATCTCGCTTGGAAAACAGTTGAATTTGCATGCTTATAAGAAGAGTAAAACATTCAATAGTTACCTACTTGGGAGTCATATTTGTATGCTAGCGAGGTGGAATGTTTCAGGTGTAGTTGAGTTTAGATATTTTATGCTTGTCGCGTTCATTTCCATTTTAAAGACAAGGGCGTGTAGTTTTCACAACACATACACAATACAATAGTTAAAAATAAATGTTTCTTGTTCAAATTGCCAGCTTTCGAGCTACAGAATGAGACTAATTTATTTCTTTCAAAGCAACTGTGGCAGTTCAAAAAAGTAAAATCAAATTAAGGATTTCTCAGAGACAATTGTTGCCAATTTGGCTTATCCATTACAGTTTTATTTGTTTATTTGTTTCACCGAGTTTTAGAACAAAACAAAGGGTTGCCGAGATAAAATAAACAGTTTCTTGGACGCCTCAGGAGAAGTATTAGCTAAGATTTCGTAATTAAGAACGGGAACATCTGCGTCCCCGTTCTGTTAATTCTCATAAATTGAGCGGAGTATATGTTTGTACATGAAATAATTTCGTCTGGAATGCTAAGCTTTTGTGTTGTCCTATTTTGCGTTGTTTTGGATGCCATCATTTGTTCATAAATGTATTAAAACCTTGTTTATCTGAATTCTTTTTCACTTTTTCGAATCAAAATCTTAAACACTGTATAGTCTCGTTTCTTTTCTATTTTACGTTGCTGGGTAAAGGTTTCCTCTCATACTCGGAAAGTGAGGCAAATCATATCTGACATACGGGAGGATAACTATTATTTTCTTCCCTAGGGTAGATATGAATTAAAAAAAATAAAGGCATTGGCTGTCAATGGAACACATACGCATTCAGCCAAGCATTACGGCATATAATTAAGTATTGAGTTTTTTTTTTCTTAATTAATCATATTACAAATTTTATAATGCCAGTGAAAAATTATTAAATTAAATTATTAATTTACATTAGTTTCTTATTTACTGACTTAAACCAGAAAAGTTAGAAAATGTTAAATGTATTGTCCACATAGCCTTTCTCTATACAGCTTAACTCCTTGGTTCAAATTGGTTACTTACATATTTTATAACTAAATTTACTAAAATACCTACTTTATCTACTGTTTTCATTGATATTGAACATTCTAAATTTTGTTAAATTAATTATTCTTAAACAATAAACTCCATTGAAATATTTTACAACGATCATATTGACCAGTTTAGACATTTTCATTTATTTATACTTATATTTTCTTACTTTCCTTGGAGTCGAAATGAAAAGCAGAGTGTTTAACTCGGGAAAAACACCAATATCACCCTCGGAATATTGGCACCCTCGCTGTGCTCGGGTGCCAAGTAAGCTCGTGTGATATTGGTTATTTTCCTCCCTTGTTGAACAATCTACTATATATTAGCTGTTGCCCGCGACTCCGTCTGCGAAGAATAGGTGTATAAAAATAGCCTATGACCCTATTCTCAGACCTAACACTTAAGAAGAAAAATATTTCATAAAAATCGGTCAAGCCGTTTCGGAGGAGTTCGATAATAAACACCGTGACACGAGATTTTTATATATTAGAAGACGGATATATTATACATACATACTTAAAATATTCATTAAATACCCAAGACACGAGAACAAACATTCGTATTTTTCATACAAATATCTGCCCTGGTGTGGGAATCGAAACCGGGGCCTCTGGGACTCGTAGTTATGTTCTCTAACTACTAGGCCAATATGATCGTCACAATTAGCAAACCTTAGTTTACAATTTTAGTAGGAATGTTCAATTTTAAATATAGCTTGGTACATACATCATTATTATGTCACCGCCCAAAATTGGGTCCTAATGTTTCACATTAAAATTCCGTGCTTCTGAAAGGAAAAAAGTGTCCAATAAATAATTATACCGCAGGTACTGTTCCGAAATCTTATAAATAATATAAGAGACGAGATATAAGAAGAGACCCTTGAAAGGTGTCGCCACAAGTTAGAAGAATAATGGCTTTATTGTCTAAAGTTTAGTTCATTTCTTTGTTTCACCATCATCTCAGGATATATATGTTCAACTGTAGGGCACAGGCCTCCTCTCAGAATGAGAGGGCTTGGGCCGTAGTTCCCACGCGGGCCCAGTGCGGATTATTATCTTCACATACACCATCGAATTTCCTTTACCGTAAATCTCGTGCTCGTGGTAAATTTCAAATGTGATTTCGCACATAAATTTCGAAAAACTCAGAGGTGCAAGTCCTGGTTGGAGAACCCACGACCCTCTTGCTGAGAGGCCATAGGTCTAACCGCTAGGCAACCACTTATTTTTTCGGTTTCTTTGTTTACATTTCTGCTTTTGAAATACTAGCTTATGCCAGCGACTTGCCCGCTCAGAGTTAAATTTTCTTCGCCAAAGATGGCGCTGTCCGAGGGAAGGCTTTTTAATGGATTTCTAATACGGGTAAAGCTACGGGATAACGCTAGGAATGGAATAAATTCATTATAGAAATAGAAAACATTAGATCCATATTAAAATTACATTTTCACTATTTTTAACTCCCGAAAAAAGAAGAACAAAGAGAGGGGTGTTATAAGTTTGACCGCTATGTGTGTGTGTGTGTGTCTGTCTGTGGCATCATAACTCTTAAATGGGTGACCCGATTTGGATGCGGTTTTTTTATTTGAAACCAGGTTTCTTGGCGATGGTTCTTAGACATGTTTCATCAAAATCGGTCCAGCCGTTTCAAAGTTATTAGTTCTTTTGTATGCTGCGGAAGGGGTCTTGGCTTTAATTGCGTTGGGGGTTTTTAAATTTTTTAATTTATAGTTATTTATCGCGAATTTCACTTCCTTGTTTTTAACCCCCGACACAAAAAGGTGTTATAAGTTTGACCGCTATGTGTGTATGTGTGTGTGTGTGTCTCAGTCTGTCTGGCTGCGTGTCTGTCTGTGGCATCATAGCTCTTAAACGGGTGAACCGATTTAGATGCGGTTTTTTTTATTAAAAAGCAGGTTTCTGGGCATTTTTTCTTAGATATGTTTCATAAAAATCGATTTAGCCGTTCCAAAGTTATCAGCTCTTTTGTTAGCTGCGGAAGGGATCTTATTTGCATAATTGCGTTGGGGGTTTTTAAAAATTTTAATTTATAGTTATGTATTATTGATACAAAACAACAAGCTTGTCACTTCTACCGCACCCTGAAAGTGCCTTGCCGTAGCCCGCATAAATATTGTATGAAGAGACTGTGCAGGACAGACATTGGGCAGTAAACGGTGTTTTATAGGATAACTTTTATTGTTTAGCTCTCTAAGTCGCTATGAAATTTTATTTATTCCGTTTCTATTGTTTATGGCTTATCGTTTTTCCTGTACGCGGGATTTATGTTTATTTAAAGACAGCAATGCTCTGTATTTCTTTCGATTCTCTGGGATGTTTATACTGCTAAAGCGGTAGCAGATTTGATTCTGTTGATAATCTAATGGTTAAAACTTTTGCGGTTTATTGAAAATGAAAATAAAATGATTTAATATTTTTATAAAATCAGTGTACTTATAATCACGGCCGATTCAATGTAACCGAAACTTCAAGGTAATTTTAACAATGAAATGATGATGACGGAAAATGATTTCTTGTAGAGTGAGTATTGAGTATTGTCTAAATTCCAACCATCGAACTAGGTAACGCCTTGCATCTGAGAAATAAATAAATAAAAATGTCATAGAATAATTTGCATCAACCTAGTCCCAGAGTAATAAGGTCTTTAAATGTACAATCAACCAATTTGACTCCTAATTCACCACAAAACCATTATGTCACCGTGACGGATCTCCTTCGGAATCCATAATATCGTTTGTCTTAAAATCAAATGTCATACCACATTTGCCATAATGTTCATACATCCTAATGATTATAAGTCATAATATCACATTACCTCATGCTGAATATAAGAATGAAATTGCAAAATATACAACAACAATACAATGTTAGTACATAAAAGATTACGGCAACCAGTATGGATATATGACTAAATATTAGGATAAGCAATATACGGCATTTACTTAGGACACACGTTATTATGGCAAAAGATCATTGTGACTAAAGTTATTAAGGAATATAAAATTAAGAGAAAGGATATTATGGATTTCAATTATAGACCCCATCGTGACTCTTGTAACATTCGATAAGCATTGTCTTAGTTAAGGTTCTATAGGGGGTGTGTGTCGGGTAACCCTCGTGTACCTAAGAGCCGTGGTACCTGTCTAGATCCGTCTGGGAAGAGCATTGCTCTAGCCGGTGGATCCTGGGCATTCATCAAAGATTTCCTGACCACGACGAATAGGGGTATAAAAAAATCGCATACGACCTACCAAATATAGAGGAAAAATTTGTTAAAAATCGGTCAAGCCGTTTCGGAGGAGTTCGATAACAAACACCGTGACACGAGATTTTTATATGTATATTAGATTTTATCAACCAACGGCCGTCATATTTAAAAAGCTGACTTCTTCTTGACGCGGGCAAAATTGTTCTCCAATGGACAGAGCCATATTTTTAAAAACTTACTAAGGTTCTATGGTGGCCTAGAAATCAAATTGGTTGGCTGTATTTTTACTACTGGGGTTATTATAGGTAGTCAGTTGCACTACTTTCAAATTTGTGTAATCTGTTTTATCTTTCCGCTGCGGCGGCGTCACTGTCAAACACACTGATAAATGACTGTTTCAACCATTGACCATTGGCTTCAACAATTTAACGCAGTCATGTTTCAACATTTTTGCGTAAATTTAAATGCTATTTGGTGCCAGAAACATGAAGCTATGAAACAAAAGTGATTCTTTATTTCCTGTAAAAATATACAAATAAAGTACCATATACTCGGGGTGCTTTGACCCAATAGAGAGTAACTTTGCCCATATGAAAACCATATATTGAAAGGTCTAATAAATAACATAAAAAGTGGGCGATCTGCTTAAACCAACCATGTGAAAAAAAACAACTATGTGACAATGTGCCATAATTTCAATGTAATAATAATGGCCGTAGCCTGGCGGTTTGACCAATGGTCTCTCAAACAGAGGGTCGTGGGTTCAAATCCCGGCTCGCATCTCTGAGTTTTTAGCAATTTATGTGTATGTGTGTTTTTCGAAATTACATTTAAAATTTGCCACGAGCTTTACGGTGAAGGAAAACATCGTGAGGAAACCTGCGTACACGTACGAAGAAAATCAATGGTGTGTGTGAAGTTCCCAATCTGCACTGTGCCCTGCAGTGGGACGTATGTAGGCTGGGATGATGATGATGAATACAATCTGGACTGTGTTAATCCCAATGGGCAAAGTTACCCTTCAGGGCCAAATCCCGGACTTAAAGGTTTACAACCAGAAAACAGGAAAAATGGTACGAATGTTGTGGGACACAAAATTTTTACTTAATTCTAGCCATTACGTCAGAAAACTAAGAGTCCTTGAGTTAAGCCGTGGTAAGATTTTGTCCAAACGGGCAGATAGACGAACGGACAGACGAAACTAATAAGAGTTTATTTTTCACCATATTGGCTATGGG
This sequence comes from Archips xylosteana, assembly GCA_947563465.1. NCBI lineage: Eukaryota > Metazoa > Arthropoda > Insecta > Lepidoptera > Tortricidae > Archips > Archips xylosteana. The sequence continues at coordinate 16,907,256 of OX387352.1, read as the reverse complement.
ACCTTGAAATGTAGAGTAGGTACAGAGCTGGTATTCTATCACAGATACCTATACGATACGCTTTAGATACGCTTCATTATATTTGAAAAAAATTTTTTTTATTATAAATTGGATTTTTAATTCAAGCTTTTTTGCTGACTGTGCTTCTTGTTAACCAAAAGTGGGAGAAGTTTGACTTTAAAGATTTGATTACAGAAGACAATGGTAATATAATGTAAGTTTTTTCTCCATTATGACCGAGTTCGATTCTTCAACTACGTAAGACTTTTTTAAAATATATGAATGCAGTTTTATTAGTTAAAAAAATCGATGACGTGGTTCATTATAGTTTTAGAGTTGCCCAAACTGACCCATTTGAATGTACCATCCGGTATAATAAACAACAACATGGCTTGCATACCGGAATATAACATTCCCTTGGGGCAGGAAAACTTTTTACTCTGCAAAGTTAAAAGCAGCTCAAGCTTCTTGCATACTCTCAATTTTAAAACCTACATAGATAAACGCGTCTAAGTCTCAAGGATACGGCATCTCCCAGGCAATCAATACTCACCCTATCTAAGATAACCGAGCCCGCCCTTAGGGTCGCTCCGTTTTCAACTCAAGATTTAAATTTCGCGATTGTGAAAGAAACAACGTATCTTTTTTGCCATTTAAAGTTTGGCAGTGATGCTAAAATGCTGAAAGAAGGTGTAATACGATAGGCATCTTAGGCACGGTAGGTATCTTCTTTCTATATATAAAAATCTCGTGTCACGGTGTTTGTTATCTAACTCCTCCGTAACGGCTTGACCGATTTTTATGAAACTTTTTTCTCCGTATTCGGTAGGTCTGAGAATAGGTCGTAGGTTATTTTTTATACCTACCCTACCCTACCTCTATTCTTCGCGGACGGAGTCGCGGGCAACAGCTAGTAGTATTACTATCGTAACTATAGTATTATTAGTATTGTTTTAAGTTAAAATAACTTATAGGACATCATACAAGAACAGTGTAGTGACGTTTGGCATAATAATTACAAGGAAAAATGAGGCACTAACTTGCCTTGCACAGCACGGAGGTGCGGTGCGGGAAAAATGTCATAAATAACAAATTAAAAATTATAATTATCTTATATAATATGGGCATATTTCTTAAGTATACGGAGATAATAGCAAAGTAATTGTTTCAGATCATTTATATGGACCTCAGCAAAGTAATGACTGATTCAATAAATTATCTATCTTTTTGTATTTTCAAAATGCATTTAAAATATTTATATTATGGTAATGAAATGTTTTTTTTTTCTTTTGCCTTGGTTTGTCTTTTTAATAGGATTTGTTACATTTTTTAATAACTTGAGTTCAGACTATAAATATAACCCAATACCTATACTTAAGATTGTTACATAAAAAAGGGATAAAATTTCAGCCGACTTCACACCAGCCCGCCTTTGGATAATACGACCGAAACAGCCCGTCATAAAGCAAAAAGCGCACGTAGTGGGAATGTTTTTGTAGCAATTTATCCTTGGATCACCTGGGGGCATCCGAGGTCATCAATCCAAGACCCCGAGGGCTAGTTTGCCAGTTCAGTCTGCAGGCATTTATTGCGCATCTGAGCCTTAGGATAGTAAATTTCTTTTGTTCCAAGCTTGCTGAAGGTTATCAGAAACGTGTGCGAGCTTTTAATTATAACTGTTTTACGGTTTTCGGTGTTGCAAACAGTTTTTTTTAAGAGGTTTAGTGTTCATTTTAAGAATAAAGAGTTCAGGATTACACGTTCTTGGTGTAGCTGCAGAGTTTTGAATCCTGTCACTTTACGGTTTTGTACGTATGCAAAGTACATTATAAAAAGTGTTTCGCTACTTTTGACACTGAATGTATGACAGTACCTGAAGATTAGAAAACAGATGAAAGAGAAACAAAAAATAATTAAATATTCGCATCAAATATTTACAAGTTTTACAACAAAAATATGAATTGCTCGACGACAGCAATAAAAAATTGGTAAGATAGACAAAGAAAATTCTACTGTTATTATATTTCCACTTTTTAACGGTTCAACTCTAAATATCTGGCTTTGGTTTGGTCCTTTTTTGACTGACTTCAAAAATGAATCTTCAAGAAATTCTGATCGTTTGAAGGTTTCAACTTGCAAATTATTTAATCCTAAGCCTCTAGTCTAGGCATTTGACACAAAAAACGTCTAAAACGCGGTAACGCCTCAAATACTACGGGCAAATTAGCAGCGCCTCTAGCGGAGTGGATTTAAGACAAACTGTTGTCAAGTATTTGAGACTCTAACACAAACAAATCTAGTTTAATAGCAGAAAAAGCGAAATAGTAGAGTTTAATGAATCTGAAAAGAAAACACACTAAAAAACATTACTTTTCCTCCTACTCGTAGAACTAATTACTTCTATGGTGTTTGAATATAAAACTTTCACTCGCTCACTATACGTGTAACGATAGGCATAGTGATATATAAGTAATTAAAGGCACCCAGTCTCGGTCTATTAAACGCAGACGCCGTTTCGCTAAACGTTTATTTCCTTTGATGCCAAGGACTGCGACGCAGAAACGTGGTACAGATGGTGCACTATTTTATTTGAACGCTGGAATAATTGATACGAGTTGGATGTTTGCGTCGTGCGTAATTAACACCGTTAGTTAATTAATGTGGTACGTTAATCTTTGGTGCCCTATTTGTTTAATTTCTGGATCCTGTTTAAAGTTTTATAAGTGTTTTTTTATTCAGTTACAGAGTTACGCTTTAGCAAAATAACGCTAAATCAATTTCAGAGTGTTAAAATGAAACAAAAGCGTAGTAAATCGACGCCAAGGTTTTTGAATCAGAATCACTTAAAATAAGTAATAATTGTTATGTTTCTGTACTAATAATCATTATTTTATATTTCAACATAAATACGATAGTTTGTGAGTGAGTGTCCTTGTGTGCGTGTGTGTTCGATACTTTTCCACGTTAGAACGGCTAGACTTATTTGGACACAATTTGATGAGTAATTTAAATAAAACGAAGAGTTCTTTTTATTCCAATATTCCCAAGAAATTGGGATTTACACCTGTCAAACTTTAAATCGCTAACTCTAGCAACATGAAAATGAGCATACGATGTTTCTTCATACAATACTACTCGTACAATGCATATTTTAGGGAAGTAACTGCCGTGAAAATTTATAAAAATCCTAAATTTAAATTTAAATTTCAGCTGTTATGTTACACATGAGAGGAGCCACGTATAAAGGTGAGTTTAAAATATGTAGTATGAATTAATGTCAACCCAAATAAGTACGACGTTTTTTCTCGAACGAACTCTCTGTCCTAATATTTAAACTGCATATTTATCGCTGTATTTCAGTAATTACGATGACTATGTTGCTAATGGAAGTGGTTCCTTTAATGAGTCGTTAGAATAAAACTGGCCGTGCCCCATTTTATACTTCAACTTGAAGTAACGCCACTTTGTTACAATTTGTGCCTCGAACGGTTAAAACTTCATTTATAGCCTAACTAGCCTCTACCCGCCGCTTGGCTCGCAGGAATCATTTTAGCCCTGAAAGTTATTTATGGTTTATGAATAATTCCGGTAATATATAAAATTTATATGGGAATTATAGGTTATAGGGAACATGGAAAATTTTATGTCTCTGGAATGAACGGTTGAGATTTTGCACATACGTACATTCCGATCTCCTGGGAATATCTTCGGGGTAAGGAGTATCCTACGTTAGTTAAGGTCATAAGATATTATATAAATGTGTGCAAAATTACAACCAACTCTGTTCATAAATTATGCTTCTACACATGCATAAGCTTTTATACCTACTTATTTATAGAAAAAAAAGTTTGTTAAAAGAACATGTCTTTTACAAAAATGTTTATCTTTGGTCCCACACTAGGCAATCCCTGTCACGTGGCAACCAGTCCAGGGTTCGGGATAGAAAAACTTTATATTATTAAAAATAATAAGTAAGTCTAGTTTTTAATTTTAGTTTTAATTTTGATGATGTCTTGTGATGTTGTAAATAAAATAAAGTTTTAGTTTAAAAAAAAATATTAACACAAACAAAATACCAATTTCTAGTAGGTCGTACTGAGAGCAAAACGTCCTGTGTTGCATTTAGTCTGCTAGGCATAATGTCTGTTTAATGCACAGAAATATATCGAGATAGAAGGAAAATGCTCGGCAATTTGTAGCGAGACCGAGCCTGTAACATCTTGCGTAGGTACTTTGACGTCACGAGTGTAATTTAGTGATGGGAAACATAAGCCGCGCGAAATCAATTCAAAAGCATCGATTCACAGATCGATTAGGGAACCGATTCTTATGCACAGAGGAAATGATAATTATTTTCGACAGAGGAAATGAGAAAGGTCAGAATTTCAAATCGAAAAATATAAATGTAGGTAGGTACCTACCTAACCAATAAATTGCTTTACATTTGTCAGTACCTACTATAGCCGCTGCAGTTATTCATCATCATCATCATCATTTCAGCCGTAGGACGTCCACTGCTGGACATAGACCTCCCTCATTGACGCCCAATCATTACGGTTGAAAGTGACTTGCATCCTCCCTGAACCTGCGGCCTTCACCAAATCGTCCGTCCATCTCGTTGCTGGACGTCCCACGCTGGGCTAGCCAGTCTGTGGTCTCCATTCGAGAACTTTTGGGCTCTAACGACCATATGTTCTGCATGCTATATGGCCTGTCCATTGCCATTTCAACGAGCTAATCCGTTTGGCTACGTCGGTGACCCCGGTTCTTCTACGGATCTCCTCGCTTCTGATTCGATCCCGTAGAGAAACTCTGAGCACAGTCCTCTCCATAGCTCGTTATTATAATCGTACCTATAATCGTGTAAGTACTACACACACACACACACACACACGCACATTTTTTAAAATAATATTTAGCCTTATGTAAATGTGTTCCTTTTCATCATATGACATCATCACTACATCAATAGTCGGATAAGCTGTACTGATTACTCGTCGGTACTAAAGCCGGTAAAGGTGTCTTCGTGGAAATGTATAGAACAATTCTTGCTGTTTTTTGTAGGAAACCATTTTTTACGACCAGTTGTTTTCAATCCATTTATTTTTAATATGAGGATCATTCGGAAAACTAAAATAAAATTGCAATATAGAAGTAACCATAATCTGTTTGTTAATAATATTTGCTTTGCACTACGTACATTATATAGCTACATAATAATATAAAAACGTAATTATCATTTCCTCTGCTTTCAAAATCGATTTTAATCGAGTAAGAACTGCGATAGTGTACTTGTACATCACTATTCTTACTTTTGACAGAAAAAATGATAAATTGACTTTGGACGCGACTCGATAGTTTGAATAGCTTATTTTTACATTGCTGGTTTTGAACGCACGCCATGTCTGGCTCGTCAAATTAAAGCCGCAATGGAAAGCTAGCATGGACACACTATCGCCCGCTACTGTTCTGATGAAAATAATAAAATAAATCGTTTTTTAATTAATAACAGATATTTTAGGACAAATAGTAGTTACCAATGAAAGGAAATACCTCGACTAACAGCTCCAACTTTATCTGTAGTATTTGAACTGTTAATTACTGAACAACGAGTCATTTTATTTTTAAAACCTGACGTCGCACGCAGACCACGGTCGAGAGCAGACTGAAGTTCGCGGCGAGCATTGGGGCTTATAAACTCCATTTGGCCAGTCGACGTACGTAAACTCTTTCCTTCTATCTCGATATATTTCTGTGGTTTAATGAGAAGGACCGCAGGGAAGGAAGCCCAGGGAGCAAATCGTCCGCAATTAAAAATGCCCTTGAAGCAAACTGTCATCAACGAAAAATGTCACAAAAACAAAACATGCATAATACACTATTTTTAAAGAAGAAGAAGAAATAGTATATTTTATAGATTAGTTAGTAGTGTGGAGTACAATTTTAACTGCGGACGTTTTGTTCTCGTGGTCATTTAAATTGCGGTCGTATGATCAATGTGACATTTTGATTTGTTGACACAGGGCTTTTTAAATTGCGGACGTTTTGCTCTCTTGACGTATTACGTTACGGACTTTTATTCAACGGGGACGTTTTGCTATGAGGACCTATCAATCCTAAATAACCCAATAAAATCCAGGTAGAGATTACATAATATAACAAAATCATTTAATTTAACTACTATAAGGAAGAGGGGGATAGTTTTATACTATTAAGTAGAGTTCATATCTCGCTTCTTATTTAAAAAAATATATATAGAGTTAAAACAGTTGAAAAAAAACACGTTTCTTGTATGACGAATGCCTATGATTTTTAACTTTATTTTATTTTTAGTATTTGTTGTTATAGCGGCCAAATTAATACATAATCGGTGAAATTTTGAAAGCTGTTCAAGAGATAGAGTCTTGTGACAGACGAACGGACAGACAGCAGAGTGTCAGTAGAGCTTGTCTAGTTTGAAATGACGCGCCCCACCACCGCGTTTGCGCACGTTTGAGTCTATTGTAGCTTGAATTGAGTTTCGAATCCTGTGCGTGAGAGCGGTGGTGGGGCACGTCATTTTAAACTAGACAAGCTATAATAGGATCCCGTTAGCACCCTTTGGGTACGGAACTCTAAAAAGGATACAAATCACATTCTCCTTTTTTAAATTTCTACTGCACTTGTAAATCAGAACACGTGCAAAAACCTACTTATCTAACACGATTTATAGTATTTTCCTTTCTCACATCAACTGTTTCGTCACAATATATCTCACGGAGCAAATAAAAGACTAAAACAGATAAATAAAAGCCTTTCACCTCCGCTAAAGGTTTTGCTCAAATTCGTCTATTCCGTATCTCGCGCCACGCTGTCGTAACAAATGCTTAAGAAATAATGAGGGCATCTGTTAAAGTAAATAGAATACGAACAGTATCCATCCGGGATTCGCAGTACACCTCTCTGGAAGCTTCACACGAAAAACCATTAAAGCAAAACGTCATAGGATACTTCATACCAGCGTTGGATTTGAAAGCTTGCGGTGTTCTCTGCAGAGTTGAAATTTGAAGGGACTGTTTATAAGGTTATACGGAAATTTCAGTCAAATGTAGGTGTTACTCTACTCTGGATCTTTATTACAATTTAAGCGATGTAACAAATTGTAAAACGTGCGGACGTGTGTATTCCGAACACGTATGTACTTTGCTTGGTACCTTCTTTCATCCTTTGTCGGAACATGTCATGGCGAAACCCTTCGGCGCTGGACCGATTTGGTTTAACAATGAACGTTGAATAGTTAATACAGTGATCTCGAAGAAGTTCAGTTACACGTTTGTTTTTTTGATGTGATTTTTGTTTTACTCCTTTTTATCCTGCTATACTACTATGTATACTTATTATACTTAAATGTGGAGGTTTGTAAGTATGTGCGTGTGCGTGAGTGTGTTCCACTTTCACGCTGTAACAGCTAAACGGATTTAAATGAAACTTGGTATGCATAATGTAGCTGAATCTCTGAAATAATACATAGGTTACTTTTTATACAGATATTCCCACGGGAGTAGGACAAAATCCCAAAATTTCAACCGCTATGTTAAAGACATGAAATTTTATTAAAATACTAGTGGACCCGACAGACGTTGTCCTGCATGAACCTAGATACCGACTGCAGCGCCATCTGCCGGGCTGATTTGTAAATCTAAGCCATCCAGGGCGCCACCCAAACGCATACAAAAAAAAACATTCAAATCGGTCCAGCCATTTAGGAGGAGTTCAGTGACAAACACACGTATAGTGGAGTTATATATATAAAGATTAATGAACCATAATGTAGTGTAATTTTAGAAAGATAGAGAGAAAGAAAAAGAGAAAATAAATTTAAAATTGTAATAATTGTATGTGCATTGTGTGTGTTTAATCAGATGTAATATTACCTGCAACATTGTTCAGTGTGTATCATGAAATGCGAGAATTCCATTTGAGATTTTGTGGTGTTGTTTTGCATGATGTGTCGATTGTTTTGTGCGCGTCACCTCGTTTAAGTTTAAGCTTAAACATATAATCAGTCACTATCTGTGAGATCCTGTAATTGGCTCTGTGTTACTATTGTTAATACCTATATTATGTTATAAGCTGTTGGTTCTCCTTAATAAATAAATAAATAAATAAATAAACTATTTCATTTCGATAGTATTAGTATTAGATATAATATCTACTGGACGTTGACCGCTATTTCCTTTAACGAGCTCCCGATATTTCGACGTCATGAGTAGACTCGAGACCGAGCTTTGTCGACCCTCATTTTTGCGGGTCCACTGCATAAATTTCAACATTAATTTATATCTAGTTTTTACGGGAAAGCGTGGAGTCCTTCAGTTAGGTACTTAATTCAAAACACCATGTATACTTACGTGGCTTTCCAAATAAAATAAACTTCAAAGTGAGTGATAACCTCAAACCTGTATCTCCTATTCTTGTCGTTAATAGTTACCCTGGAACTGTCCCGCGAGCTAGGGGACTAAAATTAGTTCAATTTCACTCAGGGCCCGTCCAACCGCAACATGCTCCCCTAAGAAAAGTATTAAAAATATAGGATACTGATAAAGCTCATCGTTAGGGAATCTGGAGCGCCTCCCCGGAGTGTCCGACGTCCCGAGATATTTCACGGTATTTTAACAATTTTAACGAGCTACCATATTTACTTCAATGCACGTCTCCTTGTGAGATGCGTACCTTTAATCATGTACCTTTTATACTCCAAACTTGGCCGAAATATTGGAATTCGTACGACATTAAATTTCCTTAGAACTACTTGAAAATTTCGCATAAGTTTTACGAAATCAAGCAGTAACGCTACACCATAGAGGAATTACATACAATAAGTTTCTTATAACATAAAGTATACGGGCTATGCACGTTTTATTCGTTATAGAAACTATTCTGTATCATTTATTTTTGCTATCTTTTATAGTTCGTAATTAAATATAGGGAATTTTATTGAATTAAATTGAATTTCGAATGAAATGCTTCTCAAACCACATTGAACAAAAATACGTTAAAGTCAGTCTGGCCAAAGAACGTACAATTTAAAAAAAGAAGATATATCAATTTGGTCTCACAAAGCGAGAGGGGGCAGAAAATAGCAAAGCGAACGACTGAGCGAAGTAATTTATCAGAATAACGAGCTTTTCGAATCTCCTTTAGGTGACACTCGGTTCATTTATTTTTTTCTCATACATTTTAGCTCGATCACATACAGGGTGTTACTCTGCGTCGCTCCTTTAAAACGTTATCGCTGCCTCACGTCGCGTGAAAATAACTATTTGTCAAGTAGAGAACATGCTGCGTATTAGAGTAAAGAAATGTTTTGATAAACTGTTCTTAGTTAAATAAATCAGCTGTTTGTGTAGTTTTTTTTTAAACCTATCCTAAAGTCTGCGAGTTTGTTTAGTTTGAAGTTTGGTGTTGGTTTTAGAATAACGCTTCTCCATTTCTTCCTTTGTATGTCGTAGGAAGTGACTAAAATAGACTGTTTTAAACTTTCGTGATTTTCACTCATAGTAAACGAAATTTCACTATACTAAACGGGATTTATCACGCACATTATTTTTACCTCGAGTAAACTCGTGACCGCGGCTGCTGCAATGTGGCCGAAACGTCGAGGTAAATATTATGTGCATGACAAGTCCCGTTTAGTATAGTTATTATGACTAAAACAGGTTAAGGTAATGAATGTGTATTGTAAGTGATAGGCTAGCAACCTATTATCTAACTTGAAACCTAAAATTGCTAAAATTAGCCCCGAAATGAAAACGTAGCGTTTGCTTTGCCTAACCCCTTTGGGAGTACAGGCGTGATGGAAATGATCACCACTGCCCATAAATATCAACAACTCAAAGAGAGTCACTGGTCTGTTGCCGGCCTTTAATAAAGGAGAGGGGGTGGGGGAGGGAGAGAGGTATTGGGCCCGCGGCGCTCTCACTGACCGTACGAAACGCAGCAGGAGTACTGCTGCTTCACGCCGGTGTTCTGTGAGAGGGTGGTACTGCCCCGGACGAGCCGGCCCATTCGTGATGCAGCGCCTAGCTACAACATGGTTCTACCACTACAAAAATATGTATATGTATGTGTGTAAAGTTTCCGAAGATGTCTGGATATTTGGATATTTTGGATGGTTGGTGTTTGTTAGAAATTCGCGCAATAATAGCCGAAGGGATTTAGATTAAACATGACTTATAAATATAAAAGGCCTGCATTGAGATAAAAGATATTTACCCCCTGTTTCACCATCCATTGGTCAAATTTATTTGATGGATAAATGTGATGCCGTCTCTGTTGGTATTGTTCGAATAGACGGAGACGGCATCACATTTATCCGTCAATTAAAATTAATCATTGGGTGGTGAAACAGCCCCTTAATGTCCCAATAATGCGTTCCCGTGGGACGCAACAAGAATAGAGGGCGCTATCCAAGTAGAAAAAAGCCTAGTGGTTTGGCCTATGGCCTCTCAAGCAGAGGGTCGTGGGTTCAAATCCCGGCTCGCACCTCTGAGATTTTCGGAATTTCTGTGCGAAATTACATTTGAAATTTACCATGAGCTTTACGGGGAAGGAAAACATCGTGAGGAAACCTGCATACACCTGCGAAGAAATTCAATGGAGTGTGTGAAGTTCCCAATCCGCACTGGGCCCGCGTGGGAAATACGGCCCGACCCCTCTCATTCTGAGAGGAGGCCTGTGGCCTGCTGTGGGACGTATACCTATAGGCTGGGATGATGATGATGATCCAAGTACGTTGTGCTACCTTGGCTTTCAAGATGACACATTAATTTCGCCTACAGCCAATAGATGGCATTCTTTGCGCTTTAAAAATGCCATCGTAACTAACCTTTTTCAAGCCAAACTCTAAAATTGTAAATGTATCTTGTGAAGGTACTAAATGCTAAATGTTTGCTTCGTCTACTCTACATGTACTTAGCTCATCCAGGATTAATATTGTGTAAAATTTATTGTATTTGATTTAACTTTTAATTGCATACTTTATTGTATTTCTATTAGGCCAAAGATTTTGTAAATTACAATTGTATCTCCTTTGACATTATTAATAATATTTAAGAGAATAGAATGGAATAGATTTAATATTATTATTATTATTTTTTTTTTTTTTTTATTCTTCAAACTTTGCATTAGTGTAGGTAATTCTCTAAGATGAATTGAACTATATTGTATTGCATGGAATTCTTTAAAGCAATAAATGACTGAATACTGAATACTGGTACTAATTATGCAGGCGATACTGCGGGTTAAAGCTAGTATAATAAATAGGTAATTATCATGACTGACTGACTTTTAGTTTGGTTGAATTTTATTGTTCTGCTAATCATTAGGTAAGAGAAAGTTATCTGTAAAGTTATCGCAAATATCTCTCGGTACTGCATTAATTTTAAATACCAAGAAAAAACGAAGTTGTGAGGGAGAGACGCCTAAAATCGCGACTTTCTTAAGAAAGATATCAAACTTGAATCGTACTTAAATATTTATTCATGCAAGTGGTGAGACTGTAACTTTCTCTGAAAGGATTCGGTTGAAATTATAATAATCTCTCCAAAGAAGCTGTGGAATTGAAAGTATGGATCAGACGGAATTAAGCATTAGCATTTATATTCAGATTTTCAAGTTAAAGTTACTTATCGTTGTTTAGCTTTCTGGGTGCTTTCGAGTTTTGAAACTTATATTTAATAATTAGCGTGGTATAGAAATACGAATGATATTGTTTTTGTTTTAAATTAAATTTAATCGTAAAACGATTATCGCTTAATGTTTAATCTTATCATACTTATCGGCTTCTTTGCTCGAATTGTCTGCAGAATATTTCTAAACGTTATAGAATATTTCAACCTCTTGCTATGTCTCTAACAGATTAGAAATGGATTGCACGCTTTGTACGATTTGTTACTTCGCTTTGATATGTGCGAAAGAAGACGTAGGTCAATCGTACTTCCAGCTATACGAATCAACCGACCAGCTATACGACCGCTTTAGCCTAGTTGGTAGTGACCCTGCCTACGAAGCATGAGGTCCTGGGTTCAAATCCCGGTAAGGGCATTTAAATGTGTGATGAGCACGAATATTTGTTCCTGAGTAATGGATGTTTTCTATGTATTTAAATATTTATTTATCTATATAAGTATGTCTATCGTCGTCTAGTACCCATAGTACAAGCTTTGCTTAGTTTGGGACTAAGTCGATTTGTGTGAGATTGTCCCCTAATATTATTTATTTATTTAGGAGAGAGTAACAAAGTTGTACATAATATGTCAGTATATGATACAAAATCCAGTTAAACGCATTAGGTTAAATCCACCTCTTCCTCCGCTTCTCTTGCCAGACTAATATTAAAACTGCAAAAGTTTGTGAGCCTGTGCATGTGTTCATTATGTGTTATTGTATCTGTGTGTATGTTTGTTACGCTTTGATGATAAAACTCTGCAGGATCTGGATCTGGAATAACACTTACGCTAATTTTTATTTAGTGTCAGAATTTACACACATTAAATTCCAAAATATCAACCGCTAAATCTAGAGATGACAACTCACAAACAATCAGTGAAAAACTTAGAAAATGACCTGTTGTATGTAGTAGTGCACAGAATTGATATGGAGCTTAAGTTTTTTTTCTTTTACTACATACAACAGGTCATTTTCTTAAGTTTTTCACCTATATAGTTTTCGTAGGATTACGCTGATCTATTCCCAACGATCCATTCCCAATAGACAGAAGCCGATAGAAACAAATAATTAATTCCACTGCAGAGCACATATACCTCCTATCAGAACAAAAGGACTTTCATCGCGGACCTAGTGCGGATTGGAAACTTTGCACACAAAATTCTATTTCTTTATATGTGTGTAGGTAACCTCACGATGTTTTCCTTCACTGTAAATTTCAAATGAAATTTCGCACATAAATTCCGAAAAATTTAGTGGTTTGAGCTCGGGCTTAAACCCACCAAGCCTCTGCTTAAGAGACCGTAAGTCAAACCACTAGAATACCACGTTTTTTTTTACTTAAGTATACTTTTTTATATTGTTAAATTTGCTAATATCGCCGATCTTAACGAGACTTCGTACGGGACATTGTCCAACCTTCAACCTCTGCCCTTTTCTCAAAATTAATCCTCTCAAATTATCTTTTAAATAATGCCTATGTTATTTTTCATTATGACTCGCGTCACATCGCGGAGGGTCTGTCTCCCAAATTGGGGTACAATTAAACGTAAACATTAATTCCATTGACCCCCCTGCCTTATTTCCCTTTTGCTTATTCAGCGTACGCTATTACATTGTGACGCGTTGCTAGAAGTGTCTTAAAACTTAATTGTAGGACGCACCAAAACTTTCTTCACTAGTTTTACATTATAGCAAAGTAGTTGATACCTTAAACCAATAACCTTAAGGCATAACTCTTATTAAAAAAAAACCGGCGAAGTGAGAAACATGTCGGCCAAATTTCAAATCTTTAACTCCAGTGGCATGTTTGAGAAAAACCAAATGCGTGCAGTTCCTCCGCGCGAAAGAAGTGAAACTTCGTAATGTGGAAATGAAAAAGGCACTTATACATCAATATGAACCTTATTGTAATAACCCAAAGCAAAGAAGCGGCTAGCTAGCAACCAACTACAGCGCTATAGTCGTGCGCGACCCTCCGCGGAACCCTGTCGCAGTCAGCATTTGCCGCACTTATTATAAACAGTCTTGTTAAGGACAGCAGAGGCTCCCTGCGACAGGGTTCCGCCGAGCGCCGCGCACGAGCTTGTCAAGGTATAGCGAAACAAGTTACATAACTCGTCGCTTGATGGCGTTTGCACGTTATTTTACAAGTTTTCATACTAAACCACGCAATTGTTCTGGATCGCACTGACGAAGTTTTTAACATCCATTAGTATATATACAATGCGAACGTCTCGTAAACGTCAACTTACGTTGCGTTGCGTTGCGTATTTAACGCAACGCTTGTTGGAAGTCGCATTAGAAGTTTCACTTCAATAATAAATATTATTGCTCCTCGTAGTTCTGTGGTTTTGACAATCATTTGGTAACAAGATAACTACGCTCAAGTCTCTTCAAGTCACCTTCAACGAGAAAGACGTCCCGATTTTATTGTAGGCAATTTACGGTGCGACACACGGCCCCCAAAGCGTACCCTCGCCAAGACAATAAGAAAGCGTCAATGAATACCGACCATTAATGGAGTGTTACCGACGTTACTTCTCATTAAACTTTAATGAATCGTTTCGTGGCGATTAATTGCGAGAAAGGTTATTGGCATGCATGGGAATTTGGGTAAACTGAGTTTACTGCGTCTGGGAGTATGATGGAATTTAAAGGAGTTAAGGTTCGGCCAAACCGCTGCTTAAAATACGGCGACGGTGCGGAATCGCAGTGACGCATCGTATCCGCACCATTTTTATCACACACCCTCCACACCGCTGCTCAAAATACATTGACGGTTTTGAGTGTCGTGCCGTAAACGTCAGACGTTTACAGCATGTCACTGCGATTCCGCACCGTCAGCGTGTTTTGAGCAGCGGTGTGGAAGGCATGATAGAAAAACGGTACGGATACGATGCGTCACTGCAATTTCGTAACGTCTCCATATTTTAATTTGCGGTATGACCGAACCTTTAATACATAAGAAAGCCAATTGTGAGGGAAATTAAGTTAGTTAGCTAGCCACCTCGGCTATGCACGGTTGTAAGTAATGAAGAAAATTTGTTCATAACCCGAACGTTTTCTTTCATACAAACCTTGCATGACAGTAGATTACGTATAGATGACAACAAAAATAATTTCAAGGCACGACTCTAATAAAAAAAACCGGCCAAGTGCAAGTCGGACTCGCGCACCGAGGGTTCCGTAAAAATTTATATGTATCTATGAACATCCAGTCTTAGCAGACCCCTGCTCCTAAGCAAAATATGCGCAGTGTGGGATTATTGTAGATTGGTTAATGATATAGAAAGACAGACAAAAAAAATTATGCTTTTCGCAATTTTTCCTTTATCTGTGCTATAAGACCTTGCTTCTTACCAAATTTTAAGATTCTGAATTCACGGGAAGTACCCTGTAGGTTTTGATTCCCTTGCGAGTGTCGTAAATTTGCGGCATAAATTGCTGTATCTTTTGATTGCATTGGCTTAGAAGTTTGTTTTTTTCACAGCTCCAGGGGACAGTAGACCTGAGTATTTAATATAAATTTCAGATTGATACCTCCACGCGTTCCTGAGAAAAAGGGTCTTGACAGACGGACGGACGGACAACAAAGTGATCCTATAAGGGTTACGCTTTTTCCTTTCGAGGTGCGGAACCTTAAAAAACACTAAAGTGTCTTTAGTCCTGAAAACCAGGTTAATTTTCAATTTACTGCAAAGTTAGATTTTTAGCTACTTTTTAAATATATAAATCAGAGTGTCCACGACCAGCGAGTACTGCACTCGGTTATTTTGGCCATATCGCTCGAAGGGAACCAGACGATCTCGAAAAACTGGGAGTGCTAGGCAAGATAGAAGGGAAAAGACCAAGAGGACGGTCGCCAACCCGATGGTCGGATCGAATTAAGGCGACAACGGGCTCACTTTGCCAGCAGCTCTGAAACAGGCCGAGGACAGAGTGGTGTGGAAGCAATACGTCAACGTCTCTGTAACAGCTTTTCAAGATGGGCACGACTTTCAGAAATGAAGAACAGGAAGAAGAGAAGAGAGAAAAAAGATAGTCCGTGCAGCTCCTCCGCGCGGAAGAAGTGAAACTTCGTAATGTGGAAATGAAAAAGGCACTTATACATCAATATGAACCTTATTGCAATAACTAGAACTAAATTTACTTATGCATCTATGTGTTTAAATTACTCACTAGATGGCGCTTTTAAGACAGTATGAGTTCTGCATCGCACTATCGAAATTTTTAACATCCGTTAGTATATATTATACAGTGACGAGCAAAAATAAAGAGTCGGTTACAAAAATGTCGATAACTACAAAACCCACTGTGATAGCTTCTTCGAGTAAAATGAGTTTAGTAAAGAGTTTTATTCTTGATAAGAAAAAGTTTATTTGAGAACAAAACTCTTTACTAAACTCATTTTCCTCGAAGAAGCTATCACAGCGGGTTTTGTAGTTATCGTTATTTTTGTAACCGACCCTTTATTTTTGCTCGTCAGTGTACAATGCAAGATGTGTACCAAGTGTACTGCTTCGGCAGTACATATACTAATGCTTTCATAAGTGATATTATAACTAGATAAATATGACACACTCATAAACAAAACAGTACATAAACAGTACTAGTACATCGATTCATTAGTGTTGTCATCATATTACAAACACAACAAAAATAATTAATAGGTGCACACTCGTTTTCTTGTTAATTTCTTTAAGGCAGCAATTGTATTGCCTCAATGAATGACATCAAATTCAATCACGCGTAATATTGATTTAATAATCAGCGTTTTACTGGCTTTTTTCACCTCTCAGCAAATATTATTAAAAGAGAAAAACGTTGTCGTGTTTAATCATAGGTTGTTGCGACTTGTCTTTCCGTTGTGGTATTGTAGCGACTCCAGCGCCACCAAGTTATCAAATAGAGAAACGGGTACAGTCATCATCAGCAGTCATCGCATTACAAAAATTCCTCAACAGATGCATATTTCAATACAACTTCCCTCCTTCCTGCGAAAAGAATCTGACTATTGAACATTTTTTTATGAGTTGCAACAGATCAAGTTTATTTTCGAATAAAAATAAATATAAAAATAATTAATTTCGAATATCACTAACTCAAATCTTAGTACACATTTTTCAAAAAATCAGAAAAATCAAAATTAGTTTAAAACGGTGCTTCTTTTTTACTATCCAAGGCCATTTTTTGATATTTGGTAGATGACCAGCCTATCTATCTCCCATTTCAGTTTGTCGTACTACTTACGGGACATCCTACCTACATAGGCTGAAATGAAGCTTAAATCTATCAAAGCGTTCTGCTTTCAGGCTCTGTGCGTAAAACAATCCACACTTGAAAAGCACAACCCTCGCTCTAGGTTCTGGTAAAAAGGCAGAATGTTTGAAAATACAATTTTTGCTCCACCGCCCCGAGCCCTTCTGTTAGAGTTGTTTGTACTACGCAACGCAAACACGGGAATATTGTCTTAGGCCTCATAAATAATAACACAATAATTAGACTAAGCCGCACCTCGCGACTAGATCCAGCGAGGAATTACGAGTGCCTACTAAAATACAAGCTGCGACGATAAATTCTGAATATACAAGGATTACGTGTGTTTATTTTTGTTCAAAAGATTTATGAACTAACTAGGCTTTACCTCCGGTTTCGCTCGCGATACGTCATTAGTGTCATTACACTGTTATAAAAAAGTCTCGGTTCAGTGTGCCGCTGGTTAAAAACCAGCACTGGTCTTCGCCCAAATAAATTATAACATAATAACTCAACGTAATATTAGTGGGATCATTATTTACTACATTAAAATTAAAACATAATCAGTTAATTGAGTATTTAACTATTACCAGCAGTAATTAGTTTCCGCGCGGGATCCACGAGGCGTGATATTGATATTAAATTTAACGTCGGGAGAACCCACGAATCTTTACTTTGAATTATGTCTGTAGGTATCTTAATTATGATTCTAATTAATTTTATTCTTAAATGTTTCGCGTCTGTTTTACTGGATTCAATATTTGCTGAGGCACGCTTGTAATACTTTGATGTTACGTCATTTAATTTAAAAAAAAATGTATATCATCATTACATTTGAAATTTACCATGGAGCTTTACGGCGAAGGAAAACATCTTGAGGAAACCTGCAGACACCTGCGAAGAAATTCAATGGTGTGTGTGTGAAGTTCCTAATCCGCCCTGGACCTGCGTGGGAACTACGGCCCAAGCCCTCTCATTCTAAGAGAAGGCCTGTGCCCTGCAGTGGGACGTATGATGCTGGGATGATGATGATGATGATGATGTACATTTGTACGCCTATTTTTTTTTTTATTTTTTTTTTTTACAAACTACCCTCGACTCAGGTCAAGGCTGTACTAATCTATACGACTTCCATTCCAGTTCCATCACTTATGCCTCTCGCACTTTTACTCTCCATACTGTGTCTTTCTTACATTCATCTCCTTTTACGTCTTTTGCGGGTGGGACTCCCGCCTATCTATACTCTACTATACTACTTTTCGTTTTTGTCGTTTATTCAAGGAACAAAACTCAGGGGATCTTTTATTAATGCAAACAGTTACACCTATTTTTTGCTTACCTTAGAGTCATGTGGGGTAACTGTACGCAGTGGGTAAGTGTACGCAAACCCATGCATTACCCCACATGACTATAACATCGCTCCATATGCTGCATACGCATGTCATACATTTTTGTTTCATAAAACAATGTAGGTAGAGTTTATAGATTACCATTAAAATGATGTCGGTTACCTGTTCATTCTGGCGTCAGTTTAGTCAATCATTCTGGTTAGAATGACGAGAGAATAATCGTGCAACCCTCCGGACTGACGATTGTTGGCTCGGACTGATGAAAATTCAACATTTTAAATAAGTAATATTCGTCAATCCGTTGTGAATGACAAAAAACCAGAATGATGCACTGAACTGACCACAGAATGAACGTGTAACCGTTGTCTATGAAATGACAATGACTAAATAGTTAAATACAAAGAAATAATACTAATAATTAATTATGAGTACGTTGTATAAAAATTAATGAGAATAAAATAAAGATGATATATTTTCAAAAATTAATTCTTTTAATAAAATCTTTATATTCAAACTTAAAATTACCTTATTAGTAAACTTATCCAAGTGGTTTTTTTAATTTGATTTATTTTCATACATAGTTAGACACACCAGCAATGCCCAGCAAACTCGCAGTAAAGCAAAATCGAAACCGCGATGTCAAGATCCAGTAACTGTGAAGTTTGACTTGAATGACTGTATTATCCAATTTAAGAAATTAGTAAGATTTATGTGGTTTCACTTATGTCTGTGTATAATCTACACCTTAGACCTAAGGCATCATCATTTAAGTTTATCTTTACTATTGCAGGAAACATCGTGTATAGTCGGGGTAAGAAAAGGTTCGTCACTTTTCGACTCTATGTCAACGAGTTAAGGTCGAAAAGTGACGAACCTTTTCTTACCCCGACTATACACCTACTGCTACAGAGTGTCATCGGAGACGTAATCAGAAACCACTTTTTTAGATCCCATTTACAAACAATAGTCCTGACACGAGAATCGTTATCAATTTTTTTTTACATAGGTACATTTAATGAAAACAAAATCACAATTGCTTCCTTTGTATAACGAAACTTACTCATACAAACTATAAGGGTAACTTTGGTCACATAAAGGAATCAATTAAGTTTTGTTGTAATTAAATCGCTTAATGAACTAAAACAATTACTTTGCTCACCCGCGACCTTAAGGTCCTTAAGGTCGCGGGTGAGCAAAGTAATTGTTTTAGTTCATTAATATGGACCTCCGCAAAGTAACGCCTGATTCAATAAATTAAATCGCTTAATTGTATAATTTTTGTTTTTGAAAAAGAGGCACGAAACTATTTTTTTGTTAATCTCCTTTTTAACTGTTTTAGCTATGAAGTGTGGTAAATGACATTTGAAAAAATATTCAAATGATAAAGGCAGCAATCGTGATGTGAAAATTTCAGGCATGTGAGATACATTTATCTTCGCATCTTTTTCTTGTCAATAGACCAAACCGTTAGCATTAAAATGTTTAACTTTGAACATTGTTGTGATAACATATAGTTTTTGTATTTAATCACTTACATACGAATACCTATGTTATTATGATGCCATTTTGATAGAAAATTTAGTCGTATCATTTCTGATTACTTTTCCCATGTTATCCTGTATAATACAAGTTGATGTTGTCTCTCATTTTTGTGAATCAATTTTAATTACTAATGTACGGAGTGAGGTCTTCTTGGAGGTATAATCTGGTTGGAACACTTCTGAAGAATTTTCCGGTAAAAGCAAATAAAATTTCTAGAGCTTTTTCTATGAAAGTTCCTCCAAAATAGGGAGCGAGGCTTTTCGCGCTCTCGTTGAGTAACTTGACTGCGGCATCGCCTGGAAGTTGAAAAATACAATTAAATACAACCTGGAAGATAAGGTAAAATACCTGGTAGTCAGCCGGGCACTTGTACATAGTCGCCCGTATAATGAGTGTATAGAGTACGAAACATATATCTTGTGCTCTTCCCACTCGTGCGAAAGATAGGTAGAAGCCGACTACTGGGCGATATTATTAAAAGGCTGGGTACTGGGTGTTTTACCCTATACATAATATCCTCAACAAGACGAGGCTAGTTCGATAAGCTTTTAATTTTAACTATTTGTATGATGTAAAGAGGTGGTTTTGAGATTGTTTGGGGACAACAAGTATTGAGACAAGAAAAGGAAAAATTGTTCGGGACGACCGTTTCGACAGTCTTTTTTACAAAATGTTTTAGAGAAAAATTTAGGGGAGATAATGAAAGAGGACGACCAATAATTATCATCTATTTCAAACAAATTAAAGAGAACATCAACGCTGTGTCATATGAAGAGGTCAGAAGAGTGGCGGAACTAAAGGAGAATCGGCAATTATGTAGATATCACACCAAATAAGAATACAACTTTTGAATGATAGGTACAATACAATACAAAATATTCTATATTGAACAAACTAGTAAATTGATAGATCTATACTACCTGGTTATTACTTTTTTAAATCGCAATTAAATTAAATGGTTTTTTTTTCTTTTTTGGTCTCTGATGAGCAAAGTAATTGTTTCAGTTCATTAATTACTTTTTTGGCTAGATGGAAAAAGGAATCTTTTTGTATGAACCATAAGATTTAAATATGACTTCACAGCATCGTAAAATGTCCTTTTGAATTACAAAAAAGGTAGTGTCAAATACGACAGTGTTTTAATTTCGACAACATAGCTTTAGTTAGTTGCCCATAATGTACCGAACATAATTAATTAAACTTAATTCTTGACTATCTTTTTAACAATTAATAAGAATTAGAACACTAGTGTCTCAGAGCAATTAACTTCTTTTTAACTGTTGAATGTTTCCTTGAAGTTAAAGGAAATCAAAAATAGCACGATGTATTTCACATTTTCTTAATCAATAAGATACTCACTGACTTCCTCATCTCCTATAAATATATTATTGGCAGCAAAGGTAATATCTCCCAAAAATTCGTATTCGTACTTAGTAGCATTGTATATGCCTGTCAGGTAAATCTCTCCGTCGTCACCTCTGCTCACAGACATTTTGAACTCGAATTTGAGATGTATTTTTTCTGAAATGTAACATTTTAACTGTCATAATTACGTATAAAAGTACACAATTTCTTTGTTTAGTGAAAGAACATTTAGAACCGAATCAGTAATTTTAGAGTTAACATAAGTAAAGAACGGAACAATCAAAAAACAAACAAATCAGTAAAGTGTTTGTAAACATACATGTTTTGAGATTTCGAAAACAGTTCGAACAATTATGATGAGATTTGTTAAACGTATAAGGAGTTTTGGAGAAGAAATAAGTCTCTGTTAAAAATATAATTTCTAACGCAAACTTTTTTCCCGACTAAACTTCTCGTTGATTTAAATTTTCAAGCCAATCCGACTACTGGAAATGAGTTAAATTCAACTTCTATGATTTGACCCAAACAAGCAGGTATAGTTAATTAAAAACTTGTAAAACCATCTACCCCGATCTCATACCTAGAAAACGTGTTTTAAGACTATGAAAATAGTATAGTAAATTCGGATCACTTACCAGCTCTGACTTTTCCAAATCCATCGCCATGTAAAGTGTCTTTTCCTATTATGGCCTTTATTAAGGGGCTAGAAGAAGAAGCTCTGTAGTGTCCTTTAACTGTTATATCACACAGTACGTCAATCGAGATTCGTCCGCCAGGGATATCAGTGCTAAAAAAATACAAACTCTGTTACTGTCATTATTTTTTCATCACACTTGCACGTAAACAGTATCAAAACATACAGGTTAACTTGGTCATAATGCCCCATATAAAACCCTCGACCTTTTTTCTACCATGAAACCCTTGGTCGGCAAGTAATTTTTTTTTAATTTATAGCACAGCACACAGTCATGCAGGTTCCGAGTTCAAGTAAGGAGTTTATATGCTCGCAATTGAAAAATTGTCTTAAATTATTATCTAAACAGGAATTTCATTGCAATCTCACTGAATGTTACTTAAATACTCAAGTAATGTTCTTAATAATCCGTTTTAATAGTTTTTTGTATAAAAATGTCGATATTATTTTAATTTTTTTACACTCCGTCATGGCTGTATACGCATTTGTCCTTAACGTTTCTGAACGAAACATTTCTATAATCTGTGGAGCGGATAAAAAGCCCGCCATCCGCTTAAAAAAAAGTTCACGTATTTCGTAATAACAATAATAGTTCTTCTGACTTGATGTATTAAAGCTATAATTCATAATTATTTACATTTTGTATTTGAAGAAAGTCAAGTAAAAGTTATAAAAAATGTCGTCGTCGTCCGAAGAGCTTGATTTAAATTCAACACCGCCAGATATTATCCATGCAGCCAAAAAAATTAATGAAAATCATTTACCGGAGAAGTCTAAGGAGCGGTAGATAGCTGCATACGATCAATTTATAAAATGGAGAAATGAAAAGAAAACAAGTTCCTGTTCTGAAAATCTTTTGCTGGCGTATTTTGGAGAATTGGCGAATAAATACAAACCGTCTTCACCGTGGTCCATAATTTGTCTCAAACAATACGACTCCCCGAAAAAAATGTTTGTCTTAATTTTACTAATTGTACAGTGACTATAAATTTTAATAAATAAGTTTTTTGCCCTATATTTTTATTTTATTTACTCGCAAAATGTGATGAAAAACATTGTATGTTTCACGGGCGGTACGGGAATTACGAACCTTGACTCAAAAAGCCCTCAGTCTTCGACTTCGGGCTTCTACTAGAGCCTCGATCGTAATTCCTTACTTACCGCCCTTAATACACAATGTACTATTTAATTTCCTGTCTGCAATTGTATTTTCATCCAATTTACACACACTCTAAGTTTGAAATTATTTGGTAGAGGTTCGAACCCTATCTTATATTATATTATTATTTGCTAAATATTAGTTCTCTAACGTTCATCTGGATTTCATAGCTATTGCGTAATGTATCGTTTCTCATAATTTTTATTTGTCATAATTTATGACTCATAAAGTATTGTTGTAATAGTTCTTCAGTATTGGTATGATACTAATCTAATCCAACCTACTGCATTCTATAAAATGTCATTTAAAAGGTCCTGAAAACAGCACGCTTTTCTATATTTCTTTTTGCAAACGAAATTATGACAAAATATTAAACTATGAAAAACGAAGTGACACCCTAAATTTTGCATTAAGTAGGTATACTTATTTGGCTACTTACACCATACTGTTAATTTTGCAATCTTTTACTCCTTTACCTACTCCTTCTACGAGTGTAATATCTACTAGATCAGCAACGGATATAGACACATTTTTCAGCTCCATTGGATCTATTGGAGGAACACCCAATTCTTCGATTCCTGTTTTTCCGATATCTCTTAAAATGACTTGTAATAATTCTCGGTGACATTCACTGTCACTCATACTACATTTTGGTAGCGATGCCACTGAAACCAATAGTCAAAATTAGTTTAAAAATATGTAGGTATGTGCACACGCACGTCTGCGGCAGTAAAAAAAGAGTACGATTGTACTTGTTACAATTTTTTTATTTTATTTTTAACGGCAGTATTTTTGTCGCGTTTGCACCAAAAGTGCTTCCGAAGAGCACATTTAAAACGAGCATGTCAATTAGGTACGTAATAGCGCTCTAAAACACATCCTTTTCCATTTACACGACAACTTAACAGAAACTTAACCGAACCATCAAACCGAATGGATTGCATAAACAAAACTTAGCTCTACTCTTCATACAACTTCGAATAACACATTATTTATCGCATAGTAAAAAAAAACATGGTGGCCTAGTAGCGGTTTGAACTTTTGTAGTGGTAGAGCCATGTTGTAGCTAGCCGCTGCATCACGAATGGGCCGGCTCGTCCGGGGCAGTACCACCCTCTCACAGAACACCGGCGTGAAGCAGCAGTAATCCTGCTTGCGTTTCGTACGGTCAGTGAGAGTGCCGGGGGCCCAATACCTCACCCCTTCCCTCTCCCCCTCCCTCTCCCCCTTCCCCTATTCCCTCTCCTTTAGGGCCGACAACGACAACGGACAGTGGTGTTCATTTAACATCAGGTGATCCACTAGTTCGTTTGTCTGGCCTATCTAACATAAAAAAAAAAAAAAAAAAAAACTATTGTCTCTTAAGGAGAGGGTTTGAGTCTGGGCTTGCACTTCTGAGTTTTTCGGAATTTATGTACGAAATTACATTTGAAACTTATCGTTATCATACTACGGTGAAGGAAATCCCAAAAAGCTTGCAATCCGCACTGGGCCCGCTTGGGAGCTACGATCCCTTCTGAGAGGAGGCCTGTGCCCTGTAGTGAAATCTATATAAGCTCGGATGGTGATGATGATGATGACCTCATAAAAGAGCAAAAGAGAGCAATAGATAATCACAAAAAACGATCCAAGACTTTGCTAATACGTACCAAACGCTGCATCCCCAAATATAAAAATTGAGTTCAAAACAAAAAAGCGCAACATGTTGACGAAGTCAATACTGAGCAAGTTCTAATAATAAAACTCGTGTAACACTGCTTTAAATACCCACATTAAACAAGCTAGCCAAAATCTATTTCCTTTTTTTGCATTTTAACCTTTTACATTTTTAATCTTCTGGGTTCCGTAGACAAAGTATACAAAAAACTGGCCGAGTGTCTGCTACGCATAACAGAGTACCCAGTGGCGAAGCTACCGTAGGGAAAGCCGGGGCAGTCCACCGGGGCCCCAAGCTCAGGGGGCCCCTCGGACTCTGACTTACAAACTATAAACGTGGACCTATGAGAAACGCGGCGCTCTTCAACAGCGTGATTATAAAACGCTACTACTAGTAGTGAATTTAAAATCGCGCGAGTCTAGTGAATTTAATGTGCATTCATCCTTACTTGTCTTATCATGTAAACAAACACGGGTTGTGGCCCTAGTTTATTTTTTGCCCCAGGGCCTTTGGTTACCTAGCTACGCCACTGAGAGTACCATAATCAAAATGAATTAAAAATCCATCATCATCATCATCATTCCAGCCCATATTAGGGCTCCCACACAATACAGCAGCAGGAACAGCAGGAACTTACGATACGAATTTCTGCGATGCGATTTCGTGCGGTAAGACCAAGGTTCAAGTGACCATATAATTTGTATGGTCACCTGAACCTTGCGCGATGCGAATCAGATCGGAAGTTCTTGCGGTGCATTCGTGCGAGCTCGCAGATATAAATGAAATAAATAAATAAATAATATTAGGGGACAATCTCACACAAATCCACCTAGTCCCAAACTAAGCAAAGCTTGTACTATGGGTACTAGACGACGATAGACATAGACATACTTATATAGATAAATAAATACTTAAATACATAGAAAACATCCATAACTCAGGAACAAATATTCGTGCTCATCACACAAATAAATGCCCTTACCGGGATTTGAACCCAGGACCTCTTGCTTCGTAGGCAGGGTCACTACCAACTAGGCTAAAGCGGTCATTATATTTGCGATGCGATGCGAATTCGCAGTAGGTATTGTGTGGGAGCCCATACGTCCCACTGCAGGGAACAGGCCTCCTCTCAGAATCTCTCTTGGCTTGGGCCGTGGTTCCCACGCGGGCCCAGTACGGATAAAAATATCCATATCCATCCAAAAATCCATAATTTTCATTTGTCATAAACTAATTTATTTCAGAAACAGTGTTTTCTTCAGGGTTGTTATAAAACTACCTAACCGAACCTACTACATTCTATAAGATACCTAATATCATCTTGGAAATCCAACAATCCTGAAATCTAGCGGTTTGACCTATGGCCTCTGAAGCAGAGGGTCATGGGTTCAAATCCCGGCTCGCACCTCTAGTTAACGGTGAAGAAAAACTTCGTGAGGAAACCTGCATACATCATCATCATCATTTCAGCCGAAAGACGTCCACTGCTGAACATAGGCCTCCCCCAAGGCTCGCCAAACAGATCAGTCCCGTGCTATCCGCATCCAACGCGATCCCAAAATCTTAACCAGGTCGTCGCTCCATCTTGTGGAGGCGCGTCTTCCAGTCCGTGAACGCCACTCGAGAACCTTTACCTGCCTACCTACGAAGAATTTCAGTGGTGTTTGTGAAGTTCTCATTCTTAGAGGAGAGACCTGTGCCATGCCACTGCATACACAGGACGTATATAAGCTGGGATGAAGGATGATGAAGTTTTTTTTTAAATATGGCTCTATCCATCCGGAGACAATTTTATGTGTCTAGTATTGTTTTCCGTTTCTGTTAAAAAAATCTAGAAAATGAAATATGGGTGGTAATGAATAAATAGTGGATAAAGGAAGGAACCTACCATGATCGAAGTACAAATAAAAGTACAAAAATATTTACATAATTAAGTACTTAACTATTAGAAAACATTTTTTGTTATAATTTCCGGGATTATGTCAAAATATCATTATTTGGCATAATCCCGAAAAGTCACGCATACCAGATGACTTTACTACCTTGCAAGTAGCCAATAATTTGCGGGCAGATTTTTTTGTATCACATGTGTACTTATAATAGTAGACATTTTTTTTTCTAATTTGTTGTGGAAAGACAATTTATTAAACTTAGAAAACCAGCAGTAACAAAAGTATGCCAAACATTGTAGATAAGTTAGTGTTTTAATATAAAAAATATGAATAAACATCGCACATTTGAAGAACCCTAATTTTGAGACACTTCGGATAAGAATAAAAAAACTGGTTGTAAAATTAGCAGATATTAAAGATTTTTGTACAAAACCGGTATAAGTCGTGTATTTTTAAATATAAGAGTCGGGTAGGCTTCACTGATATAAAGTAGCGTTACGCGTAGATGGATATTCGCAAGGTCACCTAGCCTAGGCGAGGAAGTTCGACCATGACTGGTCTTCTAATTAATGCAAATAAAACTTGTACTGGTCTGTCTTTAGAATTCTAAACTATACTTACTTCGTTTATTAGCATTAGAAAGAAGATACGTCATCTTGACGGGTCTTTTTATCGAAAAACACTTTTGAAAAATTAATCACAGCAAATATTAAACAATTTAGCAGGGACATAATGGTCATTTACATTGTTTTGTTTTTATTAGAAAAAGTTACTATTTTCAACCAGTGCGTCCTACCCGTCATGACATACGGAGCTGAAACGTGGACACTCACAGTACGGCTAATTCACCAGTTCAAGGTCGCTCAGCGAGCTATGGAACGAGCTATGCTCGGAGTTTCTCTGAAAGATAGAATCCGCAACGAGGATATCCGACACAGAACTAAGGTTATCGACATAGCTCAGAGAATTAGCAAGTTGAAGTGGCAGTGGGCTGGTCATATCTGTCGAAGAACCGACAACCGTTGGAGTAAACGAGTTCTTGAGTGGAGACCGCGTCTTGGCAAACGTAGTGTAGGACGCCCTCCGGCCAGGTGGAGTGACGATCTGCGAAAGGCTGCTGGTGGAAGCTGGATGCGTCTAGCCGAGGACAGGGCGCAATGGCGCTCATTGGGGGAGGCCTATGTCCAGCAGTGGACTGTTATAGGCTGATGATGATGATGATGATGATGACTATTTTTTTAAAGCATTTTTCAATAAAGAGACTCGTCAAGATTATTTACCCTGTTTCTAA
Organism: Archips xylosteana; assembly: GCA_947563465.1. Taxonomy (NCBI): domain Eukaryota; kingdom Metazoa; phylum Arthropoda; class Insecta; order Lepidoptera; family Tortricidae; genus Archips; species Archips xylosteana. Next base: position 16,879,342 of record OX387352.1, on the reverse strand, counting down.
TGCTAAAAAAAATAAGTACCTATGTATAAATGTTTCAATATTCTAAAATATCTCTCGTCTTTTTTTTGACCCCGTAAGATAGGTAGCAAGATAGGGGCAAAAGTTGTGGAAGCAAGGGTCATGCGTTCTAGCCAGAGCTTGCAACTCTAAGTTTTTTGGACTTTATGTGCGAAACCATTTGAAATTTATCGTGAGCTCTGCGGCGAAGAAGAACATCATGAAGAAACTTGCACTATGAATAAATTCAATGGTGTGCGTGAAGTACTTGATCCGCAATGGGCTTGCCTGGGAACTACGCCAAGCCTCATTCTAAGAAAGACCTGTACCCTGTTGTGCGACGTTTAAGATAGGAGTTAAAAAACTTGGTCCATATTAATCGGTAGCTGATCATTTACGAAACGTTTGACTAGAAAAAATTTCGTTATATCAAGATGGAAATGTAGTTCGTTTTCGTGAAACGACGGAATAAAATCATACCGGTGCCGCGGTGTCACAGCGTGCAGCGTTTAATTTTTTTAACTCCGCCCAGACTTGTTCATTTCGTCCAACTAAAGAGTCACTTATTTAATTTGGTTCACAACAGCAACGGTTTGGTTGACTGAAACAATTACTTTGCTCACCCGCGACCATTTATGCAAGTACATTTATCTAAGTGCTATTACTGAGGCTCCGCTGTCCGTCCGTCCGTCCGTCTGTCCGTCTATCCGTCTATCACCAGGCTGTATCTCGGGAACCGAGATAGCTAGAGAGTTGAAATTTTCACAGATGACGTATTTCGGTTGCTGCTATAACAACAAATACTAAAAAATGGAATAAAATAAATATTTAAGGGGGCTCCCATGCAACAAACGTGATTTTTTTTGCTCGTTTTTGCTCGATATTGATAACGGCAGCAGGTATTGAATTTAAAAATAAATCATTAAATTAAAATAAAAAAAAATATTTAAGGGGCTCCCATGTATACAACAAACGTGATTTTTATAGATAATTATACGGAACCCTTCGTGCGCGAGTCCGACTCGCACTTGGCCGGTTTTTTTATGTTATAGAAGCCAGACAAACGAACTCGCGCGTGTTCATGTAGTTCCTCCACCTCTACACTGTACGAACACTCACAAATCACACAAACCCGACTATCACCACCACCAAACTACACTAACGTGTTTCGAACTCAACTAGAGTTCATCCTCGGAGTACCGCAAGAGTAAAACAAAGAGTTGATATGGATCTCCGCTAAGTAGGTATCGACTGATTCAATGAATTATTCACAACAGCAACAAGCCATTCTCCAGATTGGTACTCTCAGTTTAAACAACACGCTACTTTGTTGGTGAAACAAGTGACACGTTAATTAGGCGGAAAGCAAATTTAAAAAAAATGACCGAACAAAACCGAGAAGGTAATAATTTACAAACCATCCAACAACTAATTGACCTTCGGATACCTTTCATACAATCAAAAGCAAACTCTTTACTTGTCCTGAATCCTAAAATCATTACTTCTTACAAATTCAAAAACCAACTTCTAGCAGACGCACGTTTGTACTTGAAAATTTAAGTCGTAATTGAAGACGCGTGAGTGGATGAAGGGGGTATGTAGCATTTTTTTCATTTTCGGTTTTATGCCATAAATGAAGGTTCTAAGTCATAATGCAACACCGAACGCTATCAGTTCTCATGTTTTTAAACTATAACAGCTTTAAACCCAATGTATGAAGGACCAATGTACAAGATTAAGTTACGATCTTCGTGAATGAACGTGCTAAGGGCACATGACTCTAGAAGTGGTTACCAGTTTGCGAGTGAATGTAACAGAAGAAAGTGTCATGTACGCACTTAGCTCCTTCATCCATGTTATGAGACAAATCTTTGTTTTCTCTTATTCTGACATATCCGATATCCCAAAAAAATAAAAGAAAACATTAGGGATTAGCTGAAATTTATAAACTCTGAATGCAGGTATTTTTTCGAAGAAATTCTACTAAAGAAATAAATTTTGTTACAATAAACACTTTCATTTATTTAAGTTCTTTTCTTTGCAGAACAGTTTAAAGGAGAAAGAAGGGGTTATGTACTTTTTTTATTTAAAAAAAAATGTTTTTTAAAAGCATTTATTAAAAAATCAATAGATCAGGCTATTTGGTTGATTTTTATAAAAGTAACAATACCCTATTCAGCTTAAAAACAAAATTACAATGTAAAAACTTTTAACTGCGATTTACTCGAAATAATGTTTTTGTGACATACCCCCTTCATCCACTCATGTCTTCAATTAAGTCGCAAAAGTATTAAAATTAATTTACAGTTCAAACAATACACAGTGCTATGCTTATCTTTAAAGTAGTCGGTTTTATTAAAGTACCTACGTTACAAGTTTTCCGCACGAACGTGTTCAAGATAAGCTGCAAGCCAAGTTTCAGAGTATGCAAATACTAATATTTTGTGGTGCAAAACTAAAGTAAATTTCCGATAGCAATTTTGCTTGAGGTCGATGTTTAAATTTAGCCTGAACAGGTTTCTACGCAAATTATAAGACTTGTGCTTCAAGTATGCATATTCCTTGACAAGATGATCCAACCGAGCTTAGTGCTCTTTTGCTCATGCGATCAGATGATATCATACATTGATCAGAATATGGTCTTCCAGCCAGATGGATCGCTTTATTGCGATTAATTGAATATAAGGGTCATTTGCATTTTTTTTTGTCGCGTCTCTTCTGTTTGCATGGCAAAGGTTAAGGGTCTATAGTCAATATTTTTTCGTCAAGTCTACATCGGCATGTGGGAAGCTAGGCCAACTAAAAGCACTTTTAAATAGATTAGATTAGATTAGATTAGAGTTTGCTGACTCTAAGTCACTAATTTTATGTCCAGAGGACAGACAACTATTGTTTCTTACGGCGTGTATGGACCCATAACTAGCCGCTATAAACAAGCCATAAAAATAAACTAAAGTTAAACAAATAGAATAGTATTTTATGCAACTGTATCTTAAGGGGTCCTTAAAACACGAGTGTGGTTTCATGAAACGAGGCGTAGCCGAGTTTCATAAAGGGTCACATGAGTGTTTTAAGGCCTAATTACGTACAGTTGCATTTACATATTTTATCTACATCCATATATTAAATCCTCTATCATGCGTTCAAGAACCATTGAGAAACATTGACCTGCATTAACGAGAACTAGGTATGTCTGCCCCACGACCTGCGCCCGGTGCGCGCCCGAGGACCTGCGCGACGCAATTGCGCGCTCCTCCTGCAACGGTACTGTAATATAATGATGTATGTAATCTTATTATGTTACAGTTTTCTGTATCGTAATGACCATTACGATACTGCCGTGTTCATAATAGAATCCAATGCCGTAATGCTGGTCATTATCTATGGTTTTGAACGCATAGTGGAGGATTTACTATATGGGTGTGGATAAATTAAATTTTCCCTACGATAAGCGTTTCTAAGGCGTATTTGCTTGATCCTTGCAATAACTATACGCTGGCTCAGAATTGGTATTCATCCGTGTGCGAGACCGACTCCAGCTCGATTGTTAGTTTTTTTTTTCAAAATTATAATCCCTCGTAATCATCACAACGTCGTTCGGCATTCAGTACCGCGAATGTGAAAAAATATCAATTTTTTTTTTGCTTATTATCTATAGTACACAAACAAATACGCGATTCTGTATTAAAAAAATTACCAAAAAGCTACCCAAAACTGAGAAAATACGAGAAGAGTATAACCGCGAATGTGATTATTTCCCTCTCGCACCAGCATTACCGCGAATACGCCAGTGCCGCCATTATAGTAGCCGATGTAGTAAGTTACGTGCCTCTTTTTAAAGTAAGTTTTATACATTATTTCAATACTTAACGATTAAAACTATGTATTATTAGAATGGTTAAAGTATACATTTTGATTAGAAACATAGTTTTTGTACGATATACAGTACCTATTTAGTTCATAAAATAAACAAAAATATTTAATGTCACAATCGCGGATTTGATTTGACCATTTTTACACTCGATTTAACGTTCGCGGTTTTGACTTACATTTGGAGAGGTAGATCATTTAAATATTTTGCTTAAATTTAGGTAGTTTTAAGAGTAGATATGACATGGAGTTAATCGTAAAGAGTAATAACAGCGAATTTCATTACAAAACGACCAAAATATTTCTGCAAAATCCGCGTATGTTTCACTCTTGACTAAGACTGTTAGGTAAATACCGCTAATGTGCATTATTACAAAATATATAACTTAAATTTTAAATTTATGTTATTGGTAACAAAAAGCAATAATATCAAAGTTTAATAACAATATTATAACATACGGTAAAGCATACATTGGAATAAAAAGTGTTTTTAATCTCTCCTGTACAATGACCCAATTTGACATTCGCGGTACTGAACGCCGAACGACGAAAGTTTTATAGAGGTAATCAAATTGCTGCAAATACATGGTCCTATCACCATTTCTTATTCTGTATCCAAAGTATGGGAGCACGATTATGCTCTCGCCAAGCCGAGAATAAGGCGAACCGCTCAACCATCTTTTCTGGTTCTTATCTTTCATTTAATAAGTTCACGTTCCTGTACACTCGAGCTCAAGAAAAAGTAGAAAACAGGTGAGGTTTTAGCCTCATTCGATTTTTTTCTTTTACTTAACTTATAGACTTGGCCGTTTGGAGATTTCACTATTTTTTTTAGAAAAGCCGTGGTTCCCTAGTTGTTTCACCTATGGCCTCTCAAGCACAGGGTCTTGGGTTCAAATCCCGGCTCGTACCTCTGAGTTTTCGGAATTTATGTGCTAAATTACATTTGTAATTTACCATGAGCTTTACGTTGAAGGAAAACATCGAGAGGAAACCTGCATACACCTGCGAAGGAATTCATTGGTGTGTGTGAAGTTCCCAATCTACACTGGGCCCGCGTGGGAACTTCAGCCCAAGCCCTCTCAGAATGGCATGTGCCCTGCAGTGGGACGTATATAGGCTGGGATGGATGGATCTCAAAAGAAACTTCGCACGTTTTTTACATGTTCTTTTTTGGGATTTATTTTACAGTTTTCGTGTCTGGCATCATAAGGGTAGAAACAGAACGAAAGTCAAGAGATTACGTGACCACTTTTTATCACAGGATTTGTGATTATTATTTGTGACTTTTGAATAGCGTGCAAATCAACATCTTGATTATATAAGACATGTAAGCACTACTTTCCGCAAGAACTAAAGTCGCCAACATAGCTCGAAGAATCGCCAGACTCAAGCGGCAGTGGACAGGGCACATTGCTCGTAGAACTGATAGCCGATGGAGCCAAAAGGTTCTCGGGTAACGTCCACGGACCGGAAGACGCAGGCCTCCAACAAGATGGAGCCATGACCTGATTAATGTTGCTGGAACACGTTGGATGCAGATGGCACAGGACCAATCTGTTTGGCGAACCTTGGGAGAGGCCTACGCTCAGCAGTGGACGTTTTTCGGCTGAAATGATGATGATGATGAAGCATCACTTTTTCACGTTAACGTTTCTTGCGACAGAAAACCATATCTCAAAGTAATTGTAAATACGTCTGCAACTGGCACTTTTTCCATCGTTATTCGTATAAAATTTAATAACAGTTAAGAATCATAGGGCGTAGGATGCCAAGGATAGAGTGATTCACCCTAGTTCTATTCAAATATTTTAAATAAGCATAGTTGGACATTTTGAAATCCATGCTCTTTATTATAAATACAAAAAAACTGGTTTTGGCTGATGACATAAATTTAATTGACCAAAAACGATAAGTCTCTTTCTTTAAAAAATGATAATCAAAATTTAAAATGAAAACAAATATGGTGATCTGTTATAACTTATAACAAAATAATTAGGTAGTTCTTTTAATACTAAAATACCTCAAAATGTGACCTACTGAGACCGCACCTTGTTTGGCTTTGGTTCCTGTTTTTACCGCAGAAGCAGATTTTAGGTACTCATTTCTTTTTAAATTCTTTTTTTCGAATTACGACAAATTAAAGTTCAGAGAAGGAGCGCCTACCAGTGAAACACAAATGATTTTAAAAATATATCTTGAACTTTGTTTAATATGAAAATATTCCAAACTAGCTTTTGCCCGCGACTCCGTCCGCGTGGAATTAGTAATTTGGGCAGCTTATTTTTTTTATCCAATTTGCTTTTTCATCAATTATGGCTCTCCTTAGTTCCTCGATATAAAAAAAATTACCCCCCCCCCCCCCGCACCCCCGCACCCCCCCCCCTCACCGACCCCCCACCGAACCCCTCCCCCGCACACCAGCGTTCACATTCACCACTTCTAAAAACTGTTCTATTAATTCTTAAAATAGACGTATCTTTCTTATTTGTGAACCGATTCAAATGAAACAAACACTAAATGCGTTTCTGAGATTAGCGCGCACAAACGCACAGACAAACAGACAAACAGACAAACAGACAAACATACAAACAGATAAACAAACAAACAGACAATAATTCTAAAAAACATTGTTTTGGGTTCTATTGCGCTAGTAAATAGCCCTAGTGACAGTTTTTCTCAAATATCTTCAATGTACAGACACCAACTTGTTACAGATTTATTATATGTATAGATGAAATAGCACACTATTCAATGAAGTCCCAGATAGACGTACAAATTAAATTCAAACCTTACTTAGCAAGTTTCATTAAATTATTCTCTAAATTTTATTACAATTTATCTAAGAACATTCCGCCGGCTACGTGACCTCATTAAACTAAATTTTTATCGAAAGCCTGAAGGTCGGCCTTGAATTCTTTACGGGGGAGGGTTTTATGTCCCAACTTAAATTACTTCTTCATTGATGGCGGTGCCGAGATGCTTGGAGTTTGAGGTGATGCCCACTATATTATGTAAAACAGTGTAAAGGCCATCCAGTGCCAAAGACACTTCTAATATACGTAGAATAAGTACCTACATACAATTCTAACAACTGCTATTTTACTTGGGTTTTATTTGTGAAATTTCCCGGATAACTACATAAAGATGGATTTAACAGAATTAAAGATAAGATTAAAGCCACAATTACTAAAAAAAACTATTTCAATATTTGTGTAATGTATTTATAAAATATAATTAACTGACATACTGTTACAAAAGTGTTAATAAAGCTTAAAAAAATGTTCATTCTGTAGCATATTCACTAAGATCTTCTTTAATATAAAATCTGGTTGGAACTACTTCGAAGAATTTTTCTGTTATATTGCACAGGATTTCACTAGTTTTCTCCATAAAAGGTCCATCAAAGAAGGGAGCAAAGCTTTTTCCATTTTGGTTGAGTATTCGCACTACGACTTCACCTGAAAGTAAAAAAAAAAACATTTTTTTAAAAAACATTTTATATTTGCTAAGACGGTTGAAACAACTTATTTTAATCAAGTATAATAGTAAAACTTCAAAAGTTTTAATATTCATGTGATTATATTCAAGCATACACACTTAAATTTTTTAACATAAAATAAGTAGTAGGAAGTTGCACTAATTATAAAATAACAACAATCAATGTCAAATCAGACGTCAAATTTTAGATCAAGTAAATTGGACGACTACTTTGACATTGATTATCGTTAATATTTGCTTGGGTCAACTCACTCCCAAACACGTATTTGACTTTAAACATCACAGTTTTATAAATACCAAAATGCAACTTCGAAATAACACCATTTAACTCTAATATACTGACTTTGAATAGCTTATGATAGTAAAATCGTAATATGTAATACTTACTGACGTCTTCGTCACCCAAAAAAATATTGTCTGCAGCGAAAGCAAGATTTCCTAAAATTTCGGATTTCGACTTTGTCTGACCATCTACTCCTGATAGATACACTTCTCCCTTCGGATCTTTGGTAACTTTAATTTTGAAGTCAAAATGAAGACGTAATCTTTCTGAAATTAAAAGTTCGTGAAATAATTGTTCTCATTTATGTGATGCTGATGACTATCTCATTACTTGGCTCAAATCCATTACATTCAGAGTAAGTACCTAAACTAGATAAAATTTAACAAGTCTTTTATTAATTGAGACTTCACCTTTTATTCTATTTCATTTAAAAAATTATAAAGTACACCTCTACGAAAGTCTACTACAGCATTTAATCAAATTTATAAGTTTGGATTACGATAAATCTTTTAATAAAATGGCATTGTTCAAAAAAATTATACGCATAGAACTAAACCCACCAACTTTGACTTTTCCAAAACCATTGCCATGTACAAAGTCGCCTCCCAATAAGCTCTTGACTAAGGGACTAGAGGAAGAAGCTTTGTAATGTCCCTTCACTGTAATATCGCAAGTCAAGTCCATCGATGCAGCTCCACGCGAGACATCAGTTCTAGAATCACAACATTTACGTCTCAAGTTAAGAACATTTTTTTCTAATATCTACATTTCATAGGTACTCGTAAACATTGATATCCAATTTCAAGTCGATTTGACCACTGAAAGAGAATGACATCTAACTTGCATAATTCAAAACAGTCACTTTACTTTTTATTTTAAATGATAAGACTTACATCATCTTATGAATTTCGCAATCCTTAACTCCTTTAACTACTCCATCAACAAGAGTGATATCGAATATATCAGCAACGGATACTGATACATTCTTCAGCTCAAGTGGATCTATTGGAGGAATACCCAATTCCTTCACTCCCGTTTTTCCTATGCTGCTTATAACTGTTTGAAATAATTCTCTCTGGCAATCGTTGTCTCTTATACTACATTTTGGTAGTGAAGACACTGAAATCAACAACAAAATAAAATAACCCTGTATCCTTAAACAAAATTCACTTAATTGACATTTTTACCACGACCTTTCAACGCGTGGAAGCCATTGACAATTATGCTGCGTGTAAAACAAATTTTCAATTGTTGCCGGTGACTTCGTCTGCGAAGAATTATTATCCCTCAGAAACTATTAATTCTTAAAGGATAAGAACAGTTCTTTCCTTCCGAGACAAGCTATGTCGGAGCAAATTATGCTTACATCGATTCATACCATTGATTAAGTATCAAAAATCCAAACGTCTTTCCAAACTTTCTTATGTTTAATATTAGTAGGATAAGTTAGGATACGATTAGAAGAATCATGTCATAAGGGACAGGACAGAAGTAATTACATACCTATTGCTTTGTTGCCTAATTTTGCTAAAATATTTGAAAAAGTAATATTGAAACATCATATTTTAAATGCTAACTAGTTTGGGTTTCAAAAAGGCAAAAATACGACATTGGCTATTTTTAGTATTTTGCAGCAAATTATGGTTAGACATTCATAAAAAAAGACGTCTATTGGTCTGTTTCTAGATTTAACAAAGGCATTTGACTGCGTGTCTCACGAAATTCTCCTGAAGCAGCTAGAAGACGTCGGTATTCGCGGAATTGTATTAGAATTGGTTGCGTCTTATCACTCAAATAGATCACAAGTCACAATACTAGATACATACGACAAAACTAAAAAAAATGGTTACAAGAGTGTAAGAGTGTGCTCAACGCAGTGTACTAAGACCTCTACTGTTTCTGATCTATGTAAATGAATTTTCACACGTAACTAACCACTTGTGTGTTATGTTCGCTGATGATGCAACTATTTTTATATCAAAGGACCACGGCTTTGACATTACTATTGTATAATTCATTAATAATTAGAACATCGGTTGGTTATCGTCATTAATCGTAATTTAAGTGTCAATCTGAAAAAGACAAAGATTTTGCAATTTAAAAATTATAGACAGTCCGGCTTCCAGTTATTATTTTGAGAAAGAATATATACCTATGTTGCTGGAATTGAAATATTTAATCATTTACCTGAATGTATTAAGTCTCTAGAAGGTACCCAGTTTAAGAGGAAACTTAAAGAATGGCTACTTAGCTACTAAAATTTAAATGAATAAAAAATAATTCAGAGTTTAGGCTATTGTTAAGTAAAATTTTATTGTACGTCCGAAATGGATAAACTGTTGGAACTGTAATTCTGAAATTTAACGTGAGCTTGTATGTGTACACAGTCTTGACAATTAATAAATGATTTATGATTTATGTCAACGCTTACATGAAAAAAATCTAAAAGCTGATTTCGGCTTTGAACTTACCAAAACTTGCGTCTCCGAATAAGAAAATGGAACACAGAAAAAGTACTCGGAACATGTTAAGGGCTCCAACAGTTTACGACTGAACCGGCCAGACATACGCTTCACTTTAAATACTAGCCAGAAACAAAAAATAAACGATGACCGTTTGACCGTATTTATTTGACTAAAAAAGGACATTAAGTAACTTGTTCGCAGTTTTTGAATTCGGTTAGCCACAAAAATCAGCCACTAAGTTTTATCGCCATAAAAAGATTTGGTTGGTAATAAATTAAATTCAGTTTTGCAAACAATTCAAAAATGGTCAATAATTCAACCTATATACAGTTAGCGTGTAATATTATATGACGTTAATAGTTGTACTGGAAAATAATTACTTCATTATCTTCATCCCAGCCTTTATACGTCCCACTGCAGAATACAGGCATCCTCTCAGAATGAGAGGGCACGAGCCGCAGTTCCCACGCGGCCCCAGTGTGGATTGGGAACTTCACAAGAACCATTGAATTTTTCGCAAATGTATGCAGGTTTCCTCACGATGTTTTCCTTCACCGTAAAGCTCATGGTAAATTTCAAATATAATTTCGCACATAAATTCCGAATAATTCAGTGGCGCGAGACCGGATTTGAACCCACGACCCTCTGCTTGAGAGCCCATAGATCAAACCACTAGGCCACCAAAGCTTTTTAAAATTATTACTTGATCAGCAACATTTCATAAGCATGATTTCAATTGACCAGCAGATATGAAATGTTAAATACACCCACTTAACCAAACATATTTAGTACCGACCTTTGCAAGAGGGGTGCCCCTTGTTTTATATACAAATATTTAATAGAATTTCGTTTTATAGAAAATGTTTCACATAATATTTAGTACATATATTTTCATTTCTAATATTATTTTTTCAAGGACTATTTGTTTTAGTGAAACTTATTAAAATTACGCGCATTTTAATGCATTCCTCGGTTCTCGTGCCTCCCATGTCTCCGAAACAAATACCCTCCTCCACCCACGTTTTAACCGGCTCGGAAGAATTGGCATCGCGAATTCATACATGGCTCATTGCGATTCAATCCGCGTGTGCGATACTAGATCGATAAGCGAAACGACCCCAGCCACTTGAAAAAAGTGACGACTGCTCCACTTGGTACTTGTACACATAAGACAACAACATAAATAAGACATTTTTTTCTTAAAATATTATTACAAAAAGCTTTTTTTATTATTGACATTGTCAGCAAGCAGGTTTTTAAAAGTCATCATCATTCTCATTCTCATCATCCCTATTTTTTTTTTATTATGAGAAAGAGGCAGACGAGCGAGCGAGTCATCTGATGGAAAACGATCACTACCGCCAATAAATACCTACCAACAACTTAAAGAGAGTCACTGATCTCTTGCCGGCCTTTAAAAAAGAGAGGAATAGGGAGAGGTATTGGGCTCCCGGCGCTCTCACTGACCGTACGAAACGCAGCAGGGATACCTGCTGCTTCACACCGGTGTTCTGTGAGAGGGTGGTAGTGCCCCGAACGAGCCGTCCCATTTATGATGCAGCGGCTAGCTATAACATGGCTCTACCACTACTAAATGCGGAGCTTCTACGGAGGCTGCCACAATGGGTACTGCACAGCACCCAACACCTGCGTCTGCGACGGTGGCTACCGCAAAGACTTCAGCGTCAAAGGACGGTCACTATACATCAAGAGGGAGAGGCGGTCCAGAAGAGAAACCTATCAACGTTGCTAAACTTTTGGTGTTCAAAATACACGAATATGCACTCGCTAATCTACAGCATTATAAGATGCGCACAAGCCTCCTTTCAGACTTTGGGACAGTTTGTAAATAACCCAGGTATGGGACGCGACGTGTGTCAACACTCTTGTCGCATTCCATATCCAAAAGACCGCACTCAGAGTTGCAGTGGCTGCCGATGAGGCTCAAATAAATAAGCGCCGCAAATATGCATCTTTTACAAACTGTCATGAGTTTGCGGCGGTAGTTTTTGAGACAGTGGGATGTCAGAAGGCACTAGACTTTTTATTAGACCACTAGACTTTTTTTTAATTAATTTACTTTTTACCAGTCGGTCATCACATCTGGTTTTGGCCTCAAGCGACTCACCCCGGGGCTGGCATTTACCACTCTCAAAAACTAGGAGTAGCAGTTCAGAAAGGTAATGCGATCAGTGTCACGGGGTCAATGGGTATGGCAGAAAATCTTGACGACTTTTTTTAACTTTGTAGTTTTAGTTAAGCTCATATTAGTTTTAGTTTTCTAATTGTATTTTACTAGTAGGTTACGTTGGATATAACTGAGATGGATTATCGTAATAAGTATTTATTAGGGTAACAACAAGGCAGCGTCAAGTGGAAAAGTCCAGAAGTGAGATTCACCGCTTTGTTATTCAACTGGCGAAGCTTTGTCATTGAAAAAAGAATACTGCAGTCTTACTCGCGCCGGAAGTGATAAAAAGGGATAAAATATGATAAGTAGCGGCGGCGAGTCCTGGTAATTTGGATTCTAATGGTGTAAATAGGTGGCGAGAAATTGCCTGAAGTTTATGTTGCTTGTATTGTCTTAATGTAACCTTGTTCTTCCTTTATTGACTACAGTCAGTTTCGATGAGTTCCATATTTTTATTTTAACCACACAAAAGAAGAACATGACTATAATCATTTTGCGAATGCTTCCAAATCATCCGGAATACAATACAATACTATCCTACTAACATTAATATAGGAAGTTTGTGAAACTAACGGCTAACAAATCTGGATGAAAATTGGCGTACAGATAGACAAAGATCTGTTTTGAGACATAAAATACATACTATCCCGATAATGACGGAGCGACGACCTGGTTAAGGTTGCGGGATCGCGTTGGGTGCGCATGGCACGGGACCGATCTGTTTGGCGAGCCTTGGGGGTTCAGCAGTGGACGTCTTTCAGCTGAAATGATGATGATACTGATCCCGATAATGCGTTTCCCTGGGATAATATTTAACTTAAAAAAATAATAGAGGGCGCTGTCCAAGAACGTTGAGGTAGGCAACTTGGCTTTCAAAAAGATGCGTGAACTTCGTCTGGAATTAATAGGGCGATGACAGACCAGACGATTGACGACCAGATGGCCTAGTGGTTAGAGAACCTGACTATGAAGCTTGAGGTCCCGGGTTCGATTCCCGTGTCGGGGCAGATATTTGTATGAAAAATACGAATGTTTGTTCTCGGGTCTTGGGTGTTTAATATGTATTTAAGTATGTATCTACCTATATAAGTATGTTTATCCGTTGCCTAGTACCCATAACACAAGCTTTACCTAGCTTACTTTGGGACTAGGTCAATTGGTGTGAATTGTCCCGTGATATTTATTTTTATTTTATGACAGGGCAAATGTTGTGCTTTTACAATGTTACCTTAGGTAACCTTTTTTCAGGCCAAACTCTAAATGTTTCTTCTGAAGGTATTTCTGAGGGCTAGTTGAAAATATTTTCAAGTCCAATGATCGTTAAGACTTAAAAAAATATATGCACTATTTTATTTATCTACACGTTTATTTTAAGACAAAAATAATAACGGCAACTACGTTAACGTTCTACGAAATATAATTTAGAATAAAATTAACTGTCATATTTGTAAGTGCATGATTTATTTTTAAATAATTGTAAATCCTGTAATGTGTTCTGTTAAACAAATACACGTTTGTGAAGAGACAAGCATTGTTCAACGCCAAATAAAGATTAAAAACCTTTACAAGAGTGTTTTTCAAGTGTTTGAGAGTGACTCAATCACAAGCATCCATTTTTTATAAAACGCAAACAGGATAGACCTGTCACAGAAGCGTTTTAGGATCCCGCATAAAATTCATGAACCATTGTAATATTTTGTCAAGCTTTTTTTAATTTGCCTTGTTTGTATTGTGAGTCTTTAGTGGGTCAGGTCTGATTTTAGCTCCTTCCTATTGATAGATTGATCAGAAATTTGATAGATACAGATATGTAGTTCGGATGACAATGCCAAAGCAAGTGACGTCAGCGAAAAATTTTTTTTTATAAAAAAAAATATGATCATCTACCAGTGTCCCAAATTTTAAAAGAAGTAAATATAGATACGGATATAGGGCACAAAAGTAACAAGGAGGTTCGCCTTTGTCGGGCATGACATGGAGGACATCATCCCATATACATACGTCCCACCCACTATTACATTACTACTAATCAGTGATCGTACTTTTTGTAGCATTTTTGGTTGTCAGTTATAGTGCCCAATATTAAATTGTTTGAACCAAGGATCAAATAAAATCGAAGGCATTTAGAACTAAGTAATAACTTAAAAAGTAATAATTTAGGGATGGTTGGTAATTAAATAAAAAATAAAAACGATTCAAATATCGTCTTGAAGAACGCCTGTTATCTACCTCTATTTTTATTAAGTTTTATGTTCTGTATTCTGTATTGTTCGTGTTTTTGAGGCGTGCAGTAGAAATCGAAAACACAGAAAATTTTCTTAGAACATGTAAAGCCCAACCTAATATGCATAATGAAATGAAGGGTTAATTTACTATTATGAGAAAATGTGTTGCAATAAATCCTTATCTGAGGTTATAGTTATTATTTGTGATTACAAATTGATATACTAACTTTTTTGCTGTATATTTGCATTGACAGTATAATGCGTAATGGCAGTCCAGGAATACATATAGAAGTCATTGATTTCTTCAATGACGTCCCGTCAAGTGATAAAAAACAGTTGCGTTGATTTTATGTGTGAAAATAAGCAATAATTATTAACTGATTAAACACAATGGAGAAACTGTTAAGTAAGCACAGTTTTTTATTAAGGAAAATTCTTCGATATTTATTGTACTAAAAAAATGACACGATTGAAACATGTTTTGACGAGAACATTAAAAGTATTAAAACATATAATAATCTTTTGATGTTAATCAAAAGATTAAGTAAAAAATTTAGCGTTTTATTTTTCAACGACAACATAATATTACATTATTTTAAACGTCAATCAAATTATACACGTCGAAAACCCTAGGTCGCTGTCGTGTGTCATTTGACGTCATCGCACCAAAAATGCTACTAAATCTACGATCACTGCTACTAATACTACTACTAATTTTTAAACGCATCGCTTAGAGCACCTGGGCCCAATTGCATAACAAAGTACAACTAATTTACAAGCGGAACTCTCGCTTCAGTTATATTAACTAGAAAGGGAGTTCCGCTTGTAATATAAGTTGTACTTTGTTATGCAATTGGGCCCTGGATGCCAAACGCCTCAATATAAAAACCCGTCCGAGACCTATACCTACACTTACAAATACAATGATAGTGGTCAATTACATTGCGCACTTTGTAATAGAACCTTCAAAACAAAGTTTGGCTTTGCCAGCCATATTCGGGCACACAAGTAACAAATGAGCTTAAAGGTTCGCCTTTGTCGGTCACGGCATGGAGGAGATCATCATACGTCCCACCTCCTCCTCCTCCTCTCATGAGAGGGCTTGGGTAGTAGTTCCTATGCGAGCCCAGTTCATACCAGGAACTACACATAGAAACACACTGGAATTTATTCGCTGGTGCTTCGTTTCATAAATCTTCTGGTAAATCTCAAATGTAATTTCGCCGTCTCATAGTATCTTAGTCTTAGTGTTCACATAAAACTACGGAACCCACCACGTAGCTCGCGGTTCCGTGGCTCTCCCTAGCCCAATCAGACATGAAACCAAACGATTTGACATTTCCAATGACAATAGAAATAATTGGCTGGAACCCTCGACCCAGTCACTTGTCATGTACAGGGACGATGTTACAGTCCACAGCACAGGTTAATAACTGAAAATTTATGTTTTTCTGGCTCACTGCTAAATATTTTTGCTGGATGTACACAGTTAGCATTAAAAGTAGCTGCATAGTTTTGTACCATGTCGCTTTACATTCAGTTATGTAACGCCATATAAAACTGACAATTGTGTTAAAATGACAAAGATGATGATGTATCCTCTACTCGTGGACTGTAACAGTCACTGTACCAGGTACGTGGGTAGTTTTCAAAATATTTGTACCCAATTAAGGGATTAATTAAAAACAAAATTTAATTAATTACCTGTGAGTCACGAAAGTTAGTCATACAAAGTATATAATAACTCCGTTACTCACAGGTAATTAACTAAATTTTGTTTTTAATTAAACCCTTAATTGGGTACAAATATTTTGAAAACTACCCACGTACATTATGTTCCTAAGTAATATTGATTGTCGTTATTTTTGTAGTTGTTTTTTGTTTTGTTTTCGTGTCGTTGTTTTGTTATTTTTGTATAATGCATTTTGAATGGTACTGTAACGTTGCGTTTTTCGCATTTATAATTTAAATTTCGCGGCACTATGAAAAGTGTCCCACATTTAAACTTTCGCGCTTATCGCTTTAAACATTTTACATCGTCATTGGTTCGTTTCCGTGACGTGATTGGGCGAGCCACAGAGGCTCCTTATTCGTCCTTCGTCTTATAACATCTGGTGTAGCCAGTGATATTAACTTTGCACAATGAGGTATTTCTGACAACTCGAAAGTTTAATCACACAGGTTTTGCATTTTATTTTCCTTAAGTTTCGTTTCAGATTCAAAATAATATTCCAGATTTCATTTCATATATCTTTGTAATTATAAACAATTTCCAATTTTCTGTCAGAAACGTTCTCGTTGGCCAAAACGGTTAGATTCCGGGCTGACAGAACGGAGCTGTCATTAGAAATGCTCCGGCGTCAGACGCTTTTCCTATTTGCGAGCTGAAGCGACGCGGACGCAAGATCTAAATTTATACATTTAATTTAAAGTCGAAGTCCGAAGAAGACTTGAATGGCGATCGAAGATCGGCGGGTTGGCGGGTCCAGCATGTAATTTTAGTCACGATTCCGACGTGTTGCGGCTGGAGGGTATAATTTTCATTGACAAGAGATTATTTCAAGACTTTCATTTTCAAGAGTTTGTTTCAAGAGATGTTCAAGACAATGCTTTTCCATAACACCTTTCAAGAATAACAATTAATGCTACATTTGAGGACTTCACCACTTCATTCTTAAATCCTTTGCCTCATCTCAATATTTTCTCCACGAGTGAGAGCATGAGCAAGGCATGAGAGCGGTGATACTGGTTGGCATGACCTCAACTGAGTAGCTGCGGGGCAACACTTCGTGGTAGCAGAGGCAGGACGACGAGGCTCCCGAGACCACGGCCGGAGGAAACCGCAGGGAGTTCCCGGCGTGGAGCCACGCCCTGTTTCCATGAGGTGGGCCCTAATTCCCACACATTCCAGTAACTGATTTTATCTTTTCAAAGTAAGTTTCCAGTAATTTACACACAAATGGTGGTATAACATTTTGTAGGGACTTTAGTATTAGCACATACATATTTAGTTATAATTCAGTCCTACCATAAGCACGAACCGACCCTGATTTCTTTTTATGCTCTGGTTTTCAATGTTTTGCATAAAGTGTATGTGTTCATGTGATTTGACTAGGAATAAATTCTAAATTATTTACCCATTTCTGCATTTTACTTTCAGATCCAAATTTCCCTACATTTCCCATTTTCATTTCATTTTCCAGTTTTCATAGTTTTCACTTAATTTTTTTGTAGCGTGGGGATTTTACCTTTTTTTCCCATCACGTTACAAATGGCGCCCACTTTCTTTCTTTTAGGTAGGAGTTATACCATCATTTCATGTGTTTATTAAATTCAATTGCTAACTTGTAATATTACTTATTTTTCATTTTAATTCTGTGCCAAATTAAACCATCGGAGGATATTTTATGTGATGTGTGCACATTGTGGTGCTTTTATTGTCAGTAATATACTGAATATTTCTATGTGTAATTTGTGTACTAATAAAGGTTCGCATTTTCATTAATACACAAATTCACAAACTTTTATGATCTCTTGAATATTTTTTCTTATAGCTGAGTAGTGAGTAGGTGTGTGTTTTAGTGGTTTTTTGGTTGGTACAGGTTTGCTCAGCTAAGCTGGCAGCCATTTTGTGTACAATTTTATTTGCCACACCCTAAAACATTACACTGAATTTATACTTCTCAGTCAGTGTTATTTTTTTTGAATTTCTGGGATTAGTTATTTATATTGACTATTCATGTTTACCTAAGACTTAAGAGCCTCCGGGTATAATATTTGTTCATCGGGATACTTAATTGGAAAATTTGAATTTATTTTATTGCATCTTAAGTGTGTGGTGTGGTCATAACAACAAAAAAATTTTCTCCATTTCACATTGAATTTCAGGTACAATTCTGATAAATTTTATTAACAAAACAGTTCCCTTTTGAGTTTGACAAAGTTTCATTGACTTAGATTTTGATTCAATAGCATATTTTACCTTCTTTATTCCAAATATTTGAGTACTAACATAAGACTGAAAAAATTTAAAAGACTGAATTTTTTTTTCTTAGATTTACATAGTGTAAGGATTTTCCAGTACAGAAGCTCGGTGTAATTTTCACCCGACTTCTTAAGAACTTGTGATTTGTTTGAACTTGGTACATATTATGTACTAGAAAAGTGCATACGGTGTTGCATTAATTTATAGTACAGAAGCACACCATAGTTTTCATCAATTTTATAACTTTTGTCTGAGTGTTGTAAATTTATGAAGTATGTAGTTTAAATAGTTATTGTAGTCCAGAAGCACACCATAGTTAGCATTAACTTACATTATTTTTGTCTGGAAATTTTTATTGGTTGTTAGATTGACTTTTAATAAGTACATAAGTTGGTAAAATAGTTCAGAATCTCACCATACTTTTTATGTAGCGTAACAAATGTTGTTCCTTGAATATTTATAGTTATGTGTGCTATTGTTTAGTAATTGTAGTAGAGCAGCTCACTTTCATTTTACTGAGTCACAAGAATTTATTTTCATTTTGAATGTTGATATTTTATGGTTAAGCCATAGTATTTTAAGGAGTTGTAGGAATATTTATTGTGAGTTTTACCACCATTTTGTTTGCATTTAACTTAAATAATATTTCAATATGGTAGGAACGCGTGGTAATCCGAATATTGAGGAGGAACCACCTGTACAGGTACCGGAAGGGGAACCAATTAAATCCGATACGAAGGTTAAGCAACAGAGGGATTCACCTGTCACTACAAATATTGTGTGTTCGGGTGATAAAGATTTATCCAAATGGAAAGTCAGATTTAATGGTACTGGCGATCCTAGGTCCTTCCTCGAGAATATTGAAGAGCTGCAGGCTGCCTTTGGTGTTTCAGACGAGAAGCTGTTTCAGTCTGCATCGCTGTTGTTTGTGGACAAGGGTTTAATTTGGTTGAGAGGTGTTCGGTCACAGGTCACATCTTGGACGGAGCTCAAGGATCTGTTGTTAGAAGAGTTTGACTCTGTTGATTTTGACTATAGGTTGAAAGGGGAGATTCGGGCCCGCACTCAAGGTGCTGATGAACCTGTACATATTTATATTGCTGTCATGTCCTGCCTTTTCAGCAGGCTGCGTGTGCCTTTAGGTGAAGAAGAGAAGCTAGAAATTCTGTTGCACAATATCAGGCCCAGCCTTGGTCAACAGTTGGCATTGGTTGAAATTCATTCTGTAGCGGAGCTTAAGGCGAAATGTCGGTTATTAGAGTCAGCAAAGCAGCGAGCTAATTTATTTACTGAACCTCCAAAACTTACATTGAGTCCAGAGTATTCTTACAGCGGAAAGTCAAAGCCAGTAGTAGCGGCTGTAGTTCAACAACCAGCTCCAGCTAAGAAGGCACCCGTGAAAAAACCTGTTTGTTACAAATGTGGTAAGACTGATCATTGTTTTAGGAGGTGTAGGGTAACACCCTCTTCTATTAAATGTTTTAAGTGTGGGGAACAAGGCTTTACAGTTATAACTTGTCCTAAGTGTACAAATTCAAAAAACTAGTAGCGAACCGAAGCAAATTTCAAAGTAGTCAGTTAAGTTCTGTTGCTAAGTTTTACAGTTATAATTCTATTGCTTCGGTTTTGTTCTCACCTGATCCAGGTGACATAAGACCACATTTAAACATTTTAATTAACGATTTTGGAGTTTGTGGACTGTTAGATTCTGGAGCCTGTATATCTATTTTGGGGAATAATTCTCATCTCCAACTAATTAAATTTGGTTTTGACTGGCATGAAACATCTCACACATCATGTAGTGTTGCTAATGGGGTAAATTGTGAAACAATTGGGTACATGTTTGTCCCAGTTACTTTTAATAATATAACCAAGGTTATAAAGTTTTATGTAATTCCAACTATAGTTTCAAATATCATTTTGGGCTGCGATTTTTGGAAAGAATTTAATTTAGCACCTGAAATTTTTGATAAAATCAACTATAGATGCCCCTCAAATTCTTTGTTTTCCTTGAATGCCATTAATTCTGACCAGATACATGCTTTACAAGCTTTTGACGATTTAGGTTCGGATAAAAAGGAGTTAGCCGAGTCTATTATAAATAAATTTCATGACATTTCTTTTGAAAGTAAAGGACTAGGTAGGA
The DNA here is from genome assembly GCA_947563465.1 of Archips xylosteana. Taxonomy (NCBI): domain Eukaryota; kingdom Metazoa; phylum Arthropoda; class Insecta; order Lepidoptera; family Tortricidae; genus Archips; species Archips xylosteana. Next base: position 16,858,679 of record OX387352.1, on the reverse strand, counting down.
CGCATTTAACTCAACATTTTATTGATACGGGAGAGGTGGCTCCCCTGCGTACGAGGCAGTATCCATTGTCACCAGAGAAGAAGACCGCTTTGAACGCAGAGTTGGACCGGATGCTGGAGCTAGACGTGGTCACGCCTAGCGAAGGTGCTTGGAACAATCCTGCTCTCCTAGTACAGAAGGCAAATGGTGACTGGAGGTTTTGCTTAGACTGTCGAAAACTGAATGCAGTAACAAAGGGTGACGCGTACAATATGCCTTACATCCCACAGATTTTAGATAGCTTAAAAGAAGCTCGTTATTTGTCCTCAGTCGATTTAAGTTCCAGCTTTTGGCAAATTCCTTTACATCCAGATTCACAGGAGAAGACAAGTTTCACAGTTCCAGGTCGTGGCCTCTTTAAGTTCAAGGTAATGCCTTTTGGTCTTTGTGGTGCTCCAGCCAGACAACAAAGACTGATGGATGCTTTAGTTGGTTACAATTTCTGCAGCGACATTGAAAATGGCATGGTGTTTTGCTATGTAGATGATATAATCATCGTTAGCTCTGATTTTGATACACATTTACTTCTTTTAAACAGGGTTTTGGAGAAATTGCGGTCCGCTAATCTGACAATAAATTTTAAAAAGTCGAATTTTTTTAGGAATTCCTTGAAATATTTAGGATACGTGATTGACGAATTTGGTCTTCGTACAGATCCTGAGAAAGTGGCTGCTATTTTGAATTTTCCAACTCCAGGATCTGCGAAGGATGTCAAAGTTTTCTTAGGAACTTGTTCCTGGTATCGGCGGTTTATCCGAAATTTCTCCACAGTTGCTGCTCCTTTAAACAAATTGACTAGCAAAGTAAAGAAGGCTCCTCCGTTCACCTGGAGTGAGGAAGCAGAAACTGCATTTAATACCCTGAAAAACCTTCTCGTGTCTGCTCCCATTTTAGCTGTCCCGGATTTTACTAAACCGTTTGCAGTACACTGCGATGCTTCTGCTTATGGTATAGGTGGAATGCTGTCCCAAAACATCAATGGTATTGACCATCCTGTTGCCTATGTGAGTCGGGCGTTGTCTAAAAGTGAACAGAACTATAGCGCAACGGAGAGAGAAGCCCTTGCTGTCATCTTTGTCGTTGAAAAGTTCCAGGCTTATCTTGGTTCACGACCTTTCAAGGTGATTACAGATCATGCAGCCTTGAAGTGGTTCATTAACTTGGAAAATCCCACAGGCCGATTGGCAAGATGGGGTTGTAGGCTCTCTCAGTTTAATTTTGAGATCGAACATAGGCGAGGCACTGACAACGTTGTTCCAGATGCTCTTTCGAGACTTATGAAAGTAGATGCCATTAATGTTTCTCCGGCAGATGCAGTTGCAGATCCTTGGTATGACAGGGTTCTAAAGGGTTGTATTGACTTTCCTGCAAATTTTCCAAATTTTTCCGTTAAGGATGCGAAGTTGTACAGGTATTGTAAAAGTAAATACAACCTTTTGAACGAGTTTGACTGGAAGGAGGTAGTTAGGAAAGGAGATAGGCAGGCCATTTTAAAGGAGAATCACTGTGAACCCACCGCAGCACATTTTGGGGTTTTTAAAACTCACAGGAGATTGTGCCTTCGTTACTTTTGGCCGGGAATGCACAAAGATGTTGTGGAGTTTGTGAAGTCTTGTGACAGCTGCGCAGCTTACAAACACTCCACTAAAGGCACAGCTGGGTTGATGGGTCAGCCTAAAGTTTGTCATAGGCCTTTTCAAGTGCTCTCGGTAGACCTAGTTGGTCCTTTGCCTCGCTCTAATTCTGGATTTACATTTTTGTTGGTTGTTACTTGTTGTTTCTCCAAATACAAATTTTTGTTCCCACTTCGGCGTGCTAGCAGTGCGTTAGTAGCTAAACATTTTGAAAATGATATCATTCTGGTTCATGGAGTTCCGGAAACCGTAATTGCAGATAACGGAGTGCAGTTTACGGGATCTGAATTCCGAGCCATGATTCAACGTTATAATATTCCTAACTTACACTACACGCCCCGCTATACGCCGCAAGTAAATTTAGTCGAAAGGTTCAATAAAACAGTCATGGTAGCGGTTTCATCCTATGTAAAGGATAACCATAGATCCTGGGATCAAAATCTCTGCAAAATTCAATTTGCCATAAATAGTGCCATTAATGAAAGTACGAATTTTTCACCTTTTTTCCTAGTGCATGCTAGAGAGCCAGTAATTAATGGTAAATTTTACAGAGATTCTGACAAGGCCTATGAACCTGGTATTCCACGAGAAGAGTACGCAGGAGAATTTGGGCACATGACTAATATTTTTGAAGAGGTGAGAGGTCATTTACTTAAGGCTCACGCCGCTAATTCCAAGTACTATAACTTGAGAAGGCGGCCAGCGAAGTTTAAAGAGGGAGATTTTGTTTGGAAGCGTACTTTTGTGCAAAGCGACGCCAGTAAATTTAAAATGGCGAAGCTGGCACCTAAATACGAGAAGTGTAGGGTAAAGAAGGTTCTTTCACCCTTGGTTTATGAGTTGGAACGACTTAATGGCCAGTGTATAGGTTCCTGGCACGTTAAGGATTTTAAGACATAGTTCTACTCAAATTTTTGAAGTAATTTTTTTAACATAGTTTGTAGTAGTGTTGGTTTGTTGTGGAGAGTTGTAGTGCTGTAGATATGTCAGTGGTTATTTTCAAAGTGTCAACACAGTTTATGTAGTTGTACACCGAAGGTTTATAAGGAAATGATGAACAAGTTTATTGTGTCATTATTGGTAAGATTGGTGATGTATGTGTATATGTATAAAAGAGTATGAAGAGAAGCATGTATGGGTGGTGTATGTTAGGAAATTTCAGCTGATAAGAGTATGAGTGTGGGAAGAGAATAACTACCTGTCATGACTGCCTACTCACTGTTAGTATTACATTGTATTTAATTTTGTATAAGATTTTTCCTTTTTTGGTCAGTTTAGGCAGAATTTATTTTCTGGAATGTTTGGATTCAGTTTTGAATTTAAGGCTATTTTTTTTGCTAGGTCTTTAAGTTACACTTTGGAAAACTTAAGACTGATGGCTATTGGGAGTTTTAGATGGAAATTTTGGAATGTTTTTTTGATGGGTTTATTGGAAGGAGTAGGTAAGGTTTTTAGAAGGTAGATGGTTTGGTATGTTTTTGAAGTTAAGTTATTGGAAAGTTATTGATGGTGGTAGGTGAAGTTACTCAGTTGGAGGCTGTAGTAAGATTTTTTTTCATGGTTGGTTTATTTAACATCTTCGCCCGGACTGGCAGACTATATTGGTTGCAAGTGATGTGTCCTGGCTTGTTGGATTTTTTTTTTTGGAATGGAAAGTTACTGGATTGAAAAGTCATACTGAGTATGTAGAGCTAGGTATATTTAGTTAGGAATTTTCATATTTTAGTAAGAATATTCTATATAGATTCTTTGTTAAATTTTCTTTAACGGTGGAAATTCCGTCCTTATTTTAGGTTTATTTCGGTTGTTTTTCTGGGTGATCAGGGAAGATTACCCGATTTTGTAGCTGGTTGATTAGATATAAGATTTTGTTTGGGTAAATATTTTAGGATTGTTTTGGTAAGTCGCTGGGACAGCGACAGGTTCACATCTTTGTGAACCTTTCCCTTGGGGAGGGAGTATTGTAACGTTGCGTTTTTCGCATTTATAATTTAAATTTCGCGGCACTATGAAAAGTGTCCCACATTTAAACTTTCGCGCTTATCGCTTTAAACATTTTACATCGTCATTGGTTCGTTTCCGTGACGTGATTGGGCGAGCCACAGAGGCTCCTTATTCGTCCTTCGTCTTATAACATCTGGTGTAGCCAGTGATATTAACTTTGCACAATGAGGTATTTCTGACAACTCGAAAGTTTAATCACACAGGTTTTGCATTTTATTTTCCTTAAGTTTCGTTTCAGATTCAAAATAATATTCCAGATTTCATTTCATATATCTTTGTAATTATAAACAATTTCCAATTTTCTGTCAGAAACGTTCTCGTTGGCCAAAACGGTTAGATTCCGGGCTGACAGAACGGAGCTGTCATTAGAAATGCTCCGGCGTCAGACGCTTTTCCTATTTGCGAGCTGAAGCGACGCGGACGCAAGATCTAAATTTATACATTTAATTTAAAGTCGAAGTCCGAAGAAGACTTGAATGGCGATCGAAGATCGGCGGGTTGGCGGGTCCAGCATGTAATTTTAGTCACGATTCCGACGTGTTGCGGCTGGAGGGTATAATTTTCATTGACAAGAGATTATTTCAAGACTTTCATTTTCAAGAGTTTGTTTCAAGAGATGTTCAAGACAATGCTTTTCCATAACACCTTTCAAGAATAACAATTAATGCTACATTTGAGGACTTCACCACTTCATTCTTAAATCCTTTGCCTCATCTCAATATTTTCTCCACGAGTGAGAGCATGAGCAAGGCATGAGAGCGGTGATACTGGTTGGCATGACCTCAACTGAGTAGCTGCGGGGCAACACTTCGTGGTAGCAGAGGCAGGACGACGAGGCTCCCGAGACCACGGCCGGAGGAAACCGCAGGGAGTTCCCGGCGTGGAGCCACGCCCTGTTTCCATGAGGTGGGCCCTAATTCCCACACATTCCAGTAACTGATTTTATCTTTTCAAAGTAAGTTTCCAGTAATTTACACACAAATGGTGGTATAACATTTTGTAGGGACTTTAGTATTAGCACATACATATTTAGTTATAATTCAGTCCTACCATAAGCACGAACCGACCCTGATTTCTTTTTATGCTCTGGTTTTCAATGTTTTGCATAAAGTGTATGTGTTCATGTGATTTGACTAGGAATAAATTCTAAATTATTTACCCATTTCTGCATTTTACTTTCAGATCCAAATTTCCCTACATTTCCCATTTTCATTTCATTTTCCAGTTTTCATAGTTTTCACTTAATTTTTTTGTAGCGTGGGGATTTTACCTTTTTTTCCCATCACGTTACAGTACATTTGGAAAAACGAAACGGAATCTTTTGTACGGAATCTTTTTGTTTATATTTATGTCCCACATAACCCTGCAACAAAGATTTCTTGTATAACAAAAAAACACAATAGTACCAAGTCGATGTACACTTTAATGGAGTTTTAGGTTATTTATTTTATTACAAGAGTAACAGGCTACTTTTACGAAAACATGTTCACAAAATTGATTCAGAACAAACGACAATGACCCATGAGTTTTTAAAAACATACTAAGTATTTAAGTTAGGACCTACCGAGGAACCCAAACAATTCATACTTATAGGTACTTCCCCGGAAATATTCCAGCGCGGGAACGTCGGTACCGTAAAATTTTTCATAAAAATGCAAATTCACCCCAACGTATTGCTCGGTGACGGCACTTACTGTTCCTTCATTAAATGTAAATTAAGTATACATCGCCTAGTCATTGGATGCTCTTAGATATCATCAAGTGGCACCAATGGAACTTTTTTAGTTTATGCCTATCGTATCAATCGTATCAATTCAGCCTAAAGATGTCCACTGCTGAACATAGGCCTCCCCCGAGGCTCGCCAAACAGATCGGTTCTTTGTCATCAGCATCCAACGCGTTCCCGCAACCTTAATCAGGTCGTCGCTCCATCTTATTGGAGGCCTATCTACACTGCGTCTTCTAGTCCGTGGACGTCACTCGAGAAGTTTTTGGCCCCATCGGCCATCAGTTTTACGAGCGATGTGCCCTGCCCACTGCCACTTGAGTTTGGCGTTCTTCGAGCTATGTCTGTGACTTTAGTTCTTGCGTGGATTTCATAATTTCTAATGCGTATCCGCAGAAAATTCCGTGCATAGCACGCCCTCCTCGATCCATCGCCCTCTGAGTGACCTCCTATTGCACTCCAGGGTCCCAAGATACAGGCTCAGCCTAGTTTGGGGTCCGTCAGGAATACTTACTCTGTACACTTGTGAATTATTAAGCAAATAAATATTTTTGTATTTTTTTTTTTGTGTTTGTATTTGTACCTTGAGCTTTCTTATGAGGCCCATCAACAGAACTTCAGAAGTATGATCGTAGTAGATAAAGACGAACTATCCATTCCAACTTCTTTATAGTAATAAAGCAAAGAGTCTGCATTAGTATTAATCATTTCTAAAATAAAAAAATTTTGACCAAGGTGCATTTCAATAAAAAAAATATACCTAACTATTTTGTGTGATAGCTTATTAAATAAAGGTTTGTAATTTTATTTAATTTCGAGTGGTCCCTCCCATTTGAATATTTTTTTTTGTAATGAAAATTTGACTGAGTGATTTATCATAAAAATCAAAGGACGGTGGTTCTTTTTTAGGGTTCCGTAGTCAATTAGGAACCCTTATAGTTTCGCCATGTCTGTCCGTCTGTCTGTCTGTCTGTCTGTCCGCAGCTAAGCTCAGAGACTGTTGGTACTAAAAAACTGTCATTTGGCATGAATATACATATCAGTTACGTCAACAAAGTGGTAAAATAAAAAAATAAAAAACATTTTTTTTTAGGGTACCTCCCATAGACGTAAAGTGGGGATGATTTTTTTTTCTTGACTAACCCTATAGTGCGGGGTATCGTTGGATAGGTCTTTTAAAACCATTACGGGGTTGCTAATATGATTTTTCTATTCAATGATTTGTTTGCGAAATATTCAACTTTAAAGTGAAAATTTTCATTAAAATCGACCGTCCCCCCCCCCCTCTAAAATCTAAACTGTTGGTTGGAAAAATTTGAAAAAATTCAGAATGGTAGCAAATATATTAAATTTACAAGGAAAATTATAGCGGCTAAGATTGCTTGGGAATTATTTGTAGTTTAAGAGTAAATAGTAGCCTAAGGTATAAAACATACCTAAACTTGGAAGATTCCGTACACATACGAAATCCTTAGAAAAATATTACTTGATTATTTCGTAATTTAATCACTTAATATTATACATCTTCAGCAGTCGAACTATATACCCGAAAACCGCTCAAAAATATCTATGAATGTAGGAGAAAAAAAATATTTTTTTTTTACTTATTGTCGTTTTACTACGGAACCTCTTGGATATTTCTTTTAATATTTTGTGTGTGATTGTATATTAGTTGTGAGTACACTACATAAAAAAATCAAGTCAAAATAGCTCAAGGGCTTTCCTTATTCAGCTACAGACTTAATGCTGGATTTAAAATTTGTAAGAAATGCACGTTGCATTACAACTCGCATTTAGCTCATTCAAATATACATTTCACAAAACTAATAGAATATTTTGTTATGTACGAAAAAAAATGTTTTCCCTACAATACCTAAATCTCGCATCAAGTATTAGAACAAAATGTCGTATAAAATATGACAGCGTGGCAGTTATGCTGTGAGGGTTTATTGACTTGCATCCTGCTCCATGTCGCCGGATACTACGCTGCGTCACGGTATTCAGAGTGAAAACAGTAAAAATCTACACTTTTAAATTAAATAAATAAAATATATAAATAAATAAATATTAGGGGACAATCTTACACAAATCGACCTAGTCCCAAACTAAGCAAAGCTTGTACTACGGGTACTAGACGACGATAAACATACTTATATAGATAAATACATACTTAAATACATAGAAAACATCCATAACTCAGGAACAAATATTCGTGCTCATCACACAAATAGATGCCCTTACCGGGATTTGAACCCAGGACCTCTTGCTTCGTAGGCAGGGTCAATACCAACTAGGCTAAAGCGGTCGTTAAATTTATTAAACGACTAGCTGTTGCTCGCGATTCAGTCTGGTAAGAATAGGGGTATAAAAATAGCCTACGACCTATTCTCAGACTTACTTAATATGGAGAAAAAAGTTTCATAAAAATCGGTCAAGACGTTTTGGGGGAGTTCGATAATAAACACCGTGACACGAGATTTTTATATATTTAAAAGAAGATTATGGATCTTAAAATGTATTCGCAAATTTGTCTGTATTCTGCGGGAACATTGCATTTACCGAGAAAAATTAACTTTTATTAATCAGAGATAGTAAAGTTCTAAGAACTTAGGCCGGCCACATTCGAAGGAGGGTTATAGTTTTCGAGCGTATGTATCTGTTTATGTATATGGATATGTATGTAGGTATGTATTATGGTAGTAGAAACAGACCATAAGCCCTTAAAGCATTCTATGTATGTATGTATTATTCTTTGGACGCTCTGCAGCCTAAACGGCTGAATGGATTTTAAAGTGTGAGGTGTCAATTTATTCGTCTCAGTTGCGAGTGTGATATAAGTTATATATTTTCCCGGAATTCCCATTGAAAAGGGAATTATACAGGCGGTTGAAAGTTATTTAATTAGATTTCATTGGGCTTAAAACGATGTACAATGCTTATAAATTTCTCTCCTTGACATAATTTTGATGCCCATACTGTTTCCATGGTACGTACTGCGACAGAATGGCGGACTAGGTAAATGTCACGGGCGTGAGAGCTTTCCCGTTCACGTGTTACCTAGACAATAAATAATACAATAGAGGCTACATGGATATAGGCTTTGCTGTCTAGCGTTTGAAATGTTTATTTTAAATCCTTGCTAGTATTTAGTTATTGTATTATTTTATTTAGTCGCGTTTTATTTTTTATTTAACGTAGACCGCGGTTTTCTTTAGTAAATTCCCGATATTTTGACGCATCATGTTTCTTGCACTGCATACTCGTAGCCGTAATAGCCTAGTGGTTTGGACCTAAAGCCTCTCAAGCAGAGAGATGTGGGTTCGCCCTCCGAGTTTTTCGGAATTCATTTTTTATTGTTTTCTTCTAATACGAGTATATAAAAATTCCGTGTCACGGTGCTTATTGCCGAACTCCTCCGAAACGGCTTGACCGATTTTTATGACATTTTTTCTCTATATTTGGCCCTATTCTTCGCAGATGGAGTCGCGGGCAACAGATAGTATGCTATAATATATTTTACAGTGAAGAAAAACATTTTGACGAAACTCGCACACGCCTGTGATGAAATTCAATGGTGTACGTGAAAGTCCCAATCCGCACCGAGACCGCGAGGGAACTTCCTAAGGAAGAAAAGGAGGCCTGTGGCCTTTGATCAATTATAACTGAAGATACACATTGCCGAACAAAATCCCCTTCAAAGAATGTCCGAACTTTTTTATTCTAGAATTTTATTTAACTATAAAATAAGGTATAAAAACAGGGACTAAGTATAAAATTAACATAACTAAAACTAACTTAAAATAGCTAGTTTGCATAACAATTAAAATCATCACCTACACAGAAATTTGAACCTAGTCTTTACTTCATTACAGTCGAATTTCGGTTGACACTTGACAGCTAAACTTGACAATTTCACGCAACGTACTGAGAAAAAAGAAGGCCACTTTTATCAAAGTGGCGCTCATTTGGCTCGGACATTTTCGGGCGCGTGACTGTGGATCTACAGTTATAATTGATCAAAGCCTGTGGCCTACAATGGGGTGTATACAGGATGATGATTTACTGACGTCATGATCACGGGTAGATTGAAGAAATCGCTGGTGGAAATGTTGTGTAGATTGAGCTCTGTCTATCGTCATTCTTGCTCACCGACTTCGTGCACTCTCGCTTCCATTGGCTGCTTATTTACCATCGGGTTACACGGTCTACTTCGTGTAGAAAATGTAACTAAGCGGGAATCATTAAAATCTGTTAAATACCAAAACAATTTCAAATTCGGTTGTTGTTTAGTTAGAAACCGTTATTACTTTTTGTATGAAAAGCCGTGCGATACACGCTAGAGATGTTAAAGTGGTTTCTATTTGAATCGAAGTCGGAGTTTTTAAATTAGAGTTGTTGGAGTTGTTGGGTCAGGAAATCTATGGTCTCTCAAGCAGAGGGTTGTGGGTTCGATTCCATGCTCGCGGGGGTTTTATCGGAATTTATGTGCGAAATTACATTTGTAATTTACCATGAGCTTTACGGTGAAGGAAAACATCGTGAGGAAACCTGTATAAATCTGAGAAGAAATTCAATGGTGTATGTGAAGTTCCCAATCTGCACTGGGCCCGCTTGGGAACTATGGCCCAAGCCCTCTCATTCTGAGAGGAGGCCTGTGCCCTGCAGTGGGACGTAAATAGGCTGGGATGATGATGACAATCGGAGTCGGAATCGGAGTAGGAGGCAGAGGCAATGGCGGAGGCGAAGGCAGAAGATAGATATGTCAAGGGCAAATCTAATAAAATAAAATAATACAAAATAAACATGTTTTACAGGGGCGTAGCTACCGCCGTATATGTCGTATCAATTATACGGGGCCCCCGGGCCACGGGGGCCCCCGACGTGCGTAAGCAAAAATTAATAAAAACTTCCCAAATTTTTTTTATTTCAAAAATGACAAATTCAAAAAAAAAATTTATATTCTTAAAAGTGAAAAAAATAGACAGACTGTAACTAAAGTTTTAAGCAAACAAATTGATTGAAATCTCTTTAGCTGTAATTTATCCTATTTTAAATTATTTGGAAAGAAAGATTATTATTTTTTATTGATTACTTACTACTCACATTCATCATTTTTTTCATTAAAACTGTCTAAGCTTTGCAATAAAAATGTATCATGAAAACATTTATATAATTCTTATTTCATAAGGCCATAAAGGGCTAGAGTAGAGAGCTGAAGGCTAAAAATCCCGACACTTGTCTAGTCTGGCCGCAATCCTGGCAAAGAGTCAAAAATCCGGACATATTCGGACAAATCCTGACGTATGGCAACCCTAGTTCCACCTCGGGAACAGTCCAAACAAATACTACTGGTAAACAAAGTACGTTATTCCGTTACCTTATTTGCCACGCGTCCTCACATGCCAACCCGGTTAATTACCGGGACGCTAAACGGATTTAAGTTCGGATACGGTTAGTTGCCGTTTAACGAATTCAGTCTACGTTAGTTAGCGTGGCACGTGGCTTTTGTTCTAAGGATTGTGACCTCAGATTTTTTTAATTTTATTACGATACTGGCTTGAATTAACGGGTTCATTCAGTTTGTAAACTCTGCACTAATAAGTTTTTTCTGCTCACACAAGTAGGGTCAACGTCATAAATAAGTGACCACTTTTGTACCTAGTCACTTTAACGTCATGTTCAAAAAGCCATACGAAATTAGGTATGTAACGACTGAAAGCGACAAGGTAAAAAAGTGATTACTTATTTATGACATTGACTCTACCTACCTCATAGAATTTGACACCTTATAAATATGACTGCTTAAATTCTGTGGTCAAACGACTGGTAGTCAAAAACCGGCCAAGTGCGAGTCAGACTCGCGCACGAAGGGTTCCGTACAATTATTATCTATAAAAATCACGTTTGTTGTATTTTATGATCTATTTTTAAGGTCAATATATAATTAAATATTCTGTGAATATTTCAAGCATCTACCTGTTGCCGTTATCAATATCGAGCAAAAAAATCACGTTTGTTGTATGGGAGCCCCCTTAAATATTTATTTTATTCCATTTGTTGTTATAGCGGCAACCAAAATACATCATCTGTGAAAATTTCAACTCTCTAGCTATCACGATTCCCGAGATACAGCCTGGTGACAGACGGACAGACAGACGTTCGTAAGACGGCACAACGTTAATGTTCAAGTTTTCACTTCACTTCTCTGCTGGCACTCCCGGAGTGCAACCCTTTTTTTTTAATAGAAAGCAGGTTTCTTGGCGATGGTTCTTAGATATGTTTCATCAAAATCGATTCAGCCGTTTGAAAGTTATCAGCTCTTTTGGTAGCTACGGAAGGGATCTTAGACGCATAACGGGCATTGACTTAATGTTCAAACATACGAGTGACATATTGCGTTGGGGGTTTTTAAAATTTTTAATTTATAGCTAATAATTAAAGCTGTTACGTTAAGTAGAACATCTATTGCATGTCAAAATTTTATAAGATTTTACTTATTTTTCATAACATTAAATATAGATTTTTACGTACAAACACAGTAATTCCATTTAAACAAACACGTGCCAATCTTCGCTCACTTTCCCAGCACAGATGCTAGTAAAACGTTCGTAGCACACATAAAACTAATAATTTTAATCCAGGCACTGTGTCTGCTGCGAACATTTTGTCCTCGCTTCATAAACTTAAAGCTACTTTATTATTCTATCTCCATTTTAATGAAAATACGCTCGAAACGCCTGCAGAAATAAGCCTTGGTAATGAAAGAGATGACATTTAGCGCATAAAGGCCCACTGCACTCATGTGCGTCGGACTAAATGTTAATCATAATGTGCTTTGTGTGCCGGACTATAGTTGAGCCTGATTTATTTCTTGGAAAAACATGGATTTACATACAGTTGAGTGCAGTCTATGCAGTATTAACGGACTAACTAAAATACCCCTTAGGTTGAAGTTATGAATGTGAGACAGTTTTACTCAAATTTACTTTGCACAAATTGTGTAGGTTTAAATTAGGCGAAACAACACATTTTTACACTTTTGTCGGTGAATTTACTAGTAATTAATAGTAAATATGAATATATCAATTATTGTTTTCATTTTTTTTTTTTCTTTTTAACATGTACCGTTACTTATGCGAAATAAAGATTTCTTATTCTTATTCTTATTCTTAAATCAAATGCGGAATAACGTAGATTTAAAAATCAATGTTTACTTCTTCAATACAATTGGAAAACACACATTTTTCACAAGATGGATTAACATTAGTCACGATTTCCAAAGCATTAAAGTTCGGATCTTTGTTTTTCACGTTACCTTAAAGTTTTATTTTTTCACAGCTTTAAGGGGCTGCATTCCTGAGTAGGTATGTGATTTTAATTTCAAGTTGATACTTCCACGCGTTCTGGAAATAAAGGATCTTGAAAGACGGATGAACGGACGAACAACAATAAAGTGATGAATAAGGGAATAAGGGTTCCGTTTTTTTCCTTTTGAGATACGTAACCCTAAAAATGTATATATATATATATATATATATATATATATATATATAGTACCTGGGCGACCGAGCTCTGCTCGGGCAGAAACTCGGTACCAAGCGTTTTCCCAGAGATAAGACCAAGCTAGATCAATTTTTCATCCCCGAAAACCCCCAAATACCAAATTTCATCGAAATCGTTGGAGCCGTTTCCGAGATCAAAACACCGGAGGGGTGGGGGGGTGATAGGGGGGTAGGGGATGCGGGGAGGGAGCGCGGGGGTGTTAAAGGGGGGATGAAAATTTTATTGATTTTGCCGTAGGATGCACCGTTTTCAAGATATTTGACAAAAACACCGGAGGGGGTGGAGGGGTGAGTCACGTTAAACTATCGTCCGTAAACCGACTTTACAGACAACCGGCTTTTCCTGTTCTGTGTGCTCCCAATAGGGAACGTGCACATAGACGGTGCTGCCAACTGGTGCCATCAATTTGAATGTTTTACCTTGATAAGTTTGTTTTACTGTCCGCATAGTGTCTCTTCTGTCGCATTAGTGCTGCCGCCTATAGTTACTGCACGTTCCCTATAATACTTTTTCTAACAAAAAAGTAACTTTTTCTTGCAAAAAAATAACTTTTTCTCACAAAAAAGTAACTTTTTCTCACAAAAGAAGAAACTTGACGTTTTCTCATAAAAAATAAACTTAAAAAAAGAACTAAAAATCTTGAAAAAAAACGTGGTATCGAACCGAGGTCGGCTGGATCCGCGACCACCCGATTTCTAATGTGCCATTATGATCCGCTCGAAGTCGGCGAAATTTAGCTTTATATTCTAATGCAAACAAAAATAGCCGGAAAACACGAGTAAAAGCGATTTTCTGAAAATGAAACATAGCTAGATCAGTTTTTCATCCCCGAAAACCCCCACATACCAAATTTCATCGAAATCGTTGGAGCCGTTTCCGAGATCCTGATTATATATATACAAGAATTGCTCGTTTAAAGGTATTAGATAGATATATACGAGTAAGTTTGTATAGGTTTTTCTTTGTTCTTTTTTATTCTAGATGAAGTCACGACCTTTACCTACGGGCATACTGGTAATCTGAATAAATTTGAATTCTGTACTAAACAGCAGCGACAGTTGCAGTAGTTGTACTAAACTGTAGTTGACACAATACATGGAAACACACATCAGATCTATAGAAACATTTTGTTAAACCCAATCTAAAATTACTGTAGACTTGACATTTACAAGCAATGGAATATCAGTACTCTAAATGAGCCCACCAGCTGTTCTTATTTAACAAGAAATATGTACGTATACCGCAAAGGGTAGAACAAAAACTTTATAACGTCATAAATCATTACGATTGAAACTCCCAAAATTTGATCGAAAGGCTAAACTGTCAAGTAGAACTGCTATTAGATTAGAACCCATTAAAGTTCCTTCGATAAATCTTTAAGTTTGATCCGCGAACAATCTATCTGTCGTTTTGCTCCATCCATTGCTGTCTAGAATCCTTCCGAGATGAAATAGTATTGCATTTGTGTAAGGCAATATGAATAAGTTAAAGTTAGTCTTATACTACTAAAATTGTCTTTGTAGTTTCTGTTACATAGTTTGACAAGAAAAAATGGCTTGATATTGCTTACTGAGGATATGCAATGATTTTCATAACCACAATGGTACTAATTTTCACTTTTTTTATAAACAAAACACATAATTTCGATCTGCATACGTGTTCAACCAGTGTAAAACGAAATGCATAACAACAAACTGCATATCTTCTGATAACATAATGAACTATTGCCGTAATTTCAAAAACTGCATAATAAACAAGTACCTACCTACATCATAGTCACAATTAATATCATTATACATTATAAGTAACAACTAAAAGTAAACAATTGATGGTGAGTCAAATTCCTAACCTGATTATGCATTTCAATCATTATATTAAAAAGTCAGTATTCTATATGACGTTATAACTATTTATGATAAATAAGTGTATGTCATTGAAACGTTATGGTTTTAAACATACATGCAGTTTGTTGTAAGGCAAACGTTTATTATAAAAAAAAAGAAACTATACTGATTGAACAGAACCCCGTTGGTATAACTTGACTGAAATAAGTTATTTGAGAAGTGCGTCGTTGAATTAGATTCTAATTAAATTTTACTGAAAGAAACTTACTCTGCATACACCAGCAAAAACATTCAATGATGTAAGTGAAGTTTTCAATCCACATTAAGCCCAAGGTGATATACAGGTGGAAAAGATGATGAGACTTACGCTAGCTGCGTAAGCCTAGCTGCTGCTGCTAGCTTATTATATTAACATCACCACTCTGTACGGACCACTGCGAAGCAATCTTCCATCCATTGTAACCTCTCGATGATGCTAATACTGCCCACCACATAACAAACGACCAAGAAAATCAAATAAATCAGGGTAAATTCTCACGTTATCCTCGCAATAAAATCGTAACCATACGCACGGTTTCCACGGCGGGCGGCCCGACCGCAGGCACCTATAGTTGAGCCAAAACGGATTACAAGCCGCGCGTCACTAATAAACTCTTCGGGCACAAACTAAGAGACGGCGTCATAAATCTACCATTAATACCTAGCCGCAGGCCACGTTGCTCCAATTTGTTCCAATTCCAAAGTTTGCGCAAACTTTGTTAGAAACTTTGCATGATTCCCGTGATTAAATCGATTTTGGATTGCCGGTAAACGGGATTCCGAAACTGCCGATTCGTCGTTAGAATTGAATGGCACCAAAAGTTTAGGGGCGTAAAATTTTAGCTTCCGACTTTATTCTGATTTGGAGTAAAATTTTCGGGGAACGATGGGTGGTTATGAATTTTATGGTTGTAAAGTGCATTCTTACAATTGGATGACATTCAAGTAACAAAGAATACTTTGTCGGTAGTTTTATTGTGGCAACAAGCACTTCAAATCAAAGAAAACTTACTGAAAAGGTATTTAAAACTTAGGAAGTTGTTGCGCCAGAAATTTAAACGACATAATAATAATTGCGCTAAACTTTTATACACTAAGGCAGTCTTGCTGGAAATATTAAATCCAGATTTATCTAGTCGTTGAACTTGGTTTAGCTTAACAATTCCATATTAGTAAACTGAAACTTAGTTTAGTAGATTCAAAATGTAAGGAACTGTATTAAAGTTAGAAGTAGCGTCTTAGAGCCACTTGCTGGAAATAGTTGAATCTCGATTTAGCGTTAAGCTCGGTTACTGAATTTTCATTTCTTTCAGCAAATGACCATTAGAAGTATGTGGCATACCTATAAATGTTTATCAGTCATATAAGAACGCAACGCCCTACTTGTATTTAATCTTCCATCATCCAGTGTTATGACTATTTTGTACAAGTTTGCCAACTAAAAAGTTTTCTAAGGCCACGTTTATAATTATTCCAGTATAATGAGTCCAGTAGCAAGGCACTGCAGTGCTCGATTGGTCTCTTGTAACTCTTTAGCATTTTTGTCTAAAACTCAAGGTTGAAGCAGCTTCCGCCAGTCATCAAGCTGTTAAACTATTTCACCCACAATTAACTCATTGTTCCGTTATTATTTAGTATAAAAAATTGATAATAAATTACAAGCAATTACAATTTAGGAATCTATTGTGGACTAAATATTTGATGACTAAATATCTGTAGGCTACGTATTTGTTGTTTTAAAATTGTACAAAGTATGTATAGTGTCTTTATCTTTTAGCTATTTCAAATACAAAACTCGTGTTGTTTTTACAAGCTTTTATTTAACTTGCAATGTATGTATGTTATGTATGTGTATGTATGTAGGTATGTATGGGTCAAATCTTGGAAGTCGAATTTGCCCCACTTCCAGTAGTCAGGTTCGCTTGAAATTTTGGTAGGCTTATGTACAGTCAACAAAAGGTACAGTCAGTGAAAAAGCTTGCATTAAAAATGAAATTTTTAATAAAAACTTATTTTATTGATATATTATAAAATATAATTCTGAAATTATTATTTCTGGAGAAGTGTCCCAGGCTAATTAAAAAATAATAATGATTCTGAAATTATTTTACAGTAATAATACGAGTATAGGGGCTTTGTAAATTAAAATGTAGTTGAATCTTCTTGCCAATAAAAGATGTTTTATTTAAGTAAGACTGCCAAGTTCTGGATAACGTACTACTCAGTCAAGTCAGAACCTTGAAAGAACAGCCTTGCAGAGTTTCAGAAGCCAGATTTTATACTGGCGTTTTATCACGCAGGAAAGTATATTGTATATCACTTATCTATGTATGTTTTATGATGTGTATTATTGGATGTTTTCAGTTGTTTTATTAAAATGTTTGTTTTTTTTTGTTATTATTTATTAAATTTTATATTGCACCACCTGCTGAAATGCATTCCTTGCTTTCTTACTTTTTTTTAAAGGTTGCCTGGAAGAGATCGCTTCGAATCGATAAGGCCGCCCATTGCTTACCTTATTTCTTTTTTTTCATGTACTTGTTTTACTGTATTGTATTATTTGTGGTGTACAATAAAGAGTCATTGTTGTTGTTGAAAGTATGCTTATTTTTTTAGATTGGGTTCACAGCTTTAAATGTAAAACTCTTATTGTTTATGTTCAACATTCAAAATCAACGACGTATTTATACCTACACATTACAAAAAGACCAAAGTGCAGCTTCGAGTGAGGTCTTTTTAATCTAATTCGAGGCCGCAGATTTTGCGGTCGGGAATCAAAGCATATCTTTTTGACAAAAATACATACTTCCATGATATAGAAGAATACAATATAATCGTCAGCGACAAGTCATCGGGAACCAGTCTACAGCGAACGTACGGCTCCGCACGACAGTAAGCCTAGTAGCCTAGTGGTTTGAACTATGGTCTATCAATTAGAGGGTCGCAGGTTGGAGCCCAGACTGTTCATTTGAAATTTACCATGCGCTCTACGGTAAAAGAAAACATCGTGAGCAAACCTAAATATACACACCTGCAAAGGAATTCAATGGTGTGTGTGAAGTTCCAGGCCAATCCGCACTGGGCCCGCATGGGAACTACGGGACAAGCCCTCTAATTCTGACAGGATGTGATAGGGATGATGATCATGATGATGACAGTACTTTGCCAAGTCGAGCAAAACAATGACACGGCCGTACCATCCTTTTCTTGAAGCTAGCTCTTACACTGAACGTTTAATAACGCCAATGCGCGCCCGCCGACCGTCACGTATGGAGCGCTCTCTACAATTCACTTATCTGGCTGCTGGGCTGCCTGCGGATCCCAAGTGGGAGCCATAGAACGTGAGACTTTTGCACTAACTTTTACGAACCAACTTTATTTGTCCGACCGAATGAAGTGAGAGATGCTTTCGATTTCAAATTTAGGAGTCCAATTTCTTAAATGCGCCAACTTGCCAGCTTCCGGCACAACCTCAGAGTCCCATGGACGTTTGCAATACTTACTACCAACGAACCTACTAATAAATTATAATTTAGAAAGTTCTTGATGATACGTGTTCGTGGTGGATGTAGTATGGATGGGTGTGTAATGTTCGTCATAAGAATTTTTGCATAAATCATCATTTGTCCGAAATGATCATTTTGCATATAATCGCTTTTTACTCCGAATCCATTAATTATTTAGAATTGTTATAAAACAAATCTAACCTAACCTATAGAGTCCTGCAGGATAATCATTTCAAAATTACTGAATAATTAATGGATTCAGAGTAAAAAGCGATTATGAAAAATGATCATTTCGGACAAATGATGAAATTATGCAAAAGTTTGTATGACGATTGAACGGCTCCCTGATATTTGTCGTAAAGATAGACAAAAATCTGGATTGAGTCATAGGATATTTAATATTCCGCTGATGTGTGTTCCCGTGGGATAATATTTTAACTTTAAACAAGACTAGAGGGCGCTGTACAAGAACGTTTTAATACCTTGGCTTTCAAGATGACGTGTTAATTTCGTTTGCAATCAATAGATGGCGTTGTCTGAGAGAACGTTGCGCTTTAAAAATGTTACCGTAACAATTTTTACTCTAAGATTATAATCTCTATATAAATAAAAATGAATCACCGAAATAATTACTAAACTAAACGGGACTTATCACGCAATAAATATTTATTTATTTATCTCGACGTTTCGGCTACATTGCAGCAACCGTGGTCACGAGTTAACTGAAGTGTAGGGTGTCAAGTTCGTTTAGCCGCACGAGTCTTTCGAACTACCCGCACTTGATCCCGATTAGAATCAGCACCCGTATCTCGAACTACCCGCACTTGATCAAGATTTTCTAACGGCACCCCATCACACCGACACACAACACTCACAACATCCGACGATCTCTCCGAACACTCCTGCCGACGCCAACACTTGTTTATAACAGGATTCCACGAAGACGAAAGCTTATATCCATCCTCCCGGTTGAAATTTCTATGTTTTTTAATTTCAACCGCTTCACGCACCATTCTAGAGTAGAAATGACGTTCCGTTGAGAGAATGCTTTGTTACAGAACACAACACAAACAAGGTACAGTCGAGGAAACTGAATCGCGTTCCAGGTTGGAACCTTTCGCAAACAATTTCACGATGATTTCTCTGGCAGATGTATGAAATATCAACATGACATTTACAGCAAAAAGGTTCCAATCTGGCACGCGACTCAGTTGCTTTAACTGTGTATATATATCATAGACAATTTAAAAGTCCGTAGCCAATATCTTTTAGTGAAATCTACATCGGAGTGTGGGAGGTCCGGGCAACTTACGGCCCATTTGAGTCAATTTTGAGTTTGCATACTTGGAGTCGATAATTTGATGTCCACAGGAGAGACAATTTTTGTCTCTTATGCTGTCTATGACCCTAATATCCTGCCAAGTTCCAGGTCTCTAACTAAAGTGCGTTGTTAGTCAGTCAGCCACATACTCATACGTAAAATCAATGTCAATTGAAATTGCGAACAATGTAAATATAATAATAATATCAGGGGGGGGGGGGGGGGTGTAATTTAGAGAAATGACATTAAATTCATATCATATGTTGTATTAGTGTAGGTTTTTTTTTCTGACATCACTCATCTATCAAATCCAGATAATAAAACTAAAAGTAAGTAGTTAATATGTAATAAGAATTAACATAATAATTAATATGTAATTAGTTTGTGAATTCTCATTTTTGTACCCTAACAGGGTGTTGTGTACCTACTACTGCATAAATATGGCACCTTTTGTAATGAACATGACTTTTAAATGAAATAAATGATAAATGATAAATGACAATCTTACACAAATCGACCTAGTCCCAAACTAAGCAAAGCTTGTACTATGGGTACTAGATGACGATAAACATACTTATATAGATAAATAAATACTTTTATACATAGAAAACATCCATAACTCAGGAACAAATATTCATGCCTCATCACACAAATAAATGCCCTTACCGGGATTCGAACCCAGGACCTCTTGCTTCGTAGGCAGGGTCACTACCAACGAGGCTAAAGCGGTCGTTAAACCATTTAATGAAATATCCATATTCTAGCACTTGTTTATTGTTTTAATGGTTTAGGATAGTGTTGTGGGTAAGTATTGATTAAATAATACATGGATTTAGCATTATTTGTTAAGGGAAAATGGAAATTAAAGACATTTTAAATACAAGGTTTGTTTACATTGTTTGCAATTTCAATTGACTGACAGTTTAGGTATAGGTATGCTTTGTGCCTTGGTACACACAAAAATGTAGTCTCTATTTTTTTTTGCTAAAATAAATTTTAAAGTCATATCACAAGAAAAATAAAAGTTTAATTGCGAAGGTCGGGACGATTTGATTAGTTTCGGTTCTTTTTCGGTCACCGACTTAATAATAAATAATGAGATGAAGGTTTTCTTTTTTATTTAGAACAACCTGATGATCAGCGTTTGACCGCTATCTCACCTGATGGTAAGGGCGTTTGAGTTCAAGGATATAAATGCCACCTTTATTACAAGCTTTTATTCAACTTGCACCGTTCGTATATTTATATTGGCTTAACTGACGTGACACCCTACTTTAGTCAACTCGTGACCACGGCCACTGCAATTTGGCCACAAGGTCAATATTATAACTGCGTGATAAGTCCCGTTTAACGTAATAGTTATGAGTTCGTATGTTTGGAAGTCATGGCTACAAAATTTCCAAAGTATTTTTGACGCCCTTCCTGGTATCCGATTAAGTTGCAATATGGCATACTTATGGTAATCCGGTGTCAGTACAATAATCTGGTTGTAAAATTCTAGTGGTCGTCGTCTTCACGGGATGGAACATTCCACGATTAACATCATCAACTTGAAACTGTTTACAGATGTATGTTTTCTTTCTTTCTTTCAATGCAAGTACATTTAGCCACGGACTTATGGCACTGAGACGTGGCCGCTAACGATGGGCCTCATGAAGAAGCTCAAAGTCACTCAGAGGGCAATGGAGAGGGCTATGCTCGGAGTTTCTTTGCGGGATCGCATTAGAAATGATGAAATCCGCGCAAGAACTAAAGTCACCGACATAGCTCGAAGAATCGCCAGA
This sequence comes from Archips xylosteana, assembly GCA_947563465.1. Taxonomy (NCBI): domain Eukaryota; kingdom Metazoa; phylum Arthropoda; class Insecta; order Lepidoptera; family Tortricidae; genus Archips; species Archips xylosteana. The sequence continues at coordinate 16,837,219 of OX387352.1, read as the reverse complement.
CTCAAGTGGCAGTGGGCAGGGCACATCGCTCGTAGAACTGACGGCAGATGGGGCAAAATGGTTCTCGAGTGGCGTCCACGGACCGGAAGACGCAGTGTAGGTAGGCCTCCAACAAGATGGAGCGACGACCTGGTTAAGATTGCGGGATCGCGTTGGATGCGAATGTCACGGGACCGATCTGTTTGGCGAGCCTTGGGGGAGGCCTTTGTTCAGTAGTGAACGTAAATACGAAACTTTTTTGCACACTTGCAATATTTTTTTTTTTTTATTAGTACAGATTTAAATTAGTATAGTTTTATCCATATAGTTATCTTCATCATCTCGGTCTATATACGCCTCATTACAGATCACAGGCCTCCACTCAGAATGAGAGGGCTACAGTTCCCGTGCAGGCCCGGAGCAGACGAACTTCACACACTTTTTCTTCGCAGGTGTGAGCAGTTTGATTAAGAGAGGTTTTCATTCACCACTTCGATCAACAGTTGTTTTGTTGATCGAAGATTCACCGTAAAGCTCATGGTAAATTTGAAATAGAATTTCATACAGAGAGGGATTAGTACATTATTGTCGTGGCCTGGAAGTAGGTAATTGCGGGCTGAGTATGAGTATTAAACGGACGAGCTTGCGAGTCCGTTTAACCTAATACGAAGCCAGCAATTGCTATTCCAGCCGAGACTAATATAAAGCTTGTCTCAAAAATGGTGAAGGAAAAAAAATAGAATAAACTTTTATTAACTTTAATAGGTACAAAGAATTGCAAATCACTAAAAATTAAATGTCATTAAACCCTTTCCCGCCTTTTTCCATTAAAAAAAACTGCAAGTGTATTTTTCTACCGAAAACACCACTAGCTGTTTCAAACACAATAAAAAAAGTCTGGAGTTCCAACAAAACAACTGATACCGGTCATTTGAATTGGCTGTATATGAATAGTGCCAAATTATTACCATGGCCGTTTTAACTTTTTAAAAAGTTTGAGACTCGACAATAATGGAATTTGTATGCGACATTGTTGTCGAGTTTATCGAGCCTGCTATGTTTTTAACTTTTTAATTTTTTTTCTGACCATAAACTATACACTTCACCTTCTGATATGTAAAGAATAATGTCAACTTTTACGGATATTTTTGAGAAAAATAAAATTAAAACATGCAGGTAATTTAAAAATAAGATCTCATTTTGTAAGGCGCGTTACTTGAGCTCGTTCCTTTTTACACAGAGGCGAGTTGCTTGCAACATTAGTTTCTCGGTTCCCGGTCCAAAAGTGGTAATATTTTCCGACGATAAATTTTAAATGCCTCATTTTACGTGCACTTTCTCTTAGTTTGTTAGATTATAGTCTGAATTTATTGCACCCGCGTCTGTTATAACTTAATGACGGACGTCTGGTTTATACGAGTGGTTCCTAACATTGTGTTTCGATACAATAAATTGTATGGTTTGTTTTCTTGCCTAAATAAATCGCCTAAAAACGCATGATTCTTGCATGGTAATATCAAAGCCGTGGTACCTAGTGGTTTGAACTATCGCCTCTCAAGCAAAGGGTCATGGGTTCAAATCACGGCTCGCACCTCTGAGTTTTTCGGAATTTATGTGCGAAATTAAATTTGCTATAAGCTTTACGGTGAAGGAAAACATCGCGAGGAATTCTGCATACACCTGTGAAGAAATTCAATGGCGTGTGTGAAGTTCTCAATCCGCGCTGGGCCCGCGTGGGAACTACGGCCCAAGCCCTCTCATTCTGAGAGGAGGCCTGTGCCCTGCAGTGGGACGTTCATAGGCTGGGATGATATAATATCAAAGTCGTGGTAGCATAGTGGCTTGGCCTCTGGGGCCTCTCAGGTAGGTTCGAACCCAGGCTCGCATCTCGTATGTTGTTCGGAATTTATGTGGTAACTTACTTACTATTTTTTAAAAGGTTGAAGTTCTGTAAGTGAGTTTTGTATGGTTTGGTTGCTTGATATTAAAAGATTTTTAGCATTATTTAACTCACATCGTCGTTTTCATTACAGTCCATTCCTTTTACGTTATACTCTAAGTATATACGCTATACGAAAAAAGCACCTGGTATAACTTAGTTTTAGGACTACCTGTATACGTCCCACTGCACGCTGCAGGGCATAGACCTCTTCTTAGAAAAAAAAAACAAAAAAATATCAAAATTAATATACAAAAATAATTAAAAGCGCAAAACAATGTAACGATGAAAAATAATTGGTGCCCGATCCTGCGAGATTAACATTAACGCATTTGGTGAGCGCCCCTGAAAAATGTCCCTTTTGATATAAACTTTTCCTTTGATATAACTTTAGGCAGAGACAGATTTCCTCTCCATTAGACAAATTGTTTTAAAAAGTTTACCATTGGGAAGGTCGGAGTTTGAACAATGGAAGCGTTCTTCACTAAGCGTCAGAATCACAGCGCTTCATTATTTATTATGTACGGTCATTCGTAATTATGTTTATTTCCGTAACAATAAGTAATTTTTCTCAAACATGCTATGAAATATTGACGTTATGTTCCTTATAATACGCCACGAAGTGTCACGTTGCAGGTGCAGGTGCAGCCGGTGGTGGAGGGCGCCTAGACGAGAGGTCAATAATGGAATTTCATACAACTTTGCTGGCCAAGGCCAGCAAAGTGATCGTCTATTGTTTCATACCATGACGTTTATAGGTCTATGGCATCATAGCATTTAGCCATTAAAAAAAACTATAAGCAATATTTGCGTTTTGGTTCATTAAGACATTCTGCCACTACGCTTATTTAAGGTAAGGTAAGATGATGATGATGATGATGATGATGGTGTGATGATGATGGTGTGATGATGATGGTGATCATGATGATGATGGTGATGATGATGATGATGATGATGATGATGATGGCGATGATGATGATGATGATGTTGATGATGATGATGATGATTATGATGATGATGGTGATGGTGATGACGATGATGTTGATGATGATGTTGATGATGATCATGATGGTGATGATGATGTTGATCATGATCATGATGGTGATGATGATGATGGTGGTGATGGTGATGCATGTTTGAGAAAAACTCTATACAAGCCTTGGCCACGAACAGGGATTGCCGGCCTCGTATCTCTAGATGGCCTCGTTAACACTCGGCCGGCAATCCCCTATTTCGCGGCCGCTGCAGTAATGTACTATAAAATTATATATTTTCAATGAAAGCTGTTGTTGTTGACTTTTACACAATTGTGCATACGTTTTTAATAAATGTAACGATAAAAATGTTCTGTTATCGCTATAGTTCTGCTATCGTTTTGTATCCTAATTTATGTGGCGCGCCTTTACGATTGCACGCGTACTTTTTTAAATTGTTTTTTTTTGGTTCTATTTGTGAGATCTTTTCATTGGCTTCTATGTTATTACATATTTAACCTACTCTGTAAGGTGTTAGTTCGCCGGAAACAAATAAATAAAATAATTAAATGGTATTGTAAATCTACGTATCTAATTTTTTAATGCACGAAAATAAGTGAAGAACAATGGTATAGTTGAGTTGAACTTAGATGTCATCATCATCATTTCAGCCGAAAGACGTCCACTGCTGAACATAGGCCTCCCCGTTCCCGCAACATTAACCTGGTTGTCGCTCCATCTTGTTGAAGGCCTACCTACACTGCATCTTCCGGTTCGTGGACGCCACTCGAGAACCCTTTTGCACCATCGGCAATCAGTTCTACGAGCGATGTGTCCTGCCCACTGCCACTTGAGTCTTGCGATTCTTCGAGCTATCTCGGTGACTTTAGTTCTTGAATGGATTTCATCATTTCTAAAGCGATCCCGCAGAGAAACTCCGAACATAGTCCTCTCCATCGCCCTCTGAGTAACTTTGAGCTTTCTTATAGGCCCATCGTTAGCGGCCACGTCTAAGTGCCATAAGTCATCACTGGCAACACACACCGGTCAAAGACTTTTGACTTGAGACTTAGATGTCATCATCATCATCATCATTTCAGCCGAAAGACGTCCACTGCTGAACATAGGCCTCCCCTAAGGCTCGCCAAACAGATGATGACTTAGATGTATTTGCACTAAATTGATCGGCGATTGACTCATCTTATCTGGAAAGTGCAGAAGAGGGCAAAGGTGTTACTAACTTGGTTCAGTAAAAGCCACTTCGCTCCAGTCTTTTAAGAGCCCTAGATAATAAAATACTTTTCTCAAAAATATCCGTAAAAGTTGTCATTATTCTTTACATATCAGAACACGAAGTGCATAGTTATGGTCAGTAAAAAAATTAAAAAGTTAAAACCATAGCAGGCTCGATAAACTCGACAACAATGTCGCATACAAATTCCATTATTGTCGAGTCTTAAACTTTTTAAAAAGTTAAAACTGCCATGGTACCTAATAAGTTGGCACTATTCGTATACAGCCAACTCAAATGACCGGTATCAGTTGTTTTGTTGGAACTCCGGACAATTTTTATTGTGTTTGAAACAGCTTATTGTGATTTCGGTGGAAAAATACACCTGCAGTTTTTTTTAATGAAAAAAGGCGGGAAAAGGTTAAATGACATTTAATTTTAAGTGATTTGCAATTCTTTGTACCTAAGTATTTAAGTTAATAAAAGTTTATTCTAATTTTTTTTCCTTCACCATTTTTGAGAAAAACTTTATATTAGTCTCGGCTGGAATAACAATTGCTAGCTTCGTATTAGTTAAACGGACTCGCAAGCTCGTCCGTTTAATACTCATACTCAGCCAGCAATTGCCTACTTCCAGGCCACGACAATAATGTACTATTTCTCAAACATGCTTTGAAATGTATGCGTTAATGTCACGAAATGAAGCCATGAAGTTTGTTGTTTATGGCTCCCTACATTACTTCTTGGCCTAGGCCATAAAAGTAAGTATGAAAAACCATTATTGTCCGCTGCTGTAACTTTTTAAATTTGCTTACTAACACTAAACTGACAAAGGAAAAATTACATACAGCCAACTTACGACATTAAAAAAAATCTATCTTCTTTTATTTCTATAAAACCGCCTAAACTACTGGTGATGGATGGATGGATGTATGGATGTATGGATGGATGTATGGATGGATGTATGGATGTATGGATGTACTACGGATGGATGTATGGATGGATGTATGGATGGATGGATGGATGTATGGATGGATGGATGTATGGATGGATGTATGGGTGGATGTATGTATGGATGGATGTATGGATGGATGTATGGATGGATGTATGGATGGATGTATGGATGTATGGATGGATGTATGGATGGATGTATGGATGGATGTATGGATGGATGTTTGTATGGGTGGATGGATGGATGGATGGACGGATGGATGGATGGATGATGATGATGATGATGATGATGATGATGATGATGATGATGATGATGATGATGATGATGATGATGATGATGATGCATGTTTGAGAAAAGCTCTATACAATCCTCGGCCGGAAGAGGGATTGCTGGACTCGTTTTATCCGGCCTCGTCTACGACTCGGCCGTATATACCCCAAATCTCGTCCATCAATCCCTTACTTCACGGCCTATGCAGTAATGTACTATTGAGTAACAATTCAAATAAAATCTTGTACCTTAAACCATCATCATTCCAGACTATAATACGTCCCGCTGCAGGGCACAGGCTTCCGCTCAAAGTTAGAGAGCTTGGACCGCAGTTCCCACGCGGACCCAGTGAGGGTTGGAAACTTCACACACACCATTGAATTTATTTGCAAAATTTTATGAAACCAAAGTTGTTCAAATTTAAAATAGGAAACCACGTACTGAAGTAAAATTCGCTAAATGAAGTCGCCAATGCTGGTTGAAATATGTAAAAAAGCTTAAGTAAACCATTTTCTTCTCTATTAAAATCTATACATATAATAAATCTGTAACAAGTCGGTGTCTGTACATTGAAGATATTTGAGAAAAACTGTCACTAGGGCTATTTATTAGCGCAATAGAACCCAAAACAATGATTTTTAGAATTATTGTCTGTTTGTCTGTTTGTCTGTGCGCTTTTGCGCGCTAATCTCAGAAACGGCTTAACCTAGAAGGATGCGGTTTTCACTGATATGTTGGTATTTTCTTGGATTAACATTTAGTGTTTGTTTCATTTGAATCGGTTGACAAATAAGAAAGATACGATACTTTCAGTGTTAGATAGCCCATTTATCGAGGAAGGCTAATAGGCTATAATATCATCATGCTGGGAGTACGGTGGTGAATGTGAACGCGGGTGTGCGGGGGGGGGGGGGGTTCGGTGGGGGGAGGGGGTTGGGAGCGGGGTGCAGGGGTGGGGGGGGTATTTTTTATATCGAGGAACTAAGGAGAGCCATAATTGATGAAAAAGCAAATTGGATCAAAAAAACAAGCTGCCCAAATTACTAATTCCACGCGGACGGAGTCGCGGGCAAAAGCTAGTTAACAATAAAATTGTATTAGAAAGCACAGGCAAAATAAAACAACGAGAAATTTCATCGTCTCGCACTAAGGAACAAGAACGATCGCGCCAAAATATCTACACATCCTTTCTCAAAGCTAATAGAGCCTAGTGCTACATCGATTTATAACAAATTGAACAAACATCGTTATCGTCTCGTGCACAAAATGAAAAGCCGAGTTATCTCGGGGTCTTTCGGACCCAACTCCCTGCGGCAATAATAACTTTGAGTGATGACCCACGATTTGTTGGGGCCCATCCTCGGTCGTTACTGGATCTTTTCAGTTTTTATTCCCCTTACGATGTTTCATTTCTTGATTGTCTGTTGTATTAAGACGGTACGTGACACCATCATGTGTTCATGATATATTTTATTTCGTTTCTTTTGGACGTTGCGTGGTCATGTTGCGAGATATCTTCATGATGCCGTGAAGAAATATAATATAACAGATACTTTACGTATGGTGTTTTAAAAACATAACTGTATTACTGTAAAATTACTCTTCATTTCCATAAGAATTGGTCTACATAGTAAGAAAAAATATTTACTGATAATTTTAATTTGGAGTTTCTTTTGTATACTCTAATATTTCTTCATCATCATGCTCAGCTAAATGACGTTCACAGCTGCACATAGGCTTCCGATAAAAGAACACCTGCGCCGCCTGCTTCCTACGGACTGTTGCTATCATCGTCAGGTCGTCAGCCCACCCTTATGAAGGTCCTATCTACTCTTCATCTTCTGATACGTAATCATAACTCAAGAACAAATTGGCCTCTGATATCAATAGTCTTAATCCAAAATAAAATTTAAAAAAGTGAAAGCTGCTCTACAGGCTACATTTCGGTGAATGTGCTTCGGAATTGCACGACCTTATTCCACCTGCTCCATTCTTCCACACAGGTCGACCAAAAGTAGGCGGGATCTACCCTTACGTTGTCAGTATTCCCAAAATCTGCACGAAGCGTTTTCGCTCTTCTTTCATCAACCATATAGCTAAGAAGTGGAATTCCCTGCCTGCGACTCTGTTCCCTGAACACTACAATTTGGCCGCTTTCAAGTCTAGGCTGAATGAGCATTTACTAGGCAAGCGCGCTTTCCATCAGGCGTGGTTATGGTCAAACGCAAGTCTATCTGTATAAAAAAATACTGGCACACAATTTCTTTTTATTTATCGTCTATTTGCAATAACACCACCAACCACCAACAATACCACGGCGTCCTAAGTAAAAACCGACAGGTACGAAACAAATCGCGTTAATATTTCGTTCCACGCCCCAAAAACCTGATTAACACACGAGTTCTGAAACATTGTGTGTTCAAAACGACGCGTTGTTGCAAATCCGTTTCGCTCGTAAAGAAAATTGTGTAATATATCAACGTGTTAATACCGCGTGAGAGAGCCCGTTTATCAACTCAAGTCCTATAATAATATCTTTTGTAAAATTTATTTTTACCTCTTTTCATCTTGGTTGTGTATGCGAGTTTGCAGGTGAGCCGTGTAAGGATTTCATGCTTTATCCACGTTGAGCTGCGCTAAAATGTTTCCTTTGTTTCATTTTAGACCCGAATATAGAAACTTCGTGGTCTCAACGGTCTACAAGGGAAAATTTTGAGCTTGATACATAATTAGTGTTTCTAGTTTAATTAATGCTGGACAGTACGATGCATTGGAAGGTCAGAAGCCATGGTGGCCTACTGGTTTGACCTATGGCACCTGGAACCTTTGAAGCAGAGGGTCGTGAGTTTGAGCCTGGGCTCGTACCTCTGAGTTTTCGGAATTCTTGTGCGAAATTACATTTTAAATTTACCATGAGCTTTACGCTGAAGGAAAACAGTGTGAGGAAACCTGTACAGTACAAATCTGGGAAGAAATTCAAAGGCGTGAGTGAAGTTCCTAATCCACACTGGGCCCGCGGGAAGCTACGATCCAAGCCCTCTCATTGTGGAGGAGGCAGGGATAATGAATATAATACATTTAATTAATTGTTAAAATTGATCTGGAAAAATTAGGATGTTCATACTTTGTTGAATTATGGACACCTCAAATTAAATAACAATAATTAAAACAATTGAATTAATGTATTATACTGATCAGTATTAACTGAGCTAACAGCAATAATTTTGTATACCTATCACGTTTAAAATTTCAATTTGTATTTTAATAGGATGTAAGTGTTTTTTTTTTGTTTACAATTGGTAAGCTTTTATTCGTTTCTCGACTACTAGGTTTAACAGTATAACTGACGTATTCTCCGTTGTTGTCGCACCCTCCTTACGATTCATTACATTCTCATTCGTTTTTCATGTTAAATATATTTTTTTATTTATTTAACACAAACAGTATTTCCCATTCTTAACAATCCTCAGGGGCGATATCACGGGGGTTCTGACAATTCAATTTCAATGCGCTGCCTGAAACAGACGCAATGTACGTTTTATTGAGAATTTTAATACACCGTATCCAGATACGACGATACGAGTATTACAAAAATATCGTGTCGTCTGTGACATTGTGTAAAATTGTAAGAGTTATTTTCCCGATTTTTTGAACAGACAAGTAATTCAAGTTCATTGACGCCCACACATTTTTTGTGTAAAGTTAATCTAATTCAATTACGCCTATTCAATAATCAAATTGTAATTGAATAAGATTTACTTTACTATTCCATATTGATCTACAAGCGATTTTGGAGCCTAAAGTGGCTACATTATTACATTTCTACAACTAAATTGTTATTGTATTGATTACTGATATTGTAGATATCAATTGAAGTACGATTATTAATGTCTGCAAATATAATAATTTAGAAAATTTGTGAAGATGATTGGATGATTGGATGTTTTTAGATGTTTGTTATTCAATAACACAATAACGGCTGAAAGGATTTACATGACACTTGGTGTACAGGATAATACGCCGGTCGGTGTTGCATTCCCGTAGGATAATATTTTAATCTATAGAAGGCGTTGTCCAGAGACATTGGACTACCTTGGTTGACATTCATTAAATTCATTTGCAATCAATAGATGGCATTTTCCAAGCGAACATTGTGTTTAAAAGATTATAAATGATTCCATGAAGCCACTGGTTGAAGCTAGTGCGTTTATAAAAAAGTTACGCTAAAAATGTTTACAAGTAAAATTATGGCTTCCACTGTATATACAGTTGTATGGAAACAGTTACACAATATTACCGCACGTCGCAAATGTCAGGGGTGGGCATTATGGCGTTTTTTACTATAGCATCTGTACTCGGGGTACACGTCAATAAAATTTACATTCGTCTAAACAGGTTTGGGACCACCAATTGATAAATGGAGTGCCGTTCTTTTGAATTTAAATTGAGATGTGGTGCTTTAAGGAAAGGAACACTCCCTCATAGATTGCGGTGGCGCTGTTTTTTTAAAAAGATTCTTTTTTAGGAACACGAACATCTATTTGTTGTTATACTTAATATGCAACTCCCGTATTGGCTTGCTCCTCCATTAGTAGCTGAGTGAACATTATTCGCATCCCACAGAGTGATACAGGCATGCGTTCGTCTTTGGATGCAACACCTTGCAGTTGGTTCATTATTTGAGCGTTTGTTCCAAGCATTCGTGGATATTTATTTGTAAATGTAGAAATGACAAAAGCTTCTCATACATTTTCTAGTTAACCAGTAGAAGTAAAGGACTTCTAATAAATAACCGAAAACGCCATCAAAATCTACCGCAGATTCGTAGAACATGTGACTACGAAATTGAGGCGATTGAAGTTTGGGTACAAAACCTTTGCTATACTTGTCATCGCCGACGTCATGAAGAGTTCAGGCAACACGGTGGAAATTGAGCTGCTCGGTTTCATGGTAATGAGAACCGAGAAAGGCGTTGGATTCTCTTTTGTACTTACTAAATAATAATATGTGATTCTCTAAAAAAAAATCCGATCGTAACTTAACCCGTTCGGTCGCAGGAACGAGTTAGATGCCTGGTTGTTAGTCGTTCACTAACGTTGACATTGACCGATGTTAAGACACAGGTGTCTTCTTTGTTTTATACTTGCGACCAAACCGGTCAAGTTATGATTGTCTTTTTAAACGCTTGCAGCCCACAATAAACAACAAAACCAAGGTTAAACATAAATTCCAATTGCAGCTTAGATTAATTCGGTTGCTAAGGTTCGGGCAATAATGTGCGATAACGTCTTTTTCATAAAATGAAATGTCGAAGTGTGCATTTGTAATCTGAAATTGGAAAGTTAAGAATCGTGATAAATAGGAAAGTGGGGCACCTGGCGAGTAGGACTGACGACGTCGTTAGTTTAGGATGATCGTAGATGAAACTGACACTGACAAAGTACCTACTTTAGTGAAAGTAATGTGAAGAAATAGAGCCAATAAATAAATCGAAACTTATTTACGTGGCAAGGCTAGTCAGATTAAGGTAGACACTAAACTAAGTAATTTATTGAACCAGGCGTCACTTTCCGGAGGTCCATATCAATGAACTGAAACAATTACTTTGCTCACCCGCGACCTTATAATAGCTACGTTTATGCAAGAAATATTGTGTTCACGCAGTTCCTCCACCTCCACCCACACTATACGGGCATACACAAATCACTCGAACCCATTTCTATCACCACCACTACGCTTATTGACGCGTTTCAAACTCAACCAGAGCTCATCTTCAGAGCAATACAACCGTTCACCATGCTACCAGATGTTAGTATACCAAGTATTTTTTCCATATCAATGGCGATAATAATTTGATTAAGGCTTTTTAGCCATATTGATGCCTCGCGCGTTTAGATCACGTGGCATTCTAATCATCAGAATTGATTTATCAACCATGAAATTATGATAGTAAAATTTTACTTTAATGCAAATTTACGCAATTCTGTCCACTGATCCTAAAAATAAAACTGAAGATATTGACTCCAAAACTAACTCAACAATCAATATTGAATAAAAAGTTCTTTAGCTCAAAATTATACATAGTATTAAAAATCATAATTATTTGCCTTAATTACCTTCATTAAAATAAAACAAAATGGATGTAATTGTCTGAGTAAATAAATAAATTATTATTATTAGTATTAAGAACTAGGCAGAATTCGGAAGTTTATTTAAACACGCTTGAGCAGGGTGAGGTGTTGTATTAGATTATTTGGTTCTAACGTTGTTTGTGAACTCCTAGACAATACATATACCTACGCTCTTTAACAGTTACTAACTACTACACGGTAGTATTTGTACACTAGTAACAGAAAATAATTTGGGCAAAACCGATGTAAATAAGTACACAAGTGCTTCATATAGAGAACATTAGGCAAAATCTGGAAATTCATTTAAACATGCTTGGGCAGGACGAGCTTTATTATTAGTTACGTGGTTTATCGATGGTTATAAACGCCTAGTTATACCTACGCTCTTCAACTAATGTAATTCGATACAAGTTGGTTTCGCGTACGCACGCATAGCATAGCCCTCCTCAATTTGCCAGTCGCAAATTGAATTTGATCCAACACTATTCGGCTCGTTTATCTCAATCCCCGGACAAAGAGGCGTATATTGATGAACTATCCTAAATAATGTATGGATATCATAAACAACCTGCATCATTCACCCGGACTCTTAGAGATGGCTAATCCGTCTGCTTCGTATAAATAATATTTATCTTGATTCGCCAGGATGTCCTGTGAAAAATGTTTGCTTTTTGTTAGACTTATTCTTCTGCAGTAACGGATTGCAAGATGACTTATATCTTGGTACATTTTCCGCTGGTAAGCTTTATTTTGTTCTATCTTATGTTGTATAACTCCACTGTACCAAAGTAATCTTTTATGTGATTGTTTAGAAAACTAATGGCAATCGCGGTTCTCATATAGCGGTTTATAAATAGTTCTAATAAACAAAACAGTAAAAAGAAAACGTGAATAATAAAAGGTCCGTGTAGTTTTTGCAGTATTTTGACATTTAAAGTCAATTAAGCTTGTGCTATCGAGCATTTTTAAAAATAATGAGAGAAATAACCGTCCATAATTATTCGCAAACGACTATTTACGGTCAATATAATTTTAATTGAGTATACGGTATAATTGGATCATTCGCTCTGGTAATAATATGGTTAACGAATTATACGATATTTGTATTTGCCTTCCGACATGCGCTAAGAATTTTTGAAATAAAATGATTGAAATATGTAATATTTACAATTCATTTATCGCTAGTAAACTCCAATATTTTCTGTTTTTAATCTGGTTCAGATTTCCGGGATTATTTATTATAAACGCACAAATAATGGTCAGTGCATACTTAGTATATAAAATATAATTGCGATGAAATGTTGATTAGTCTCTTTGAGTAGACCAATTTCTACTATCTACTCGTATCAAAAGTTTTGATACATTTATTGATTATATTTTTATTTATTTATAAAACTGCTTACTAGGGCAAACCTTGGGTAATTGGTGATACGAGGTAATTCGGTGATAGTCCCCTTCTTAGGAGAGCTAGGGCTCTATCTACCAGGAAAATGTAAGAATATCTATAAATTTCAAACCATGATTTTAAAGTTTGATTTTTTGGTTTCAAATTCATAGATATTCTTACATTTTCCAGGCAGATAGAGCTAGAAGAAGGGGACTATCACCGAATTACCTCGTATCACCAATTACCCAAGGTTTGCCCTACTTACTTGTTTTGTTTTTATTCCCTACTCAACTTGTGTTTGATGACTAGGTTTATAAATTTAAAAATATTTGATTACTACACTTAAACCCGCGGCTTCGCCTGCTATAGAATTACTTTCACGACAAACATTTTACAGTTCAAGAGCGGTCCGAAAAATGTTAAGGTAGCATTTAAAAGCACAACGTTCCCCCTGATAACGCCATAATATCTAACTCCTAGATCAAGAGTCCACTACATAAGTCAAAATACTCCCCCATTTTGATTTAGATTTACTTAAGTTTGTGGAAGGTCTAAATGGGAATGGTGGATTATTTTGAGTTGATGATCTTATCACCCAGGAGTGCGATATACGGATTGCAGATGATGTTATCGCGTCATCTTGAAGATCGAAGTATCTAACGCAATGTTGTTAGACAGCGCCCTTTATTCTTCTTCAAAATTAAAATATTATCACCGTGATATTACGTTTCCCATGTCCCCAGGATTTTTGTTTGTTTTTACAACGCCAAGTTTCATCCAAATCCGTTCAGTCATTATTGTGTGATTGACTAACAAACATAGAAACTTCCGAACATCTTAACATACTTTTACATTATGTTAGTAGGATTTTAATATTATGGTGTGCGGCAGATAATTTTATCGGTGAACGTTTTAACATAGTTAGTAGAACTTTTAAATAAAGTAATAGACTATAATAGCTATTTATGCAACTGTATCGTAATAGGGGTCCTTAAAACACGGATGTGGTTTCATGAAACGAGGCGTAGCCGAGTTTCATAAATGGTCACATGAGTGTTTTAAGGCCTAATTACGTACAGTTGCATACAATATTTTATCTTCTCTCACACCTTTTTTTGCATAATAAAATCTTGATAGCATTTTTCGTATAATTTTCTGGACTTTACTGTTAATCAATTATGAGTCATTTCCTTCGCCGCATCTAAAATATCGGGCGAAGTCAAATTTTCTTCGCATTCACTGATATCAGACATTTTTTAAGCAAGAACACAATAAAATTTTCCCACGAAAATTCGTACACCAAAGCGACACGTAAAATCGCTGTCAATTGAAATTGCGAACAATGTAAATAAACCATTTAATGAAATATCCATATTAAATAAATAAATATTAGGGGACAATCTTACACAAATCGACCTAGACCCAAACTAAGCAAAGCTTGTACTATGGGTACTAGACGACGATAAACATACTTATATAGATAAATAAATACTTAAATACATAGAAAACATCCATAACTCAGGAACAAATATTCGTGCTCATCACACAAATAAATGCCCACTACCAACTAGGCTAAAGCGGGATTCTAACACTTGTTTATTGTTTTAATGGTTTAGGATAGTGTTGTGGTAAGTATTGATTAAATAATACACGGATTTAGCAGTATTTGATGAGGGATAATGGAAATTAAACACATTTTAAATACAAGGTATCTTTACATTGTTTTCAATTTCAATTGACTGACAGTTTAGGAATGGAATGGCGCTAAAACCCAGTACGTCACCGCGCATGTGCGCGCATGCGCTAAAGCCCGCTTCTGCCACAGACAAGTGATAATTGGAATCAAAACTTGGTGATATAAACTTTTTGGATTTGCCCTGTATCGTAATGGTAAAAAAAATTGTATTATAACATTATTTCGTTAGAAGAAAAGTGTTATAATGTGTTTTTTTTCTAATATTTCGGTATTGTGTTTATAAAGTTTGTCAATATAAACTCGTTTTGAATTTTATAATTCGAATTTTACGATATGAGAGTAGATAAAACACTTTAAACATAAAAAAGACCGAAAGTTAAAATCCCTGTTTGATATTATTTTTTAAATAAATTAAGACCTGGTTTGATTCAGAATAACGTGCTCGCTCGGTTTTAACAGGTTAAGCCAATTTTGCATGCATTTTTAATCTATCTTAGTTTGAATTTTTAATACCAGATTTAAGCCACAAAGCGAAACGATCCATAAGTTTGGATTTCAGACAATTTTCAGGAAAATTCGAGTCGAATTTCGGTTACAAGAGTTGTCTCTGATGGTAATAATTTGCCAACTACAAGCTCTAAATTTTCTGGTACATTTAGTAATATTGCAATGTATTTTTAGCCTCTTTCAAAAAAGTAGGAGGTTAGTTTACCAATTTGGTTGTATTTTTTTTTCATTTAATAAATAGTCTCTCAAATTGCTCGTAGAACATGGCCGAGGGGGAAAAAAGGTTCTCGAGTGGCGTCCACGGACCGAAAGACGCAACGTAGGTAGTTGCCTCCAACAATATGAAGCGATGGCCCGATTAAGGTTGCTGGCACGCGTTGGATGCGGATGGCACAAGACCGATCTGTTTGCCTTGGGGAGGCCTATGTTCAGGCAGCAGTGGACGTCTTTTGGCTGAAATTATGATGATGTGTAGTATTTAGTCTAGTGTTAACTCGCTGATTCTTCAACCCAATCTTCAAACTTCCTTTGACTTAATTACCTACTATAAAAAAATCATGGGTTGCTCTCGTTTTAATAGTTGAGGTACCTATGCCAGACATTGTTTTTACAGTCAACAAAAAGGAAAGTTGGCAAAAAAAGCTTGCACCTTACTTCTTTATTCTCGGCAACATTTTAACATAAGTATCAAGCTGAAACAATTAAACTACTAACAACATTTTCGTAATGCTCTCTCTTCGCACATGCATAATGCCACGACCGCCCAACCGCTCCAAATCGCTCGTGGCGTACAACTTTCAACGTGTGAAATATTATGCAAATTTTATTAATTACACATAGTTCTCTTCTCGACAGTTGGTTGTTAATGCATTTTCCGGATATTTACGTAGTTTAACACATTTCGATTTTAACAAGCTCTTATTTATCTTGCCTTGATAATAATAATGTGGATCAAATCTCGGAAGTCAAATCAACCGAAATTCAGAAAAATATCAATACCTACTTAACCTGCCAGAAACGTCAAAATTTAGAAAAATATCAGTACTTAACCTGCCAGATATAACAGTTCACGTGAGCAAACCCATTTACAATTTAATATTTTAGTTTTTTTTTCCTGGCTAAGAACTAAGGGCACTAATAAACTCTAAATTTGCTTTAAACTACACCCCAATAACATAATAGAATGTCATTCGTTTTCCACTGCGGTCGACATGCCCGTAGCGCGGTAAATCGCCGCCTGCGCCGCGTTGCCTCACCACAAAACTGCCTTTTGATAGACAGCCGCGGCCGGAATCCGACGTTCAATGCTCGTGTCGGAAACAGTGGAAAATTTTTCATTTAAGCACCATTTTGTGATTAATTAAAGGCTTTTTTGGTCGGATGACGGTTCGGCAATTGTTTTGGTTTAATTATCGTTTTGTTGTTTAACCGATAATTATGGTTGGAAATCCAGACTAATAAACTGATAGTAAATGGCGAACAAAAAAGTAAGCTTTCATAGTTATTATGGCGATCAAAATGGTGATGGTGAAATTGAAACCACATTTTTCTGTTGTTCAATTATTATTCTTATTTCCTACCAAGTGCCCGGCCCGGCTACCAGAATGAAAAAAATATAAGACTCACAAAATACCAGCTAAGGCGGAATACCTGAGTCGCAAAATCCCAGAAATAGGTATTCTTATAATACATGTATTTCGTATGTTTAGTATTCGACTTTGTTATTCTGCCCGGTTAGGTATTTTGGGACTCGGTATCCTCTGGGGTTTTAAGACTCGTGTATCCCGCGAGTCTGATATTTTGCGATTCTGGTATTCTGCGAGTCTGATACTATGCAACTCTGGGATTCTGCCAACAATAACATTAAACTAATTAGCTAGAATTGCTTTTAACAATTAATTTGTAATGTGAACAGACGAAGAGCATATTGATTAAAAAAGCATTTCCCTCAGTACAAAAAAAGGCCGAGGACGTCCATCTGCTACCTGTTGGGCTGTTGAAAGCAGAAAACCTACTCAACCAATCAGAACAGATTGTCTTGACGTCGACTAATTAGAACACCTGACCCCACCTTAAGAGGGAATATAGTAAGAAGATTTTAAACCAAATTTTAAACAGTACATCATGCGTTACTTCCTCGAGGATCTTATTTAAAATAAAACCAAAACCACTACTAATAGTTAAGTAGTACTCCGGGCACATATTTCACCTTTCTTTGAGGCCAGTTGACGGTCCAATGACCAGTCGCAAAATCACAATCTTAATCCTTTTTTCACACATAAATTTATCCATTTCATCTAAAAGTTTTCTACCCTTTTCACTGGAGCATTAGATACTTTTAACTGGCTCAAAAATCTCATTTATTCACGCAAAAACAATGAGCGTGCGCCTGAAAATCACAATTACGCGATAAAGCAAAAAAAAAACTTATCACGTTTTATCTCAGAAGCATAAAGCGCAATTACCCCGCCAAACGTTGATGGGAAGGAAGCACATTCCCCGGGAACGGGGGAAGCGTCCGCTGCGAAAAGCTAAATAGATATTTTATCACTTTTAATGCCCATTTAGCCGGTTTCGTTTGAATAACAACGTTTGCAATGAGTTTTTCGGATTGCGTCGCGATTCAAATAGTATAAGTACGTAAGTCCTTACAAAGTGACAATTATTCAACGTAGGTATTGAGTATCTTAGAATAAATGTATTTATTATATAACTACAAACATGCATCCGCTGCTTTGCTCGTGTTAAACAGAAGGTCTGGCAGCTGAATTGAAATTCCGGGATTTTACTGAATTCCTCTGAGAATTTTCAAAAATCACATTATGTATGATCTTCATTAGCGTTACATGTAATGAAAAACATCAATACAAAAAATCATCTATACGTTCTCATAATGGTGTACATCGTAATCCCGTGGGAATAACGGGATAATATCTTTGTTTTATTCTCGAAAACTAGTTATTTAAATTGCACATAACGCAAAATTATACTCACTTACAAATTTTCCCATTTAACTACAATAAGTTGTTGGACTGCTTTGAATTTTTTCCACAGACAAATGTAGTAGGTACAACATCGCACAACAACGTCGAAAAAATGTTAACAGCTGCGCCCAGGAACATGATATTTTCAACAGCTCCTCTTATTAATAAATTATAAATACGTACACGATGTATAATTTTTCCATGAAAATTTAGTGATTTTCTGGAATTCCAATTCAAGTGGTAGACTCTATGGTACAAAAGAGTGAAGGCTGGTACTTGGAACTTCATTTATCTTTCGCGATATAAGAAAGTAACTACATTAATACATTATTTTTCAGCAGCAGAACTTTCCAATTTGACTTGACGTAAAAAAGCCTTTCCCAGCCCCACCTTACTCAGCAATTTATCCAGAAAGCGACAGCGTTCCCCCTAAATCGAACACTAAATCTAAACATGCAAATATTTCATTCAAGTCACCGAAATGGGCAATTACAGAGGGCTTGGAGGAAGGAAACGTTGTGTAAAAAAAACGTTCGCGACCGCGAAACGCTAACCGGACGGAGTAAAGTCGGGCTGTATCATTGAGAACATAATGTTACGGCGTTCTTTGAGTTAATGTCTTTGTTATGCTGTCCAATTCCAGTCTTTTGTCACAGAATAAGGATGTACTTTTGCGTTATGAACAAACATCGTTATCGCGGGAGCAAAAACTGATATCAAGCAACATTTATGCCTACGACTTCGAAATTTATCAACTTTATTTCTAATATCAGACCTTACAACGTCAAACTCTTCAGCCATTCTTCTTGTTTGACATTGTCATTTATTAATTATTCGTAATAATAATTGTGTTCACGACATTATTATTTATTATCTATTAGGTATTCTAGGTAGGTAAACGTTTAAACAGTAAGTATAAACAAATTTAATTGACCTTTCCCAGCGAAAACTTCATGTTACTAAAACTTCTTAGATGCTTAGGACTTGTAGGCAGAATACTTATATCCGTATAGTAAACAGACATTCTGTTATATGTGTTCTTTAACTGATTTGTTCTAGCTCCCGCGATAACGAATGTTATGGTTATGAATATAAGCCTATTTTGCGAATATCGATGTGATAGTGGTTTACGTAAGGAAATACGTGGCAGTCGGCCGAGTAAAATAATAATAAATAAAAAACTAAACAACAAAGATCAATATAATGTTTTAAACTTTCGTGATTTTCACTCATAATTTATTATACTAAACGAGACTTATCACGGAAGCAATATTTACCTCGACGTTTAGGCCACATTGCAGCAGCCGTGGTCACGAGTTGACTGAAGTGTAGGGTGTCATGTTCGTTTAGCCGCTCGAGTCTTTCGAACTAGGTACCCGCACTTGATTCCGATTAGAATCAGCACCCGTGGCTAAACGAACATGACACGCTACACTTCAGTCAACTCGTAACTACGACTGCTGCAATGTGGCCGAAACGTCGAGGTATAAATATTGTTTGCGTGATAAGTCCCGTTTAGTATATTAATTATGAACAAAGATCAATTCATAATCTAATGGTTTACGCATTCAAATAACTTTTTTGCACTCTCTGTTCGGGCATTGTAATCTCTTAATATGAGGGTAAGTCACAATACTACGGTCGGTCGGCGGAAGAAAAAGCTGTCAAGAGTTCAAGACGAACAGATGTACGGATCGCACGTGTTGTTGTGTTTGCTGTTCCATTTACCAAAAAAAAACTGAGGTTTTGGTGATATATTTCGGCATTTTTAACATTATTGGGTGCGTGACCCTGCAGACTCTTGTGTCATAACAGCAGCCAGGCGCCTGAGAGCAGACCAAGGTGAGTGGCTTCCTTTATATTGAGAGAGTGCAATGCCAAGGACCCTGGGGCTAGCCTAATAGAAACCTAGGACCAGTGATCTCCATTGCAGCAATCGAAGGGTTCTTTACCCGAACACTCTCATTAGTTCATTACTGACCATGCGACTATATATAATAATAAATAAAATAACTAAACAAAGTCCATTACGATAGAAATGCAGGATGCCCCAGCTAGCCAAAAACTTAGCTTATTACAACAACTGCATTGTGACACGCGCCGTGGCAGAAACATAACCGTAAAGCTGGTTGCAAATAGAACAGTGTCATAGTTCGCGGACCGCACGCAGCGCAGCGTGCCGTGGCATAATCGGAGAAGCCTGTTCACGCTGCGCTGTAGACTGAGTGTAGAAATAATTATTAATTTATGAGTTGTTGGAACATCCTGTAATTGTGAACTAAGTAAATGTTTAGCGATGAAAATTACTTTTAATATCGATAGTGTTAGCAAGATTTTAAAGTATTATAATAATTAAAACCAGGTTGAAATATTTCTAAATCTAAAGTTTACGGAAATGACAAATTCAAATAATTTATTGAATCAGGCGTTACTTTGTGGAGGTCCATATTAATGAACTGAAACAATTACTTTGCTCACCCGCGACCTTACGATAGTTACGTTTATGTAAGAAATGCGTGTTCATGCAGTTCCTCCACCTCCACACTGTACGAACACACACAAATCACACAAACCCAACCATCACCACCACTAACTGACGCGTTTCGAACTCACTGCATGAACACGCATTTCTTACATAAACGTAACTATATCGTAAGGTCGCGATTGAGCAAAGTAATTGCTTCAGTTCATTAAATTCAAATAACCTTTATTAGGTTAAATTAGTTTAGGCAGAGGATCGTGGGTTCAAATCCCGGCTCGCACCTATGAGTTTTGCGGAGTTTTTATGCGAAATTACATTTGAAATTTACCATGAGGTTTATGGTGAAGGAAAACATCGTGAGGAAAACTGCATAGGTACACCTACGAATAAACTCAATGGTGTGTGTGAAGTTCCCAAACCGCACTGGGCCCGCGTGGGAACTACGGCCCGAGCCCTCTCATTCTAAAAGGAGGCCTGTGCCATGCAGTGGGACATAATATAGGCTGGAATGATGAAGGTTAAGTCGGAGAAATGTTTGGTTTTATGTTCAATTTGAGCTTTCCCTACAAACTGTATGGAAAAAGTTTTCTTTGATTTGTGGGTGTTCTAGTACTCTTACCTCGGTTGGTCTCAAAGAGTGTTTTAATCCTTGATAGAAATGGGACCGATTGGCATTAAAAAAAATAGTCAAATCTGTTAATTTTCTCGCTGACTGTACATTTTATCAAAAATCTGTGAATGTCGATTTTCATCACTCAAAAGTTAGTAAAGGTCTCCTAAGAGCAATTTCGCGTAGCAGCAAGGGATCTAGTAGCTGCCCTTGCTGCCCCATCTCAACTTTCCACCCTGTATATATATACATATATACCTAGTTTAGAAAGGTAACATGTGGTTGTAAAGTATTAAATTAAAGTATTTAAAAACTGACGAACCATATTATATGTAGCAGTCTAATTGGTTAAGAAACTTATGTCGTCATCGTCTTCATTTCTCTGGACTACATCGCGCTGAAACTTATTTATACATGTGTGTAAAACAGGCTATGTAAAGTAAACCATTGTTTATGCGTGACCAAGACGTAATTGATCCGGCGGACTAGCCCACCTTACATATATTGGGCTACCATTACAAATGGAGGACTGGCATGCGATCGCCCATCCAACGCGACATAATATTGTACAAAATTGGTTAAAACAATAAGGAAACTTTATTATTTTTAGTCCCAACTTATTTTTTGAGTTGAGCGCAGTTACTTTGGTATAAATCAAAGAATAATAAATAAAAGTGGCCTTTTTTAGGGTCCCGTACCCAAAGGATAAAAACGGGACCCTATTACTGAGACTTCGCTGTCCGTCCGTCTGTCCGTCTGTCCGTCTGTCACCATGCTGTATCTCACGAACCGTGATAGCTAGATAGTTGAAATTTTCACAGATAATGTATTTCTTTAAACATGTAACTACCGTGAGACTCACTCACAGTGAAAATAAACGGATCACTCACGTCTTAAAACGAGTTTAACTAGACATGTTTCGGGATAATCCGTAGCCCTTCCTCTCGGAGTCGCACGTCACGGCGGCTGCCAAACGCGCACTGCGTGCTACTGCCCTAGTCGCGCGGCTACTCGATGCAACTGACAGCGACACACAACTACCCCCGATTTCATCATTAATTTTACTAAAAAGAAAAGAAAAGAAACGGGGGAAAGAAAGAAATTTCGAAAGTAAGCCCAAAAATGGATAGCATCTGATATAAATACCCATAATAGCACTCAAAACGAAAGGTGAAGGGTCCTTCTTTCTAATTAAATTCTTTAAAAAATGACATTTCATATTGAATACCTGAATTATAATTGTATAATTACTATACCACTATTGAGTGGGTACTTTTTTTCGTGAACAAGCCTTAGTAACTCTATAAACAGGGAAAGATAAGGAAACATTTAACTTATAATTACATTAATACGATTACTCAGTGGTGGTTGCATGGGGTGCTTGACAAATGACCTGATCACCGATAAACAATCACATTCGCTCTTTAATAGAATTAGTTTCAGTGATAGATTGATAAGAGTGACGTAATGGGCAAATTAAATCATGATTTGGGGCTGATTAGGCATTAAAAGAGAAATAATCAAACTTATGGAGTAATAACGATCACGAATTCATATTAGTAAAGTTCAAGGTTTTTTCGTAGAGCGATAAAAGTAAACTTTTATACGTAAGAAACGTTTGAATAGTAAAATATGTATGCATTGTAAAAGTTTTTCATCGATAGTTGTTATTTCAGGTGCCTTACGTCTCTGACTCATTACTCTTAACATCAATTTAATTAGCTTAATGTTCTGTCTGAGATAAGTAACCGAATTGATGTGATAATTCAAAGATTCAAAAAAAATATCAAGAAAGTTAAAGATTGAATCAAGAAGATGGTGTTTTCTATTTTATTAAATTGTGATTCTAACATAGTCTTAAAGCAAAACAACTATTAGTAACGCTTGAGTTTCAAGCGACAAAGTATGAAGACTAACATTTGCAGAATTAATTGGCACGTAGCAACAGGATTGCAGACTGTTGCTTATGTCGGGAGCATGTTGACTGAGTTAATTTAAATTCAACTGGTCAAAGAGGAGGAAATAATAGCAGTTTTGCTATGGAATACAATGACACTGTATAATGTAATCATCTGGTCATGGCTGGGAGATTATTCCACTAATATTAAAAAACGTGAACGATTGAATGGGTGGATGGATGGATGTTAGAGGGTAGGCTACAATAGAGAGATGGAAGGAAGTTGAAAGTTGTATTTATGTAGCTGAGTTGAGAAAAGTTACTTTTTTTGATGAAATTTGACACATAGATGGTTTCGGACCTGGATTAACATATTATGATACTTTTAATCACGGAAAATGGTATAATTCCCGCGGGATAGCGGTAAACGAATTCTTCGCAGACGGAGTCGCAAGCAACAGCTAGTTATTTTATTAACTGGATTTGTCTAAAAAAAACAAATTTTATTCGTTATTAAATGTTTTTCAAATTCATTTATTCAAGTGACAAGACTCATAATTGTTAGTGGATACAAATTTCTTATTCTATGTTAGTTATGAAATAAAAATATTAAATACATAAAATTAAACTAGATTAAATCGTGCCTCACTACTTGTGATGGCACAGCAGTGACTCAGTGTGTTTTTGTTAAAACTCCCGTTCTATTCTTTAGCAGTTTTGTACATTTCTTTATCTTTCTTTTCAGATAAAAAGGTAATAGGCCGATGTTGCAAAAACATCGTCTATATAATGGCCTGACTGAACTCAATGGTGATATCCTGTTAGACGGATACTCTCAATTTAAAGTGTACCTACCATTTACCTTTTGGTGTTTTCAAAATCAGAGTCATAATTTTCATAAAGAAAAAGTGAAAAAGAAAAATTGTATGGAAAATAAAGGTCATACTTTAATCATCAAAATCAATACAGCTTTTAATGGTGTGTAAGATAATCCCAAAACTATGTAATTTTGTAAAAAAAATAGCAGGTATAAACATTTTTTTTTGTATTGAAAAAGCCCAGGTATCTGTTACTCTAGCTTTGTCTTCAGTTGAAGTAAGTCTTAATGGTAAAGAAATTATTAATAACTAATTACCTAATCACTCGCACTGACGCATCGTAATTCCATGCATGCGCAAAAACTTTCGACAAAACAAATTGGCGAAGAATGAAATTCGCAAACCGCTACCGCTGGCGTTCCTGCAGCGTGCGACCAAACTCGACTGCAGCGGCGATGCGACGTGCCTTGCATGTTTAATGTCGAAAAGCGGATTGAATGAAACTATTGTTCAGTAGGAGTTGAATAAAAAAAGTTAGAGTCGCACTGTTTGAGTAAGGTGATTCAGGTATGGTTTGCTAAGAGCTGGTTTAACAGGACGCTTGCTTAATTGAAAGGATTCACTTCAGTGTTTTTTTTTTTTTTATGTTAGATAGGCCAGACAAACGAACTAGTGGGTCACCTGATGTTAAATTAACACCACTGTCCATAGACACCCGCAGCGCTTTACACGATGCCAGTGCGTTGTCGGCCCTAAAGGAGAGGGAATAGGGGAAGGGGGAGAGGGAGGGGGAGAGGGAAGGGGTGAGGTATTGGGCCCCCGGCACTCTCACTGACCGTACGAAACGCAAGCAGGATTACTGCTGCTTCACGCCGGTGTTCTGTGAGAGGGTGGCACTGCCCCGGACGAGCCGGCCCATTCGTGATGCAGCGGCTAGCTACAACATGGCTCTACCACTACATAAACAACTGTTGTGTTTGTTCAACTCGGCATTTTTTTATGAACTGCGTTGTTGTGAAATTTGGGGATGCTAATTGTTTCGTCACTATCATCGCAGCCTGTATGTTTCACTTGCTGGGCATAGGCATACTTTCGGAATGATAGAGGCTATAGATTTCACGTGGGCATAATAAATGTAATTTCGCACATGAATTTAATAAAAACTCATGAGGTGTTTCAGATATAAGCACTAAGGCCACCGCGGCTTCTTTTACCTTTACTTAAAATAAGGTTTATTGTTAATATCAGTACTTGCATTACTTTTATGACGCTGATAGATGCGTCGAAAGATCGGATCAACATCCGGTAGCATACCAACCAAATCACCAAATCTAAATGAATAACCAAATCTAATGTTTTTATTGAGCTGCCTAAATCCCAAGCGACAATAAATAACAAAATATAAAAGTAAAATCCATGAGAAATAAGCTTAAATAATAATTGCATCTCCTATAATAGACGTCTGAGGAACCCTGGTATCGAAAACGGGGTGAAGAAGGTACACAATGCCTTTCAAACCGAACAGTTTGTCTCTTCAGTCAAATTGAATAAGAATCCCACCGTGCATTGTTATACTTTCAGCCTGATTCAGGGAGACTACTTTGAACAAACTTCAGCAGTGCTTGTTCGAGTTGGTATTCCATCACCTTTGTTTGTAACAATTTGCTGAAGTTGAATAGTCTCTGAGTATTGAAGCATTTAGTCCCTTTTAATGATTGTTTAGTATCTACGATCAACTAAGCACTGAAACATAATCTTATACATTACTTGATTACCCTTTGGTAAGTAACACCTTTTTAGGAAATATCGGAAATTCCAAAATGAACATAAGTGACCAAAAATGTAAATAGGACTAAATGCGTGCAATTAAAAATGTGTGCTATTAAATGCTGTAGTACAATTTTTCTGAGTTCAGATATTGCAACGAATTGAAAATTTTATACTTATGTTGGACATGCTTCAACTACATTATAAATACATGCGAGTGACACGTGTATTTAATGTTTAGTACATATATTATAACGTTTGAATCCCACGGTAATAAAAGCAATATTGTTGATAAAAACTTATTTACACACATTGTAAGGGATAAATTAACAAATAATAATAACCAATACTTAGCATAGGTCCCTTGTGTTATTTTAGAATTTTCAGCCCTAAACGAATCGAAGTTCATTCATAAAATCTTACTTTGGATATCAAAATAAATAATTATTACAGGACAATTTCGGGACGAAAAACAATCTGTTTCGAATAACACCTCCTCCCCAACGAGCTGCATTTCACGTAAACTTGTTTGGACAAAACACGTCGTTTTATGTCTTCCACGCTAATATGGTTTGATCACGACGGATTTGTTTGGAGTGTTTCTTGTAATGCGTTCATGTATCATGTCTTGTTTGAGCTAAAAGGATTTGTTACCATTCCTGTTACAACGTCGGTTTATTAAAAATCGATTCAATTATGTCAGTTAAAGTTAATTCAATTTTTACCTTCAGTATACTTGTTAAGCTTTTCTACTCTTCCAAAAAGAGTTTACTTTACCACCTGCCACCGATGTTTATTCTATCGATTATTGCTAATTTTATGACGTGTTCTTCTTTTATGATTTGAAGACAATAATTTTATTTAATTAATTTATATATATGTTTCTTCTCCTTCACTCTTTTTCAATTTTATCTTAAGCTTTTGCAATGTTCGCATGTAAATTTCTTCAAATCTTGCAAGTTAAATTTTACCGACTTCTAGTAACCGCATCGACTTGAAATTTGGTACAAATATGTTGTTTTTATTGGGATGACAATGCAAGTACATTGAACGAAAAGTACCGACAGCTAAAATTCTTGAATTACTAATGACTTTTTTAATAAAACATTATTTTTCCAAATAACTTAGAGCGAACTTCAATCAATACATCCAATTCAGATGAATAATGGTAATATAAATGATATCACATAAGGTGAACGTCCCTGTGCTCGACACTGCCCTGACATGGCACCTTCAATCTTTATGTCGTAGTAGGTAAGAGCGGTGTCAGATGGGTATCGAGCATTGAGGTGTCGAGCGTTGGTACGTTTACCTTATGTAATTATAAATCGGTTGTTGATATAAACAAGAGCTTAATGAGACCACGTAAAGCTGTAAAAGAAAGTCAAGTAGCCGCGACAATGCCGGCCTCACCTGCGACCGGGAAAGTTGTCATGTTAATTACAAGCACCGCCCTGCAGTACACAGAATATTCAACAGTTTGCAGCCATTAAAACAAAGGTATAAAAGTACGAATTTCTAAATAACGTCTTTTATTTGGTATATTCAAAGTCTAAAATTAGTCTGAAATGTTGTGTCTAACCAAAACCATTATGATACGAGTATTATGTCATGTACAAGTACATGTTTAGCTAAGTATACAGGATGTCCGAAACGTCAACAATAATCTGGTAACGGGTGAAATGGTAAGTTATAACAATTCTGGGAACAATAAGAAAAAAAATCCATGACGTAATCGGCATGGATTTTTTTTTATTTGCTTAAAATTTTTAATTTGCTTAAATAATTAATATTAAGCGACAACAGACGTTTTACCGAAAATATCTCATATTAAAAGTAATATGTTGCTTTTGCCACTCTCCGTAACTGTTCATGAGAAGTCAGTAATGGCAAGTATAGCAAAAGGTGTAAAATTGTACACTAACTCCAAGGTGTTACATCGAAAGGTATAGAACTAAGTCATTTTTCTCTCACTCGTTCTTTCTTTACTCCCAACATTATGGTCATTTGACGCCTTTTTGTTGCGGACAGTCTGTCGAATTTTTTTAATAGCCTTTATTTAAAATAATGTAACATTATTGATATTGAGTTGTTTACTGGCGACTTTATTTAATAAAATAAGTACCTAATGGGATGATTCATACCAGTTAAACTAATCCCAAACTAAGGAAAGCTTGTAATGTACTATGGGTAGGTACTAGACAACGGATGAAGATACAACAGATAAATACATATTAAACATCCAAGATTCGAGCAGTCAGTCGGCTTCGTAGTCAAGTGCTCTAACTACTAGGCTATCCTGTCATATTATTATTATGTATGTCGTTAATTTTTATACTGACGACGACGGTAAACAGTTAAAATTAAATAACCGTATTTTAAAGATGTGCATACTGTCTTCAACATGTATACTGCGACGTACCCAGGAGGGTAATGAAGGCGAAAGTGCATTCCTCTGTACATTATACAGCCCAGGATAACTACGAACCTGATTTATATGCGTTTCTGTACTTCACCTGAAGATTCATATTATACAGGGTGTTTTTGTACGTTGTTAAAAGGTAAAAGGTGTTTCTAAAAGCGAGGTCGGCGAGCTTTTGAAAAGTTATGTGTGCGTGAATTGGACAAAGTGATGAAAGGTCACGTAACGAGCACAAAAGTAAAATAAAAATAAGATATGGCAATAATAACTGTTTATACGCAACACAAGATTAATTTTTGAAAACAGGATAGATGGTCCTTCATCCCCCCGTGGGCCGTCGTGGGTGGTGGTGGACGAAGCATGAAAGTATTGTGCAGGCGCATAGTGCTGCGCCACAAATTTAGTATATCTACTAAGTTCCTATTGTCCATGTAACAGATGTCTATGATTCAGTATCTATTTAATATAACACAAATAAATATAGATAGCATAATAAGTGTACCTAGTGTTTGAGCAACTACAACAAAGTAAAAAAACCGCAGCTGTTACGAAAAAATTCTTGAAAATCTTATTAATTTTACTAATTTTGCTATTAATTATGCTATCCGTATTAAACAAGCAATATGTTATAGGTCTGGCTACTCTTACTACTAATAATTCTCAAGCAAACCTTGCCGTTATAGGTTATAGTTTTCCTTATTAATTTAAGATATTTCCTCCCTTCCTGATTTTTTTCAAAATTTTTATACCAGCAATTTAGCTTTTAGAGGCGAAGAGGGAAAGACGTTCGATTTTAATAAAAAAAATCACTTTAAAGTTGAATATTTCGCAAACGAATCACTGTATTAAAAAGTCGTCTTTACAACCTCGTAATTATTTTAAAATACCTATCCAACGATACCCCACACATTAAAGTTAGACGAGAAAAAAAATCACCCCACTTTACTTCTATGGGAGGTACCCTTAAAAAAAATTTCTTACATTTTATTTTATCACTTTTTCGGGGTAACTGCTATATATATCCGTGCAAAATTACAGCTTTCTAGCACTAATAGCCACTGCGCTAAGCCGCGGACAGACAGACATACATGACGAAACTATAATGGACTCGTTTTGCCATTTTGGCTCCGGAACCCTAAAAAAGGAAAGGAATAAAAGATTAAGTGTGTCTTTGTAGATTTGTTTCTCTTGTAATCTGTTGTGTGTTTTAACTATACAAGTAAAAAGAAAAGTCCTGACTGATTGACTGACTAGAAGGCTGAAATTTTGCATAGATGTTGCCTTTATGACTTAGACAAGGAATAAGAATGGATCAGCTAAAATTCCCATGGGACAGGAAATAAATGGGATTTATATATGCTCTATTTAGAGCGACCCTATCTCCGTTAATCATCATCATCATCATTTCAGCCGTAGGACGTCCACTGCTGGACATAGGCCTCCCCCATTGATGCCCAATTACGGTTGGAAGCGACTTGCATCCACCCTGAACCTGCGGCCTTCACCAAATCGACCGTCCATCTCGTTGGTGTCGTTGGTGGACTTCCCACGCTGAATTACTTGATTAAATATATATGCAAGTAAATTTGAAAATAAATTTAGTAAATTTGGTAATTATAGCAGCTAAAAACTAATTTAGGGATTTTTAAAGTCTTACGAGACGAGGAAAAAACAGGATTTATTTATTTACTTACTGATACCGACGATGATGATGGATTTTTGAATGAAAGAGATGAAGACGTTTTACCACTAATTTGATTTCTGCGCGGACGAAATCGCGAGCAAAAGCTAGTGTATAGTCGGGGTAAGAAAAGGTTCGTCACTTTTCGACCTTAACTAGATGACATAGAGTCGAAGCCGAATGTTTTACTTTCATAAAGAATTTTATGAAAGTAAAACATTCGGGTGAAAATGTATCACCATTTAGTTTTAAACCTCGCTTACACTTCACACAAACGCCTCACCAAATCCAGAATAAAAGAGGCAACCGTATGGAAATGACCGGATGGGGGCGTACGGTCTAACTGCCGGAACGCGTGGAACATAAACTGAAATCGCCGCCCGCGTCCGGTCTGTATCCGGTTGTATTTCGTATTTATAGACGAGTGTGATACCGCTTTATGGACTTGTTTATCTTACACCTGAGTTTCGTGAATAGCCAAAAGGATACGGCCAGCATCAAATGCAGCAAACCTCTAGGTTTGTAATTTACTAGTTTTTGCCCGCTGTTGCGCTCGCGTTAACCATTATAGTATAAATCTTCCCAGGTGAACTTTTCGCTTCGAGTCCTTATCTTTCAAAACAAACTGTATCGTCATAGTATTAAGGTTCAAATTTAATGAAATGGCTCGGAGCGGCGGTGCGGTGGTGGTGACGTTTGTAATATTCTAACTTGTATGAACGAGTTCGCGGTAAGGTACCGCACAACCGTTCATAAAAGTTAGAATATTACAACCGTCACCGCCACGCCTCCGGCTGCGTTTGGAGCTTGATCTAATCTATCTAATCTATCTATCTATCTATCTATCTAATACCTTTAAACGAGCAATTCTTGTATATATATAATCAGGATCTCGGAAACGGCTCCAACGATTTCGAGGAAATTTGGTATGTGGGGGTTTTCGGGGATGAAAAACTGATCTAGCTATGTTTCATTTTCAGAAAATCACTTTTACTCGTGTTTTCCGGCTATTTTTGTTTGCATTAGAATATAAAGCTAAATTTCGCCGACTACGAGCAGATCACAATGGCACATTAGAAATCGGGTGGTCGCGGATCCAGCCGACCTCGGTTCGATTCCACGTTTTTTTTCAAGATTTTTAGTTTATTTTTCATGATAAAACGTCAAGTTTCTTCTTTTGTGAGAAAAAGTTACTTTTTTGTTAGAAAAAGTATTATAGGGAACGTGCAGTAACTATAGGTAACGCCACCAGAGTTGAGGCCACGCACACAACCACATCTCATGTAATTAAACGTTAACACAACGTCAAAATCCCGCTGTCATTACATGAGATGTGGTTGTGTGCGTGGCCTCAACTCTGGTGGCGTTACCTATATAGGCGGCAGCACTAATGCGACAGAAGAGACACTATGCGGACAGTAAAACAAACTTATCAAGGTAAAACATTCAAATTGATGGCACCCTTATGGCACCAGTTGGCAGCACCGTCTATGTGCACGTTCCCTATTGGGAGCACTGAACAGGAAAAGCCGGTTGTCTGTAAAGTCGGTTTACGGACGATAGTTTAACGTGACTCATCCCCCCCCCCACCCCCTCCGGTGTTTTTGTCAAATATCTTGAAAACGGTGCATCCTACGGCAAAATCAATAAAATTTTCATCCCTCCTTTAACACCCCCGCGCTCCCTCCCCCGCATCCCCTCCCCCCCTATCACCCCCCACCCCTCCGGTGTTTTGATCTCGGAAACGGCTCCAACGATTTCGATGAAATTTGGTATTTGGGGGTTTTCGGGGATGAAAAATTGATCTAGCTTGGTCTTATCTCTGGGAAAACGCTTGGTACCGAGTTTCTGCCCGAGCAGAGCTCGGTCGCCCAGGTACTAATGATAATACACATACCTCATGGTTTTCGGTGCTGGAATGATTTGAGGAAAAGTAGAGATAAACAGATAATAATATGTTAGTCTGAGAAATATCGTATTATGCCTGTATAAAGCTCTCTCCGAATTTTTTACACTATGCTATAATTTTATTTCAACTCATATAGGTTACCCTTTAGTTATACTACACCTTTATAAAATATTAATAAAAATAACGTTAAATAATTATCTGCGGTAAATTTATTACTTTACACGATTTTCAGAATAAACTATTAATATTTTTTCTATATTTGGAACTGCGGCGTCTTGCTGTAAATATCCATTATAGAAATAGAAAATAGAAAAATATTTATTTGCCAAGATAAATGTACATTACAGACATAAGTGTTTACACAGCTACTTAGCTTACACCTAGGAACTAGAGATTACTTAATAGATGATTAGATTACATAAGGCAAAGACACAGTATGTCAATAAATGTAAAATATCAATCTTGACGTCCGATATCTGTGAACTATTTACTTAAATGAGTAAGGATTTAACTGAAAAGGTTGATAATGACTGATCCTTTTAATTTATTTACATGCTAATGTCAAACGTTCCCGCACCGAAAAAGCCGAGTTATAAATAATAAATAATACAATAAATTTTTATTTACCAACGTACAAAAAGTTATAAATTTACGAAACATAGTACACATTATCTAGTTTGTAAGTATGAGATAAATAGGAAATGAGACTCAGCGAGCCCGCTGGTTTTTAGTCTCCAACCGGACTAAAACTAACTTAAACAACTAAGTAACTAAAGGTGAAGCCGCTGCCAGAGCGACACTATGACTACCTAACTTAGGCGTCGAACATACATTATCATCATAGCTTATTTTTACTTAGAAAAGGGGCAGACAAAACAATTTCACTTTCAAACCGATTCCTGAACTAAAGCTTACAGATAATTAATAGGTTAGGTGGGTTAATTGATTGATAGGTTTTATGATAATTATATCATGGGACTATTACAATGGGCCGATTGGGCCGCTAACGATGGGCCTCATAAGATAGCTCAAGATCACTCCGAGGGCGATGGAGAGGGCTACGCTCGGGATTTCTTTGCGGGATCACATTAGAAACGATGAAATCCGCGAAAGAACTAAAGTCACCGACATAGCTCCGACTCAAATGGCAATGGGCAGGGCACATAGCTCGTAGACGTCTTTCGGTTGAAATAATGATGATGATGATGATGATGCCAGATCTAATAGTTCAGGCGAGCGAAATCACTCAGTGTTCAAAAGCGTAACCTTATGATTTATGCAAACAAAATCTGGCGGAGTGCTACATCATCGATCCACATTCGACTTTAACTTTTTATTTCATGGAAACGCCGATGTGCGTTTGTCTATGAATTATATCACAAATCCGCGCCAAAACTGTGCACATCGTAGCGGCGTAATACTCTCAATTCGCAAAAGGATTTATGTTTGGATCTAATACTTGAGACACACAGCTCAGTTTGTCAGCAAGTCGAAAACATAAGGCGATTTAAATGAATGATTGAGTTAATCGTCAGTTTCTAAAGGTAAATTAAAACCAATTACTAATAATTAACTATTATGTAGGTACAGCAGCCCGGGAAAATGAATTTACGGTTGTCTAGCCATTATAATATATCTAGGTGCCTAGTGCTTCGTGACAAATCTTTTACTCCTATTATTAGTTTTGTTTTTTGCACACGTTGCAAATCCAAAATCCAAAAATGAGTTTATTTGTAGGTAATTGTTTGATTCAGGCATTACCTAACCCAACCTTTTACTTTGCTGTATACTTTAAACATGAAACTACCGTGAGACTCACTCATAGTGAAAATAAACGGATCACTCACGTCTCAAAACGGGTTTAACTCGACATGTTTCGGGCTAATCCGTAGCCCTTCCTCTCGGAGTCACGTCACGGCGGCTGCCACACGTACGCTACGGATTAGCCCGAAACATGTCGAGTTAAACTCGTTTTGAGACGTGAGTGATCCGTTTATTTTCACTTTGCTGTATA
The DNA here is from genome assembly GCA_947563465.1 of Archips xylosteana. Lineage (NCBI taxonomy): Eukaryota > Metazoa > Arthropoda > Insecta > Lepidoptera > Tortricidae > Archips > Archips xylosteana. The sequence goes on along the minus strand of OX387352.1, from coordinate 16,803,569 downwards.
CTCATTCATTTTGTTTAAAAACGGTTGTGTGCTCGCTGTAGATTTTAGAATAAACTCACACAGACTTTGAAACTCCTTTGTTGTTGGTGATAAATTGTAATATGTACCTATTGTGTTGTTTTATATTTTATAGAAATAGAGAACATTTTTTTGCACGAAGACACTCAATATTTTTCGTCAATGTGTGCTCGTTTCTTCGTAACTTTTTTATTTATCTATAAAGATTGTCAAGCTAAGTTTCAGTGTGTCTTATCCCGCCGATACGTCTGGCAGCAGGCCACGAGGTCCGTTTATATATCATCGTGTTTTGACGCGTCCACGTACCCTGACGACGGAAGACGGCGTGGGATGAAACGGCGGTGGAATGGAATATGCTGGCATCGGTTGCAGTCGTCATTTGTTAATGTTTCTTTTGTTCTAGGGGATTTCGATCCTTTGTGGCCTTCGTATTTGCTGCATTATAGTCACCAGTGGTGTGATGCCGCTAGAACTTGATTCCCAATGAATTACCTAAATTAAGTTTCACTATTTCTGATTTTTAACAATTGCATGTTGTCTCGTGATATTTTTTATTTTTATTATTTATTACAAGTACAGTTTTAGTGACGTAAGATATAAGGACAAATTGTCCCTTGTTTTGTTGATATGATTGAAGTACGAAAAACCTTATTACAATGAAAATAAACTGAACCCTACGCTGTGAACAATATTTTGAATAGACGTAAAAGAAAAATCAGACGATAGAATTCTTTCCATCATTTACATTTTTAAAGAACCTGTCAATTTCTTATTTAAGGCTTCAATATAGCTTTACAATTTTACAATACCTTTCTGAAATGCTTTAAAAAATACAGTAATGCGAAAATGTCAACGAGCTATAACTATGAATGACTTTGCTGACACCTTCAAGACCTTCAAAGTAAAATTTCTCGGTAGCAATTTAAAGTTTTGACGTAGTTCCAACGGAGAGGTAACTTAAATCGGTACGTTTATCGATGTTACACGAGCGATTACACGTATAGTCGACCAACAAATTGCTTTACCATCCTTAAGGTTCGATGTTAGTTGCTTGGTTTAAAACATCAAAGTCTATTTTTACTTACAAATCGGTGTAACAATAGGCCTTATTGTTTTTATTCTGATGTAGGAACTGTCGTAAAAAATGGTAAAGCACTTACTTGGTCAACTTTACATACTAAATGTAAACTGCGATACCGCAAGTTGGTAGGTAAGCAGTTTGTGTCCATAGTAAAGGCTATAGTGGTCTACCATACTACACTGACCCTCATGTACGGTCAAGTGCAAAAATATCTGTACCACTCTATGTCACTAACCATAAGGTTGACTCTAGATTTTTTTGTAAACACATCTTATAGTGAGGATGATTTTTCTTGAGTATCAATTAGTGTCCTGATTGTGATAGATTTTAAATGATGAATATTTTTTTCAAAATTCAACTACCTTCGCATATTGTTTCAATATAATGTCACCGAGAAAAATACCATGCGTACCTACTAGTTATCATCAAAATAAAGAAATCTGAAATAAAAATATTTTTTTATGTGGTCGACACACCACCAGATTTTTTTCACATTCTCGATTGGCTACTGCTATTTAGATAAATATCAAATATCTTCAGAGTGGTACTTAATGTCGAAAGTCAGCAACACAAATCGCATCAATGCTGCAAGCAATATCTAAATGCATGTCGTGTACACACAAAATTTCGCATTTGCAATAATAATAGGTACTTACTTCAGAAACTAGGGTATAGTTGAGGTACTTACATGTCCGTATAAACAAATTGACGGTCCAAATTAGAAAAATGACTTAAGCTCCATTACCAACTTTGTGCACTACTACATACAACAGGTCATTTACTTAAGTTTTTCAGTTATAGGTACTTGAGAATTTATAGAGTTTTATTTTGTCTCATTCTAAAAATATACTTGCCGTAGCTTGCCAGGTTTATGTTTATTCTATTTACTTAACGTTTAATGCTAGCAATATTTCCTTGGACCGTTATCCTTTATCTATCCGTAAACATTTAGCAGGCGCTTTGTAGTTAGTAGCCTTATAAGCGAAGACCGTTTTAAAATTAAATTAAATAACATTGTATTTAATACTTATGTTAATTCAGGTGATTAGTATGGTCGAAGTGTATTACAATTTTATGAAGTTTTGTAGAAAAGAATAATAATGAGGTTAATTGTCACATTGACGCCTGAAGTTTAGGGTACGACCGTAAGGTTTATTTATTTGATAAAAAAAATAGTACCAGGATTGTTTTCAAAAATTTGTACATAGTTAACGGCTTAATCAAAACAAAAATCACGATCGCTATTTTTGTGTAACGAAATTTAGTCATTCATACAAAGTATATGGGTAACACCGTTACACAAAAATAATTAATTGAATTTTGTTTTAAATTAATCCCTTAATTGTGTACAAATTTTTTGAAAACGACTCACCAACAGCTATTCAACTCAAAAGGTAAATATTTACATACTTAAGTACTGCAATAAACGGTAACTCTTTTTTCAGTTGCCTGTAACAAAAACCTCAGAAGCTTTATTGTTTTTAAGAACTTCATATCATGGATGTAAATGCAAAGAGCCAGGCGTTATTGGTAGCTGTTGGTTTTAATGCGACTCGCCTCGTGATGTTATCGTTTCATATAATTGAATTCTGCCCGTTGTATCTCCAGATGTCTTTGCCTCTCGACGGGAGCTTGCTACGAAATATTTAATAGGCGCTTCAATATGAAGCCGGCAAAATATGAAAGTTCACGTTGTTTGTTTATATTTTGCAACTTATTTAATCGCAAAAATGCATCTTTGGTCAAAGAACTCAAAAATAACTTTGTAATTTTGGAGTTACTGAACTAAAGTCTCATGACATAATGGTGTTGGGATAAAAAAGGTTAGAATTCAATGAGCTACATGTTTACAATAATTACTACGAGATGCAGATCGCGACTATCTTTAGTGAGCGTTTAATGCGTAGATCCCATAGCAATATCTGATTCTGTCTTAATGTAATTAAACGTTCATCCCAGCCTATACGTCCCACTGCAGGGCACAGGCTTCCTCTCAGAATGAGAGGGCTTGGGCCGTAGTTCTCAAGCGGGCCCATTGCGTATTGGAAACTTCACATACACCATTCCTCCACCGTAAACATCATGATAAACTCCAAACATTACTTCGCAGTTTAATTAATTCCGAAAAACTCAAAGGTCCCAAGCTCGGGCTTGAATTCAATACCCTCTGCTTCAGAGGCGAAACAAATTACTTATTATTACTATTCGATGCATGATTTCTTAATAGCAAAAGAAACGTATTGCAAATTATAACCTTTACAGATTTATTATGATAGAAGTAGAGTCACATGCTAAGCGCTGTATTCCTTTTTAACGTCCATAAGTATATATCCTGTTTAACCTCTGGAATATTTGATATCGAAATATTGCACAGGCATTGAATATTGAAAGATAACCATGCACATCGGACCTGACTGGTCATGCATGAGCGGAACAGGAAGCCTTTCGCAGGCTATTCCAAAAGATCCTATTTCAGGCACACCCCAGGCACAACGCTCTGGTATAAAGTTGTAAGAATTTGTACAAGAAAGAGCTGTTTGTGTATGAGATGTTCTTGAATTACATTATTTTCGCTATTAAGTTAAATATCGAGGGATCAGGTATAAAGTACATATAATGTGACGTAAAGTATACCTACTGTTACTGCATAGTTAAAATAATTTGTCACAATATAGAATTTTACGATTCGAATTAAATTGCGAATACCGAATCGTAATTTGGTAAAAAGAACTGTTTTTAAAAGGTGTGCTACTTGATGATTATGTTTTCAACGCATTGATTACCGTATAGTCGGGTCACTTCGGCCCTGGGTAACTTTGGTCAGTCCACATTTAATTACAAATTGGAATAAAGCATAGGTCCAAATCTGCCCTTAAATCCCACTAGTGGGCCCATACAATTTTATGCCGCAAGTTAAACGGCACGTGTGGGTGACAGGAGCTGCCTGTGCCGTACATGGGCCGTTTAATTTGCTCGGCGGCCGCGTAAATCACGAGCGTGCGCATCCCGCCCCGCGGCGCGTGCGCAGGTCACAGAGGGGAAATGACAGATGGCTGGCACAAATATTTTATGCCTAGGAGTAATTAGCCTTAAAAAACATTTTATTATTTATTAGGTGTTGCGCGCGCCTTTGTTTGAGAATAATAGATTTTTCGCTAAACCGCGGGAATATTTTTGTGTTTATCCGGATTCAAACTATTTGTATGCTTCATTAAAATCCGTTAGTAATTTTTTGGTAAAAGAAAACGAACCTATGCACAGCCAATACTAACAAAGTGCTGCTTTTATCATATAAGTAGGATTTCAGCCTTTATGCAGTTTTAATAAATAATTTAACCTCGTTTTTTTAGTATTTACTATTTGATGGGTTGCTTTCTGTAAATATAAAACTTAAAATAAAAACTACATCTCTTTTACACTGTGAATAAGTAACTAATACAATCTAGAGAATGATTTTTAAATTTTTTATTCATATTTCATTGTATGCCATTGTATTTTATTGTATTGTATTGTTTTTGTATTTGTTATCTACGATCATCTAAGTATGAATGTTATATTTTAATTGTACTGTTGTACTATTTATGTGTATCATTTCAACTATCACGATTCTCCATGAGACCGACTCTGAGTAGGCACAATTGCATCACCCTCTTGCCAATTTCATTCTTTGCAGCTGCTGATTTATTTATTCTTATCCGCCGCACGCGCATTGTCGATATTTCATCGCGTTCACTTTTGATGGTGCCGCGTTAATATTTGCTTGTATTGATTCTAAATGATACTTTGGGGTGGAATTAGTTGCCAATAAATAAAGTTGACTGCCAATGTGCATTGTGTATTTAAAAAAAAGATGGGTTTTGGCTATACTTTTTGACAGATTTGTTTTGCAAGTGGATCAAAATATTTAAGTTATTTATTGCAGTAATCGTCACAAGGACCTACTTCTAAATATGAAATCATATAGGTATATTACCTGTATAAAATATTAATACAAAGGTATTTCAGAAAAAAAATACTGTATGTTATGAGGTACATAACATACAGTATTTATCTACATATTTTATATTAATTAAGAAGATTTTTTGATTTATTAAACAATATTAGTTTTATTTAGGTTTTTATATTCTTTATTGTACAAAAACAAAGAATAAAACCAAATCGACAATCGTTGTATTGTAATGTAATGTATAAAGATGTTTCACTTCGAATTTACAAGAATGCCCCTTTTAAACTACGCAGCATAGTTTAAAAGTTATTTTGATTCGGTATTCTTAGAATAAATAACACTTTCAAGTATTGTAATGTTCGAATTCTTTAAGAAATAGCATGGGCACTGTGAACAATTTTTAATGTTAAACAAAAATAAATAACCCTTATAATTGCTTCACAAAACCGTTCCAGATTATGCGACCAAAACTGCTGAAACATACACAACGTGCGTCTTATTCTGATGCTAGAACTCTTTACTTACATATAGTGTTGAAATCGTCTCTCACCAAATTAATTTGGTAAATGTGGAAAAGATCTTTTAATTATAAAACTGATGGATCAATAAAATTGTGACATTGTTTGCTATTTTAACAAGACTTTATCTAATTTGTAACGTTTTCGTTAGAAAGTTTACTTGTTTGTAAGCTGTCGTTTCAAAATTTTCAAACCATTTTTCGAGCTCTTCCTAGTATTTATTAGAGCCACAATTTGTCATACCTACATTATATACTTTACGAGTACAATGTTTTAGCATAGAAATTATAGTGATTCAGCCAGGATCGCCTCCGCAAGGTGGAATTTTTCAATGGTTAATGATAATCTCCAAATTTGTATTAAAGATACAAATGTTTATTCTTGAATTTTGCGGGCTTTATAAATTTTCGAGTACGTATGTTTACCCATTGCCTAGTACTCATAACACAAGCTTTGCTCAGTTCAATTGGTGTTAAATACTCGTTATTATCTTCTTCTAATTGTATAAAAATCTCGTGACACGGTGATTGTTATCAAACTCCTCCGAAACGGCTCGACCGATTTTTATGAAACTTTTTCTCTTTATTCGGTAGGTCTGAGAATAAGTCGTAGGCTATTTTTTGTATACTTACCCCTATTCTTCGCAGATGGAGTGGCGGGCAACAGCTAGTTTATTTATATTTCAGATCATTTTCCCAAAAGCAACTTTTGGATCGAACCAAGCAAATTCCCACTTTCAAGAATAACCCTTCGGCTAGATATAATTCAACCAAGCATAACAGTATGTCAACGCCGTTCTGTTAATCCTCGGTTATGGGCTCGGCTGTTATAATTTTAACCTGTATTATTTTATATTCCGAACATTATCGCGGCTTAAACCGAGTATCGTATTATTTATACTCTCCACATGTATTAAACACGTTTACTTTAGCCGTATCATTTGTTTTACTTTGTGCGGTGAATTTATTTGTGTTTTTTTTTCATGGAAGCTGCGGTTGGTGACTTTTGTTTTTTTACGTTCAGTTACGATCGGTAATTAAATTTAAGTTTAACAGTAGAGTTTAAATTAAGTACTGAATATGTTTAATGAGCTTTTCGGTGAAGAATACGAAGCAGTTCAATGGCGTCGTGTCGTGTGTCAAGCTCCAAGTTATCTTACTAATATTATAAACGCGATTTTGTATGGATTTATGGATGGATGTTTGAATGTACGTATGTTTGTTACTCTTTCACGCTCAAACGGTTTGACGGATTCTGATGAAGTTTAGCACACAGGTAATAACTTGGATTAAAATATCTATAGAACACTTTTTATCCCTATAATTGCATAGTTCCTGCGAGATAGCGATAAACGAATTCTTTGCAGACGGAGTCGCGGGCAGCAGCTAGTTATTATTTAAGAAAATCAGAGGAATCATGTAAATTCTCTGAAGTAGGTATAAAAAATATATATAAAAACACCTCTGTAACCAACCATAATACTATTACCTACTTGCATTCAATTTTAGGTATCAGGTCTCCTAATTAAAAATAAATGAACATTATTTATAAACCAACTCCCAAATCCTGCCAATAAATTTCTCCTAATTATCCCGAAACCAATTTGATTTTGACATGGTATTAACTAACTAATAATAATAAAAGCAATTATAACCATGTCACATTCGATCCAAAAGGATGGAAATAATTACGCTGATACAATATTAATAACAGTGAATGAGGAAGGAATTCTGTCTCTTGCCGAGACAAATGTAGTATTAATGAGTGCGTCGCTTGCCGACTGGGCACAGAGTAGGAACCGACAGAGACTACTGAGGAATATTTAAGACAGGTGGTTCACCTGATAGAACGCAATCACCCCCATTTACGGAGACCCGTAACGTAAGTAGAATTATGGGTGCGTTGTTGACGATTTGAGAAAGGTTGTTTGCATAGTAAACTAGAGTAAATGACAAATTTGGAGCTAGCTTGGATAGTTTTAAAATTGCTATGTTATCAATGTTGACAAAGTGAGGTGAATTTACTCATCAAATTAAAATCGATGAAGAGATCTACAGAGGGTAGCAAACACGAATAAGAATAAAATTGTTTTTCATCAAACTACTTTTTTAAAGTCGTCCTAAGCTTCAAAGTTACCCAGATTACAGTACTACGGTTTTAGTAAAGGGGAACGAAAATGTTTCAAAATAAATAAACGTCAGTGTTCAGTACCGGCGCGATAGTGACGCAGTGACAGTGTCAGTTGTAAGTAGTAACATCCTTTAGGCGGGCCTAGCTCGCATAACCTGTCTGGCAGTTGAATTAAAATTTCAGGGTTTTACTAAATTTCCATGAAAATCAAAAAAAAAACTCAATATTTGTCATAATAAAGGCAAGAATATTTATTGAATTTTGCATATCATTCTTTGTAGTTTACTGAACTTAAATAATTCAGATGCAGGTTAAATAACGATTTATACGTAATAAATTTTTTGCCTGACCGTACGTAAAACGGGGTTATTTTCAAATGCAGGGGCTACTTTGGAAAACAGTTTTTACGCAGTGTCCTTATTTTTTTAGACCATTTGAGGCAGTGAAATTACCTAACTTTTTACGTCATTTGCTCAATCGAGCTATGAATATTAGCGTTTTTATAACCATTTTAAATCTATCAAAGTAGCCCCAAACTTTCCTAAAGTAACCCCAGTTTACTTGAGTTGATTTTATTTGCACTGAGATGGAAACAAATCTTCACTAAAGTTCAAGTCTATCTGACCACTAGCAGTGGGTAAAATTGGACTTTCAAGATTTAACCTAAACCAACTATCAAACAAACATTTCAAATTTACCAGTGCTTGTAAAAATTGTTGTCTCTACTTCAAAGGTACCCTACATCTACGGGCGTCCGGCGGCCGGCAACGCGCGTGTGACGTTTAATTTTGTTTGGAAATGATTGATGGAGCCGTTCATTTTCATACTTTTGTGCACGGAATCATTTGATCTAACTAGAATTGCTGGATGCAGGACAAAGGTGATTTGACCTCCCGATCTAAATAATACATGTTTCTATGTAACGTTGGTGAATAAGTATTTCTTGATGAGCGTAGCGTGTTGGGAATGGTGATCACAGTGTGCGACGAATGGTGTATACCATACTAATACCTAGAAATGCTTTCAGAAATCATTTTAAATTAAAACAATGAAAAAATTATATTTATTGACCTATTTTTCCATACGTAATAAGAAACACTTATTTCTGCTACTGATTAAAAAGCCAACTTTAGACCTGCAGAAAAAAACGTAAAAGTTGCATTACATTTTGAGGCGGTAAAGCGAATGAGATTTAAGTGCAACTTGCACAGTTTTTCTTGCAGGTGAAAACTGGGCTTAAGGTTTTGGAAAGCAGCCGTATGGCTTTCTTGAAACTTTAACCTCATTACTACTTAAAGTAGAAATCAATTATAAGGATGAATCCCTAACGTACTATGTGGAAGAGTTCTCGAATGGAAACCACGGACTGGCAAGCGCAGCGTGGGACGTCCACCAACGAGATTGACGGACGATTTGGTACTTAAACGAGGTTTAAGGTGGATGCAAACTGTAATGATTGGGTATCAATGAGAGAGGCCTATGTCCGGCAGTGGACGTCCTTGGCTGAAATGATGATGATGTACGATGTGGAGTACGATTTTTTTTACGAAATAAGGACTCTAATTGTGTTGATATAATTTTCAAAATCGCATAACTGGGAGTTCTTGGCGCGATCTGCAGTGCTATGTATGTTTTAAAAAGTCGCGGTTTACGAGGATGAAGTTTTTTTTAAAGCTTTAACAACGACATTACTTAAACTTGCTTTTTGTATGATTAAAGTAATTTTAAAGTTAATTCATTAATTTTAAGCCTTTGCCTTGGTGGGAGGCCTATGTTATAGCAGTGGCTGAAATGGTGATGATGTTGATTAATTTTAAGGCGCATTTTTAAATTTTTTCGACAAGTACTCAGCACTTGTAGGTGGTGTAGGTATCTGATGTATGGGTTTGTAGAAATAAATTCACGCCAAAATATTGGCAAACTTAATAGTAACAAAGATAATGGTGTCTCCTTTTAAATTCGGCCATTTATTTATTGCGTTTTATCAATTCAAACAATCACGAGAAATACATTAAAAACTTTTCAATGTAAAGCAATTAAATAGAAAAGTTACTTTGACTTTGCTATGCGGGTGACACTTCGTCACAACAATGTCAGCAGTCGACATGAGCCAATAATTGACACAATAAAAGCATATACGGGTATGTCTATCCAGCACTACATTAAACTTTGACATTTATGTCGAAAGCCACTTTATACGGTATTTAGGCTAGCACCGTAGGGGAGTCAAGCGGATTTAAAAAAGGAGTAAATCGAGAAATTATCGTGGTTAACACCGTTAATACATTACCAGTCGAGTTTTGATGACTTAGGGTAATTTATTGTGCTAAATTTATTGTACATGTATTTTTCCACTACCTACTTTAAAAATGTACTGTTTTGTACTTTTTTTTTATTTATATAGCCGTTGGTGCCTATTGGTTTGACTTTTGGCCTCTCAAGCAGAGGGCCGTGGGTTTAAATCCCGGCTCGCATCTCTGAGTTTTTCGTATTTGTTGTGCATTACATTTTAAATAATTAAAAATATAAAAACAAGCTTTACGGTGAAGGAAAACATCATAAGTTAACCTGCATACACCTGCAAAGAAATTCAATGGTGTGTGCTTAATTCCCAATCCGCATTACGGCCCAACCCCTCTCATTCTGAGAGAAGGCCTGTGCCCTGCCGTGGGACGGTTTCGTATATAGATTGAGATGAATGAGTATGATCTTTTTTTTTTCAACGCTGATCGAGTTAAAATAAAAATGATCTTGATTTCGTTTGGTAATTTTTTTTATTTGTATTCTCATAGATATTACATAAAAAATGTAGATATAAAATACCTTCTGCGATTATATCCAATGAGCTTATGTAAAAAATGTCTAAAGTTTATGTTATAGGTATTAATTAGAATTTGTAAAAATAATAATACTGTACACCACTGGAGTTCATTGAAATCTATTTTTATTACTATACCTAACAAACTTTTGTAACAACTGTCATGATTGTTATCTGTTAATTATTACGAAACACGTTTGCTACTAATCTATCTATAACAAATGACAGAATGACACCTTGAAGTAATACCTACAAAACAAAACACTAACATTCATCATAAACCCAAATATTACTCAAAATCTTTTTCCCATGCTACCGTCAGCAAAAAAAAACATTTTGTTAACCATCAAAAACAACGCGACCCTAATTGACCGCGACTGACAATACGAGAGCTAACGACCGGGCAAATATCAAACCGTGAATTACATGTCAAAACATACCGCTATCACTATTAAGCCGTGGACTGTACCTGTGGGAAAGTCAATATTGTTTTGTCGACGGTACTTGGTGTTAGGAGCTTGAGTGATTTGGAAATCTAAGCGAACAACAGAATTTTAAACACATACGCAGTAGCAATTTGTTGATGCGGAATGAAAAACTTCGACATCTTAAAGTCGACTTTTGATGGTAAACAACTTTTTGGTTAGTGGCATAGAGTTGTATAGATATTTTTTCACGTCTTGGTAACGTACAGTCAAAGAGACCTGAACCCTTTTTGTTATAAATGTTATGTTTATATTCCATACATTTGCCAAAGAAAGTTCGCGATTCAGTTTCCTCAACTATACAGTGCGGCTGTCGATTGACCACTTCACACTCACTCGTTTTTTGGCCTCGCAATGTAATTTCTACGGTTTTTCTTGCAGATCTAACTGTCGCAGAATGAAAAGGTTGGAAAGGTTCATCATCTTGGAGTCTTACGTCAAAGTCGTTAAATGTCCAGATGCCTAGGTCGTAGAATAACCAGGTAGTAAAATATCAAGATCGTAAAATAACCAGGTAGTAGAACGCCAAGATCGTAAAATAACTAGGTAGTTAAATGTCAGGCGGCATATTGACATTGATACTACACGTAGTAAAACTTAATAGTAGAACAAAACAGACTACTTAATTTTGATAACAATTTGGTGTTAATTATATTAATTCCACCAAAAACCTAATGTAAAAAATGTTAGCCAAGTTCAATACTAAAAATATACTTGATTTTGGACTTCAGCTTCACCGACAAAAGGATTGAGATCTAAATGGGTGCCAAGTTCTGCAGGTAATACTGAAATTTATTTGTAAGAACAAATAACATCCTAAACAAGTATAACACTCTATTTCTTTGGTTTTTCTACTCCAACAGTATTTTATATTTATAACGCAGTTTTAAAGTAACGTAAGGTTAACGGCGTTTAGTAAGGATTTTTGATCATATATTTTTATTACTTTCGTACATAAAAAGCCGTTGAACATTTTTAGTTTCGTATTTTGTTTATAAAATGGTCAGATTTACTAAACATCATAGCCGTTAAAGGTCCTTAGCGGCATCTTAGCGTATGGAAATATGATAGCGGCTTTTTAGCTTATTTATCCAATACTTTTTTTAAAAACTATAATACTAAACAATAAGGCAATTATAGTCGCTTAACCGCCGTTTAGGTAAGTAACGGTAGTTAACGACGTTGTTGTATAGTATTAAAAATTATTTTTTCGGGGAATCAATAAGTAAAACCGCCGTCAAAGTACTTTAACGTTTTAAAAGTGTATTGCCATCAGAAATATGCCTTATTTCTTATGAAAAGACCAAAAAAGCTGCATTTAGCGGCTAAAATGCTTAACGTATCTCGGAAACTAATTGAGATAAAAATATGGCTCTCAGTTGGGTCGAAAGGAAATCGTCCGTACAATTTTATGCCTAAATAAATGTGAAAAAGCCGCTAAGCTGTTTAGCGGCTTTTTTTTCGTATGAGGGCAGTATTAAACACACGTAGTTTTATGTGTTTACGTTAAAGAGGTTTGGAGTTATAGAATGGTCAAAAGTGGCACCAAGTGGTTCGTGTAATATTACACTTGGCGCTGGCTAGCCAGTTCCTTTGCTTGAACTTGGCTTGACACGCTGGCGCGTGTCTAGATAATTGCCTGACACGCTCTTGGCCGGTTTTTACCACCTAGACATTCCACGACTTTGATGTTATACTACGGAGTTTTGCCTGTAGACAAGTTGTTGACGTCAAGGAATCACATGAAATTTATTGCAATGATGAAATTGACGGAGCCTGATAAAATATGTATGTCAAATTCCAAACAAATACTTAAACTTAATACTTAATGCTTAAACAAATACTGTTCAAAACAAAATAAATTCATCACATCGTATTCTTCGTCACTCAAACTTATAAAAATATCATCAAACAATTTTAAGAGAATTCGCTGAACTCTCTTATTTCTCTGTAGCTTCATAACATTTTCACACTCTATATTTACAGGCCGATGAGGCTCCGACCTAAATTTGTTTGATACAATTATATTCTGGGAACCAACAAATCTATTAACGCTAAACAAATACTTTTATTTAATGAATTCGCGCCTCATTCATTTCTTTTACATTTATTTTTCTGTAAAAGTACTACAATGTCAGACATCAAGAAAATAATTATGATACAGGTGCCGGTAAAAAATCAAGATCAAAAGCGGGTAAATCGAAAAACTCGCGAAACATAATGAGCATGATGAAAAAAAAAATGAAAATATTTATTTTTTTAAAAAGATTAACAATACAGAGACAAGGTTGGGTCTTCCTATTAAGTATAGGGATACCTGTGTCAGGAAGACCCGCTCCTTTGTAACTACTGTTATCATTAGTTTTACAAAATAAAACAAACAAACAATAATAATAATTTAGTCTAAATTTAAATATTTGGAAGGTTTGTTTGCTTGTGTGAATGGATGTAGATCTGGGTGTCTGTTTCTGTGTATGTGTGTGTGTGTGTGTGTATGTGTGGATATGTGTGTGTGTAATGTGTGGGTGTTTGTACGTGTTTTTATATATTAGTGTACACAATATTTCTATTTTTGCCAGCACATAATTACTGTACTGTTAGGATAATAGGAACAAAGACTCATTACAATTTACATTGTACAATACTTGTATAATTTTTATTTATTTTTAGGATGGATCTTAGGACTAGGATGTTACTTTATACAATAATAATTCAGTCTCGTCATAACCAAGCTGTTTTAAAAAATTAGTAATGGCTTTCTTATATTTAAAGTGCTGTAGATCATAAATGCCAATTTCAGTGTTTAATGCATTGTACAGATATGCCGATTGTGTGGTGTACTGTCTTTTTGCGAACCTGGATTTGTATTTAGGGAGGGGGGCGACATTAGCTTTCCTTCTACGAGTTTGGAGTATCGGTTTATATTCTAGTGTTTTGTGTACTTTAAGAGTTGCACTTAGATAGAATGTACAGTTTTCTCATTGACACTAATGTCGTAAAGTTCTTTTGTCGGAAATCTGAATGGTTTAAAATGCATTACCTTTAACAGGCAGCGCTGTCCTCTCTCAACCTCAAGAAACTTACTTTTATTAGCCCCTCCCCAAACACTAATACAGTAGTTCATAATAGACTGCGCAAGTGTCACATAGAGTTGATTGAGTAGTTTCTTTGCAGCAATATGCCTAAGTACTTTAAATAACCAGATCAATTTTCTGATTCTAGTATTGACATATTCAATGTGTGTGCTCCATGACAAACGTTGATCGATCATGACACCGATATATTTAGTGAAATGCACCTTCTCAATTTCCTTAAAGTCACATTGCCTATTTGTTTGACTACAGGAATGTATTTTTAACTCTAAACTACTATCAGGTTGGTTTCTGTTATATTTACTGAAGCATATGTAATTAGTTTTATTAATGTTAAGAGTTAGAAGGTTACGTTTAAGCTAGGCCAAAATCCTACTGAGCTCCCTCTCTGCAGTTTCATAAACCGATTTCCACGACTGTCCTTCGAGGATTAAGACAGTGTCGTCGGCGTAGGAAATAATGTGTCCTTGATTTATTTTAAGATTAGTTAAGTCGTTTATATAAATTAAAAAGAATGTGGGCCCGAGAACACTCCCCTGAGGCACGCCAAATGAAACATCAGCTTCATCACTAGTATAGTCTCCTATTTTCACTTTTTGTGACCTTCCCTGCAAGTAGTCACTCATCAGCCTCAGCGGAAGTCCTCTTATGCTTATCCTATCCATTTTGTGTACGAGTATGGGGAGAGAGACGGTGTCAAATGCCTTTTTTAGATCTAAAAAGACAGCTAAACATTTTTTCCCACAATCCAGTTTAACAGTAATTAAATCAGTCAATGTAAGTATGGCATCTTCAGTCGACTTGTTTTGTCGAAAGCCAAATTGGTAGTCGGAGAGGATATTAAATTTGTTTAAATAAGATATAAACCGTTTATTTATCAGTTTTTCAATCACTTTGGAAATTACTGGGAGGACAGAAATTGGTCTGTAATTATTTACATCACCTCTCTCCCCACTCTTTATACCCCGCCACTTAAGTCTACTCGTGACTACTGCCGCTGCAATGTAGTTAAACATTAAGATAATTCAAACAGTATTGTGAAACGCCTGCGCGGGCTCAATGCGGATTGGGAACTTCACATGCACCATTGAATTTCTTGTCAAGTGTATTCGTGTTTCCTCGCAACGTCTTCTTTCATTTAAAGCTCATGGTAAATTACAATTGTAATTTCGCACATAAATTCTGAAAAACTTAGAGCTGCGAGCCCGGACTCGAACCTACGACCCTCGGCTTGAGAGACCATAGGTCAAACCACTAGGCCACTACGGCTTCGAGTAACAAGAAAGAATAGGACATGAGAGAGTAGGTATCAAGAAAACAATCTAGGATCTTAGCTATAATATAAGTAGAAGTTATTCTATATGGAGCAACTAACCAATTAATGTTGTTCAGTTAGTATAACTTGTTTGCTGAAGCGACTTATTTGGAAATAACTATAAATTAAAAATTTT
Source organism: Archips xylosteana (assembly GCA_947563465.1). Classification (NCBI taxonomy): domain Eukaryota; kingdom Metazoa; phylum Arthropoda; class Insecta; order Lepidoptera; family Tortricidae; genus Archips; species Archips xylosteana. Next base: position 16,788,030 of record OX387352.1, on the reverse strand, counting down.
AAAAACCCCCAACGCAATTACATCTAAGATTCCTTCCACAGCATACAAAAGAGCTGATAACTTTGAAACGGCTGGACCAATTTTATTGAAACATGTCTAAAATCATCGCCAAGAATCCAGCTTTCAAAAAAAAAACCGCATCCAAATCGGTTCACATCAGGTCATCGGTTCATCGATGCCACAGACAGACAGACAGACACACACACACACACACACACACACACACACACACACACAAACTTATAACACCCCTCTTTTTGTATCGGGGGTTAAAAAGTATTGTATTGATACCAAAACTATTTTGAATTATACTTTCAGAAAAAAAAATCTGCGGTGAAAAAGTACACTAAATTTGTCATCGTTTTATAAGATTAAAGGCGAATGTAGCGTGAGATCGAACGTCGAAACCGATCTTCCTCTAACCACAGAATTTATGGCCGTTTTGAAGTCTTCGTGTGAGGCATCCTGTTTTAAACTTCAGTATATGTAATTAAATAAACGCCGTTTTACTAGCGATAAATTTAATTCAACTCCCGATAAAACACCGATAACAAAAACAAGTAATGAAAATGAATTGATCATGAGAATGGTCACGATTTCACTTTGCAAGTACTAAACATGCTTAAAAACCAATGCAATGGTCAGTACAACTGTTACTATCAGCTTATAGCTATTGCATTGGAAATTTACTGTCACAAACTCAAGCTTTTACTGCTAAAAACTTATTGGATCTCATGAAAGTTCAAGCCTTTTAACTCTACAAGATCTATTTCTACAAGTCCCGACTTTACAAACCTTTCGTCTTGGGCCCAATTGCATAACAAAATACAACTAATATTACAAGCGGAACTCCCGCTTCAGTTATATTAACTAGAAAGGGAGTTCCGCTGGTAATAATTATAAGTTGTACTTTGTTATGCAATTGGGCCCTGGTCAGAAATGGCGTGGTTGCTTCGCGGCCGTATGAATCAATTCATTGGTTTGTAAATGGTATCGTCATCATCATCATCATTTCAGCCGGAAGACGTCCACTGCTGAACATAGGTATCCCCTAAGGCTCGCCAAACAGATCGGTCCCGCGCCATCACATCCAACGCGTTCTTGCAACCGTAACCAGGTCGTCGTTCCATCTTGTTGAAAGCCTACCTACACTGCGTCTTCTGGTCCGTGGACCCCACTCGAGAACCTTTTTGCCCCATCGGCTATCAGTAAATGCTACGTCATACAATAAGTCTATGAAAAATCCTAGCCATAGGATTTAAGATTTAAGAGGCGAGTGTACAATATTCTGCAGGGCCGACAACGCACTGGCATCGCGTAAAGCGCTGCGGGTGTCTATGGACAGTGGTGATCATTTAACATCAGGTGACCCACTAGTTCGTTTGTCTGGTCTCTCTAACATAAAAAAAAAATCTTTTATCAAGATGTATAGTTTGTACAGTTAGTTACTTAGGCTTTGTAAGTTTAGGGCACAGTTCTTTATGAGATACTAGCAGCCCGTCCCGGCTTCGCACGGGGTAGACAATTATTTATTTTTGGAAATTTGGATATAAAACACTTTTTTTCACAAATATTTTTATTTATTAAAAAATTATTATTTATTATTTATTTATTAATTATTTAATTCGTAATATCTTTTGAATGGAAAGTCCAATTTAAATAATTTAAAAACTATTTTATAGGTAGTTAAATGGTCTTGACCATAAAATAATTTATTTGGATAAGGATTAATATAAACACATAAATAGCATGGTTTGAATTTGGTTAGCATTTTCATTAATGTTTAAAATTAAAAAAGTTGTTGTAGTGACATAACTACAATAGTTGGACATATGCTACCGCGGAGTTTTTTGTAGACATTATGATGTTCTTCAATATTGTTGTACATTATTTTGTTCTATCGCTAATAGTTTCGGCAGCGCATTCGACGAAAGACATTTTAAGACTCATTTTTCTACACCTTCGGTTATATTGTTCAAATTTTACCAAGGATCCCTATTTTTTTTCAAAATGAAATGTAGCCTATGTCAAATTGGAAGAATGTAGCATTCTATTGGTGAAAGAATTTTTTAAATCGGCCCAGTACTTTTTGAGCCTATTCATTACAAACATACAAAAATAGGTACAAATCTTTCCTCTTTATAATATTAGTGTAGATTATAATATTAGTGTAGATAATAATTTTTTACTACATACCTTATCTCAAGAAAAGTAACTATTATTGCTATTGTGGTCACTGGATATTTATTAATACTAGTAACGATACTTACGTAAGTTTATACCATTTCAAACGAATTAAAAAACTCTTCCTAATTTTAACGCAGGTGTCTTAAAAAAAGCAGTAGGTATTTTACTATGCAGTTTTTTTACAAGATTTTCATGTTTTGGGTTAAATTGTTTTTTTTCTGTGAGTTACCATGCACCTAATGTGAAGTGTACGTTAAGTAGCTATGGGAAACTTGCAGAACTCATTAAAACACAGTCATAATTATACAGAGAAAAGTATAATTAGGGTAAAAAAAGTTACAATTAAAGTGTGGATTTTCTTAAATATTTAACACAAAATGAAATTTGACTTAAAAAAAGAAAAGTATTTGTTCAAGTCTGCTTAACTTCCGTTCTAATATTTCTTAATTCATTTCTTCAAATAGTTTTACAATAATGGAATCCCATTTTTACATCAATAGGTACATATTATTATTAGCCTGAAAATTAAAGAAACTCATGACTGACAAAAAATGGTTGCACTTAGTGCGCATTTTGTTTGATTGTATTTCAGGCAATTTTTACCCTTACATTGTGTAAACTTGGAATAAGTATTAAGTGACATACTTAATCTCAACTTAGGCTATTTTATTTAAATTGCATATTCTGGATATAGCTCCATCTTGTTGGAAGCCTACCTACACTGCGTCTACCGGTCCGTGGAAGACACTCGAGAACCTTTTTGCCCCATCGGCCATCAGTTCTACGAGCGATGTGGCCTGCCCACTGCCACTTAATTCTTCGAGCTATGTCAGTGACTTTACTTCTTGCGCAGACGACCTGGTTAAGCTTGCAGGAACACGTTGGATGCGGATGGCGCAGGGCCGATCTGTTTGGCGAGCCTTGGGTGAGGCCTATGTTCAGCAGTGGACGTCTTTCGGATGAAATGATGATGATGATGATGATTCTGGACATTTCAAACAATTTATTGAGTTTCGCTCAATAGTTACCAAGCAAAACATTTTTTTTAATTATTACTTAATCATCGTCTCATACAAACTCATTTTGTTCTTTTGTTTGGAAACAATAGGTATTTATGTGATTAGGTATATGTTTATTATAACACAATATAAACACGTCAACATGCATTCATAAAATGTATTTATTAAGTTCTTAAAACTAATATTTAAATGTTTAATATAAACAATTTAAAGAATTATGTGATAGCTATTTACTTAGGTGTAACCTTCATTTGCATAATACTTCTAAATGTACGAAGTGTTCTTCAGATGTTTTTGTGACACACTTTTATATTGAGCTAAAATGGAACTTAAAAATACGCATTTAAATCGAATTATTTTACCTGAATATCATAAAACGTATTTACGAGGACTTTTATTTAACGACATCGTAAACGTTTAAGTATTTTTAAGACTTTTAAATTTAATACTTTTGTCTTAAAAATGTCAGCCTTCAAAAGACGCGATATCATTAAATTTTAACCCCAAAACTTCCGCAAATATCTCCGCATTTTAATATTAAAATTATAACTGCTGTAATTTTATTTTGTGATGTAAATATTAACACAGCAAAATATGCTATACTTCGTTTAACTTAAGGTTTGAATTAACGGTCAAATTGTAACACACGTTTCTCGGTATTTCAAACACAAGTGGACTAAAAATACTTACATGTACATTTATTAGCGGTATTTATTATGTTTTCATTATAGAAGTTAACTCAATTTTAAACATTTTCGTTGTTTAATTTAAAAACGTGTGCAAATTTTACCGTTATGTTTCAAATGTTAAAATAAAAGGAGTAAGTATAGTTTCTATTGCCAATTACATTTTTCGATCCAACTATCGATTGTTCGGCAACACTATTATCAATCCAAGCCCAAGGAAAAAGAACGCGCTATATAGCCCATGTGACTAATAACAACGAATAATTTGTTATCCGATAGGTTATTTTAAGTTTTAAAACTTGTATTATGGAAAATAATCCCAAATCTTTGTGTAAAAAAAAATACGTCTTAAAGGTAGAATTAGTAACGAAACTGAATAAATTTTCATCGACTTGTAGTATGGAAATTAATTCCAAATCTTTGTGTAAAAAAAAATTACGTCATAAACGTAGAATTAGTAACGAAACTGAATAGATTTTCATCGATACTTAGTATGTCTGAAAAAAATTACAATTTATACGGTTAAGTGTTTAGTTTGCTATGTTTTTGTGTCATTCTTATTTCATATTAAGAATTTACTGCTTTTATAGAACATAAGTAAAAACCTTCCTGATAATCTGCCAGTTCTTGTATCGTAATATCACATTTTAGGACAAAATGTTGTCGCTATATTTCAATCCTGAATGATGGTAGAGCCACGTATAATGTGGTCCAACGTCAGTGTAGACGACGTAGTATGTGGGATCGCACTTTGTCTGGCCTGGAGACACGCCACACTTGGATAGCACTCCACGTATGAACCAGCTGATCTTGTGATCCTTCTGCATAGTCCCGACCACAAGTCCACCGCCGCTGTCACCGTTGCGTGGGTTGATACCTGGCAATTGATGGCTCTTTTTTGAATTGTGATTTTTGGAGCCTGACAAAAAACATACGATACTTTTTGGGAAGAGACGCTTACTTGCCACAAAAGACAATACTCACGATACAATGGTTTCTAAGTCGAAAAATTAAGGTAATAAACATTGTAATTAACTATCATTCATTATGTTAAAAGAAATTGCCAACGAATCAATTTCTCCTTTTGGGAGTTATAAAACCACAAGTAATAGACAAATACATGCTGATGTTAAAGTTTTAACACTACCTTTTACACGGCAATTTAAAATTATTTCTAGCTAATCCGACTGTTAACTTTTTGTTTTCGTATTAATAGAACTCAATATATTTCATATGCTATAAATAATGATACATTTCGGAAATAATACCTACTTAAGAATAATAATTAACAAAAAGTACAAAAAAAATATTGTGTTGCTTAAATGTAAATTTAGTGAACATTGAACTAAATTTCGTAACAAGCCACGGACGTAATCTGTTTATCCTTAAAATATCAGTATGCGTTTAAAAGTACAAGAAGCGCGCGTAACTGCGTGGCTCAAATTATAAACAAAAAGCGTAACATTTACCAGAATTTGGTCCATATCCAGCGCAGAAAGAAAACTCGTTTAGCAAACTAGTATAGATGACAGGTGAGAATTGTATACAGGCAGAGTCGTTCTGGACCATAGTGTACGCTGATCGGAGAACTTGTGATGGTTTGTCATTTTCTGTGTAGCCAAAGCCGACGACCTATGGAATGCAAGATAAAATAAAATCTCTACTAAAACATGCGAAAAAACGTGCCAAGTTTTGATTGACATAATTTGTCTATAAAAGTAAGTGAAATATATATATGTAAATAAACTCTTTATTGTACAAAATAAGGAAAGAATAAAACATTATTGACAACCATGAAATCTTTGAATGGCAAATCTTTAAAAACAACTACTGATGAATCTAATTGTCATGAAAATAAACTTGAATTTTTCTTTCAATATTGTGAATGAGGTAGATAAAGTATGTGAATGAAATTGTAATACATTATTTTTCATCATTATGTTCCACACTTATTTAAAGCAGTATCGAAATTATTTTATTTTGCTAATTATTCAGAAACCACAAAACATAGGTATTACATACCACAAAACATTTAAAATACAATAGTAATATTTTGTATCTAGCAAATCGGGATAACTTATTATTAGTCGAATAATTTCACTATTTTTCATGATTCATTTTGTAGGTGCTTTTGGGGCCTATGTCGCATACGATTCTGTTGAGTAAATTGTATGGGCGGAGTTAGGGCTGGAACATGTTTGGGTGTCACGTCTTAGTTTTGAAACTCTAATTATCACATTAAATCATCATTTCAGCCGAAAGACGTCTACTGCTGAACTAGAACTGAACGGGCTTCCCCCAAGGTTCGCCAAGCAGACCAGTCCTGCTCTATCCTCGCCCAACGTGTTCCCGCAACCTTAACCAGGTCATTGCTCCATCTTGTTGGAGGCCTACCAACACTGCGTCTTCCGATCCTTGGACGCCATTACGATTGCATTAAATTTAATATATAAAAATCTCGTGTCACTGTGTTTTTTATCGAACTCCTCCGAGACGGCTCGACCGATGTTTATCAAAACTTTTTCTCTACATATATTAGGTAGGTCTGAGTATAGGTCGTAGGCTATTCTTCGCGGACGGAGTCGCGGGCAACAGCTAGTAAATAAATTTATCTCAAATCATGATACCGTCGCTTGTTTTCCATATAACTGCGTTTTGTCGTACACTGGACCCCAAATACAAATAGGCTGCACATATTTAGTGTAGCTGAACTTGTTCACTTTTATTATGGCCAAGTCTGAGGTAGCGTGAACGTCGGTGTATCCTGGGTGCAGGATTATCTTTTTAGCCTGAAATTACATAAATTCATTAGAACCAGTCGTAAAAAGCACATCTTTTCGTAAATTACATAATGTACGCCTTTTACTTTCTACTTAATTTAAAATCAATCAGCCAAATTGTTTGGCAAACCAATTTATATCGTAACTTGATTTATTACCGAAATTGATAAATATTGATTAATAGATAGTAATATACTAAATTCTACCTTCATCCCTTGAGTGATATTGTAATAATAAACGAGCCAAGCCGGGATAAGATTTCTACTTTAGTGAAATAACTAATCGAATTATGATAAGAATAAGGAACCCTAGTTAGAAGTTTTACTGTTTAATTTCATGTCGTTTACAAATATATCGCGTAATCGTTATACAGGCGTATAATTGTTATTAGGCTCAGTCTATCCGTGACCAAAATACATACTGGCTGCAAACGTCGAATCATATTTTGTTTTAAAATTGATCTATATTAGGCGATTCATGAGTTAATATAATAAACTACTCATCTGTAGGTATTTCTTTGTCATTTGTCATGGACTGAGGAATAGAAATACTTCACTGAGCACTGAGCGTCATATACTGTTATTGAACCTGCTAGACAGAGCAGAGTCACTGTGCCTTCCAGTTTCATTGCCAATTGATTTATATTTGTAATTGACTTTGTTAGTGTTTAAGTTCAGATTTAGTACGTTTTAGAACGTTGAAGCACAATCAAATAAGATTCATATTATCACGCATATTATACATATATGTACAAGCAGAATGCGCCTGCGAAGAATACGTTTGTCGTTATTCCGCGGGAACTATCTTATACCTACGCTTATCCAGGTTACAAACTATTTGTGTCCCAAATTTAATTACAATTCGTCAAATCGTTTTAGCGTCAGACTAAAACATCACAAACATGCATCCATACAAACTTTCACGTTTATATTATTATTAGTAAGACGTATTGTCCCAAACGATGAATAATAATCCCGACACTGTAACAGTCTAATATTATCTTAACCAATCCCTACTGTTTATAAACAATCACAAGCAATTACCTCAGTATGACAGTGCTCTATGTGTGCTCAACAGTTCTAAGCTTTGTTTGTCAATACTTACGATCAAAGACTGGCGTCCGACTTGGTACAAGTCAGAGTGATTGTTTACTCCCGCGACAATCACTACTAGGTGGGCTGCGATCAAGTTTCCATCCTTACTGACACAGTGGCCGGCTGTAAATGACAGAATATTTTTAAGTTAAATAATTTAGGTATTAAACAATATTTGTTGTAGTCGAAAAAACTGAGGGTGAAACATTTTCTGCCAAATAAAAATAAATAAAATAAATAAATAAATAAAATATCCCGGGACAATTCACACCAATCGACCTAGTCCCAAACTAAGCAAGGCTTGTACAATGGGTACTAGACAACGGATAAACATGCTTATATAGATAAATACATACTTAAATACATATTAAACATCCAAGACTCGAGCCCAAACATTCGTATTTTCCACACAAATATCTGCCCTGACCGGGAATCGAACCCTGGACCCAAGCTTCGTAGTCAGGTTCTTTAACAACTAGGCTATCCGGCCGTCTAAAACAATAGAATATTGATTGCAAAAATGTTCCTCTCTGGTACGCGATTCAGTCTTTCTTTGGAATTAATTAAAGGTTAGTAATTAAGTTTGGTTTAGGAGGCGTTACTTTCGGTGATCCATAACAATGATCTTTCAAAGGTAAAAATTTGTAGATAAAAACACCATTGTTAAAGAAAATATTTCTCTACTTTTCCATACAATCATGTAGATTTATATAGACGATAAGACTTTGTACCTGTCAGAACAGCAGTTCTAGATATAATACTTCCACCACATTCGTAACGTGTGACGCCGTTGTATAGGTCCTTCTTTAACAAAGCCACGTGCCACGGCCAATCACCGGCCAGTGATTCTGTCCTGACAGACGTTAGTTCAGCGTACTCCAACGATCGCCTTCCACAGATGTGTCTATAGCTGTCGTGTTCATTTGCTGTCCGATTCAGCGAGTCGATGGTCAAAGATGCCTGAAGAAATGCTATTTTGATAAGGTTTGTGTTTCATAGTGTTTTCGAAAACAAAACTTCAGAAAAGCAAGGAGTGAAAGAGACGATGTGGAAAAAATGATGTCAGAAAATGTTTTTAATTAACCTCAGATAGGAATCGTGAGAGAAAATGAAATGAAATAAGGTGTCTTTATTTTAAACGCAGTGACGCCGGCAAGTTTTTGTTGAAAAGTAAGAAGAAACTGATCTCATTGAAAACAAATGACGATAAAATTTTCCTTGTCAGTTAAGATCGACTTCACTCTCCTTTTTACACTCTATCATTTCAAAATTAGGGTTTATAACGGTCTAGCATACCTTTATAGCATCATTACAAAGCGTGGCATTGTTCAGTGAAAACTTCGTTACAGAAGGTACTTCGGTCCCATTATCAGCCAATCTCAGGTAAAAGAAATATTGTTTCGGCAGCGCTCCCTCGGGTTTCAGAATGAAATTGTGCCAGTCATCTCTTACAGACACTGAGGAATTTTGGGAGCTCTAAAAAAACATTTTATCATTTCAGTACACATTATCTTTCATTCAGACAGGTAACGAAAATTTGCTTTTAAAATTAATTGCTTTTATGATTAAAAAAATAATGTTTTTTGTTTGATAAATACAAAATGTTAAAAACACAGATAAAGACTAAAATAATGTTTAACTAATAAGCTTAGCAAGCGATTATGAACAAGGGCGTTCAACTTTACAGAATTAGTTTCATTCATGTTTAAAGGAAAAGTTTCAGAAACTTCTACGAAGACTGTAAATTACAACTTACCCCGTAAATTTCGACTTGTCGTCCGAATTGAATATCAATTTCCGCTGCACTCAAATGAGGGTACAATTCAAAATTCACTACCGCCCGCCATTCAGTTTGCGTGACTTTATCGAAATGAATGACACCCAAACCACAAGGATCGTACCTTGTTAGAGCTGGTCCGTGTATAGCCAATGAATGTACTCCGTTAAATAAAAACACTGCACATACCGAATAGAGCAAACGATTCATTTTTTTTACTTAAAATTAGCTAACACCTTAACTGCCTATTTAAACAACCTAACAAACACTAAAACCACAAACACATTGAAAATCATCGACACGCAATGTTACCGAACACTCTTAATGCAGTATGACCTAATTTCACTCAAAACTATAATACAACGAACGCCGTCGCACTTGTCAGAACAATTGTGGTCACTTGAATGAAACTCGGTCTTTTTAAGTGAAAGTTTTCAGTGACTCATGGACGAGACACATGTTGCAAAAAGTCTTTGTTATTAATTTAGTTTTACAAATTTATTAGGTCAGTATTAATTAGTCATGATGACGAATTATTTCTAGTTATAGTATTACGCGTGCTAAGTCTGGTTAAGGTGGTTAACCCACTGACCCAAACGTTTTGTTATACAATAATTCGCAGATGGTATGAACAGGTGTGTATAATAAGCTGCCTAAGAGTGCACTCTTGTTTGAAAACTAAATAACTTCGAACAAAGACAATTAAGTGTGTTTATTGTTTGTTCAATTACTTTGTTTGGTTTTGTTACTCATATCAATTTATCTTTCGGAATACTATTTAGAACAAATTTGTGGTAACTCTACTGAAATAACAAAATAGTTGAGTGACTCCTTAGATATTTAGAACTACTCGGTCAAGTTTAATTTATGGGAATTCAATAAGACTTTTCTATTGATGTAAATTTTAAACTACACCTATTTACTGTTAACATTGGTATAGTTTTTATTTTAGATCTAAACAAGAAACATCCGCGTGAAATGAGCTTTCAAATTTTGCTCTACACTAATGCAATCCATTAGCTTAAAGGCAGATGGGCCATTCTGCATCGAGAACACAATTACGTCAATTTTGACGAATGGGCTCGTGACGTCGACAATGCAAGTTCGACAGGAATCACCCGGCTCAGTAATAAGCCGTAAGATAATACGAAGGAACGGACGATAGTCACGTTCAGCAAATACTGAACTCGCGAAATTATATTGATGTTAGTATAATTCCAATTTAAATTTGCTTTAGATATTGATCGGAGTTAAATGGATACTTAAGGTTTTAAAGGATGGATCGGTTCCGTTTATTACTTGTTTGTGAGCTGAGGCCTTATTGTCTAACGTACTTAGAATCACAATCGATTTGTTTCTGATTAGTCATATTTCGGTACCGCCACCAGAGTTGAGGCCATGCACACAACCACATCTCATGTAATGACAGCGGGATTTTGACGTTGTGTTGTCGTTAAACGTCAACACAACGTCAAAATCCCGCTGTCATTACATGAGATGTGGTTGTGTGCGTGGCCTCAACTCTGGTGGCGTTACCTCTAATTGGTCATATTCCTAATTCAATACTTTCCTAACTGATCACATTCCTATCTCGTCATAGGTATCCCTGATTTGTCATATTTCTAAGGGTGAGGCCACACGAGTGTAATTTTGTGAGTCGTGAGCGGCAGAATTTCGGTCCGCGCCATACAATATGCGCGCCATCACGTGACACTCACGTGACACAATGTATGGCGCAACAGAAATTCTGCCGCTCACAACTCACAAAATTACGCTCGTGTGGCTTCACCCTAACTCGTCATTGTACAGTCAAATAAATTCGTGAACACGTGCGTGTGTGTGCGCGTGTCGTAAATACTTTGCACTACGGTTATTAGACAGTAATTTACTTAAGGCGGAATATACAAGTATTGGCAAATTATGGTAAAGTATGTGCAGGCAATGGTACATGATATGACGAGTAAGGAATATGGCGGGTTAGGAATATGAGCAGTTAGGAATATGACCAGTTAGAAAAGTGTCGAATTAGGAATATGACGAATCAAAAACAAATCTTGCAATCGTTTTCACAACTTCTTTCTGTCACATGATATAGGACAAGGGTAGAAAGAAAATAAATAGTGAATACGATAGCGAGCGCTCGCGCGTCAGACAATAAAACCTCTAATCATGTTTGGAGTATCTAAGCACTTATAATACTCATCATGTTGTTGTTGTTACATTTATGCAGTATTAGTTCAGTCGCCCGTGGAACATTCAAATTAAAAAAAAACCGTTCGTCTTTGTGAAATTGTTATAGATTTCGCCATTTTAAATACTAAAACCAAAGTCTTACAGATCCTAACCCGCCCTAACTATATTAAGTGTAAAGTTAAAAATCGCCACTTTTACCAAAATGTACATTTCTAGGTAACTGTACCGTATCACTACTGTCGTGTTATACAGCTTTGTTTCATTACGAAGCGTCATAGAAAGACCGTCTAATATTGCCGAACACAATTTTAAGACCAGAATTAAACCCTGCCATTTTGATAAAAATTACATTTCTGAATAACCGTTCTAAATTAATACATCAGATAATAGGCCCTCTGAATAAACCGTTTACTTATTTTAAGACCGTTTCTGTTGTCGGTTTAGATTTTAAGGGTGAGGGCACACGAGCGTAATTTTGTGAGTTGTGAGCGGCAGAATTTCGGTTGCGCCACGTGAGTGTCACGTGATGGCGCGCATATTGTATGGCGCGAACCGAAATTCTGCCGCACACGACTCACAAAATTACGCTCGTGTGGCTTCACCCGTAGACTTTCAAATTTTAGTTCGTGATGAAGAAATGCGATAAGTACAATTTTAGGACTGAATTCGAATATTAAGAGGTCAATTGACGAATTAGACTCGGCTGGGCAGCGTTCGGGAAGCTCCGCAATATCTTGTCATCCAATATACCGCAATGTCTCAAGTCAAAAGTCTTTGACCAGTGTGTGTTGCCAGTGATGACTTATGGCACTGAGACGTGGCCGCTAACGATGGGCCTCATAAGAAAGCTCAAAGTCACTCAGAGGGCGATGGAGAGGGCTATGCTTGGAATGTTATGCAGTTTAAATAATCAGGCGTTACTTTGCGGAGGTCCATATCGATGAACTGAAACAATTAATTTGCTCACCCGCGACATTATGATAGTTACGTTTATGCAAGAAATGTGGGTTCATGCAGTCCCTCCATCTTCATACTAGAGTAGGTACTCCGAGGATGAGCTCTGGTTGAGTTTGAAATGCGTCAGTGTAGTTTGGTGGTGGTGATAGTTGGGTTTGTGTAATTTGTGTGTGTTCGTATAGTGTGCAGATGGAGGAACTGCAAGAACACACATTTCTTGTATAAACGTTACTATCATAAGGTCGCGGGTGAGCAAAGTAATTGTTTCAGTTCATTGTTATTCAGTTTTTTAGTTGATTATAAGAAGTTTTTCAATAGATTTGATCAATTTTCAAAGTGTAACGCTTCAAATTCGTACCATCAACATAAATGAACACTTCCACTAAAAATGTTTCTTACTGGACTATGAATAGTTATAATTATAAAAATAGTAGCTATAAAATGCTATATTCACTTCATGTTCCGATTTATTATTTTCGGTAGCTTCGATCCGCAGCCGTTATAATTTTATGTGCGGATTATGCCGAGTCGTAAAACGGTTTTTACGATACTGTAAATACGCGGAGTATGAATCTTTCTTATAGTATCAATAAGTTTTTAAACGGAACAAGAGTATTTATCGATGGGAGGTTTACGTTGTCATCGGGTTCCATTAACACTGAATCTATAACAAAAATGTCTGCAATCTTATAATGAAAAGTTACATTGTTTTGTAGATAATTTAAAAAAGATAGTTGTATATTAGTTGGATAGTTGTGTAGTTGTATAATTGGGCCAAATCTTTCTTAATCTGAGAGCCTCCTGTGCCTGTGCCCTGCAGTGGGACGTAAATAGGATGCGATGATGATGAGTTGTATATTTTATAAAAAATGTAGTTACATGTCATTATTATTATTATCATGGTAACATCGCGCGTTATTTGTTATGATTTCTACCATGTGTGGGCTTTTTAGCTGGATAGACTGTTTGATAGATATTTATTTTCTTAAAAAATACTTTCATACAGATATAAAGTATTATTGGATTCATGAAAGAAAAATTAAATAGATACACTTTAGCTAAGTAGGTATATAATAAAGGAGACTAAGAATTTACATTTCAAAGATTTAGCCAATGGAAAAAATAGTAAATTAAATAAAAAACGTTACTTTTAACAGTGAAAGAATATCATAATTCACACATAAAATATGTTTTTAACTTCATATTTCAATACAAAATCCCATTATGAACATAACACTGTAGATAAGCTGATATCGTTGGTTTGGATAAAAGTCATTTTGGGTGCAGTTAGCAATAAATCTGCCGGCTTAGCATTGGATAGCAGGTTCGAGCCGAGATAGATGTTCTTTCTATACTTAATGTGCCTCATATATTCTTAACATTATCTTTATTTAACTTATATTTAATGCCCACGTTCTTACTTTATCATTTATACTAATACCTTATTAGCACCACTTCTTAAATTACTAGAAAAATTAACTTTATCAATTCAATACAGTGAGATTCAATTAAATATCTTGAAATTAAATTAAACTTATCATTTACCTTTTTGAATAAATGCATCAATTATCGTAACCTATCACACTGTATTTATCAAAAAGTTCAAACTGCTTCAAGGGATAATGAACGCAATTGATTTTATGCTGTAGCAAAAGTGCCGTAAAGTCCGAATTGGGTTGTAAAATTAGGCGAAGCGTAAAGAATGATCTGACAGAGCCACATTATCTTAGTTTGCGGACGCAAAACTTTATAACTCTGGGTTTGAGATTTATTGTAATGAAATCGCATTCGATAGCGTTTTCCTGTGAGCGAATAGTTCCATCGTAAATAGGTCAGTTTAGGTTAATAAATAGTGCAGTTTGTCGTGGGAGTAAACTTGCTTTGATTATAGCACTAATGCTTTAACTTTTGTATCGAGTGATTTATCCAAAAACTAGTTAATTTAGACAAATTTATGGACGCCTGTAATTGCAGTCCAGTCATTAATCATTCTTACTTTATACTTCAGTTGAGAGCTAAGTTTAGTTCTAGAGAAACTTCTAGATAACTAGCGTTGCTTGGTATTGTCTCTCGAGGGTCGTTGGAGAGAGAACTTGTATCAGAATTTGCCAATTGAATGAACGCGCATTTCTTTGTTAAAAGCAAAGTTTGTAAAAGTTTATAATAATCAAAACTTAAGGCGAGATCACGAGAATAAATGATCCTATCTTAATAGTATACATGGGAAAGTTTATGAAGATGTTTGGATATTTGGATGTGTAAATGTTTATTAGTCAATCACGCAGTAGATAGAGACAAGGGATACTTAATATCCCTGTTATGAGTTCCGTCAGATAAAATTTTAACTTTAAACAAGAAAAGAGGGAGCTGTCCAAGATCGTTCAAGTGCCTGGGGTTTCTAGATGATGTGTTAACTTCGTTTATAATCCATAGATTTTTGACGACCAGATGGCCTAGTGGTTAGAGAACCTGACTATGAAGCTTGAGGTCCCGGGTTCGATTCCCGTGTCGGGGCAGGTATTTGTATGAAAAATACGAATGTTTGTTCTCGGGTCTTGGGTGTTTAATATGTATTTAAGTATGTATCTATCTATTTAAGTATGTTTATCCGTTGTCTAGTACCCATAACACAAGCTTTGCTAAGCTTACTTTGGGACTAGGTCAATTGGTGTGAATTGTCCCGTGATATTTATTTATTTATAGATGGCATTGTCTGAGAAAACGTTGTGTTTTAACAATGGTAATGGTTTTTCAATTATTTATAACATGGGCGAAGCTGTGGGATAAAGCTAGTAAATAATCAATAAATATCACGGGACCATTCACACTAATTTGGTTAGTCCTTTGTGGTTATGATTGTACTCGGCAACGAATAAGCATAATATATTTAGGCAAATAGGTACATAGATAGATACATAATTAATTATATATTAAACGTCCAAGGTTAGAGAACAATCATTTTTATTTTTCATACATAATATCTGGTAGTAGTCAGGGTCTTTAACTTAACTTAATCACTAGGCTATTCGTTATTGGCTACTGTAGTGCCTACTTGATATACTTAGATAGCATTTTAGTACCTGCTTAATGACATAAACTTAATAAAAGGATATATTATAGGAATTCATACTAATTTATTACGAGTAAGTAGATATAATTTTTTAGGTAGGGTAATTCCAGCATAGATGCCCAGTGGGATAGATGCCTCGATTTCAATTTCTACTAGTAGTAAGGCTACGGGACCAAAATTCCACTAAATAATAGCAAGCGCCCTCCCTGCAAATCTCTGGACCGCTGCTATCATGAGCGAGAGTGCCAAAACCTTCCGCGGCGAGGTCTCGCAGAGCGTGAAAATTATATTCGTAAGTATTTGTTTTTGAATAACTTTAGACTGGCATATAATTTCCGTTTTGAACTATTTTACTTGGTTGCACTGAAGCTTAAGCTGCATGGATTAGTATATTTTATTGTGATTTTATCATTACTTGATTTTTTATCGAAAAGTGCCTCTATCCTCTGCGAAAAGTATAGTTGCTCCATTTTCGATCGCTATAGATGCCCCTAAGGGCATCTATCCTCAACTTGTTTCTTAGAATTTTTATGTTACAGAGGGTCGAAATGCCTCTTAAATATATAGTCCCGCGTAACATCGCCTGGTCTGAAGAAAACTTGCTAGCAGCCTTCGAGGAAATTAAGAAGGGAGAAAAAGGAGTCAACGAAGTAGCCAGAACATAAAATATTGAATGCCATCTAGAACACTAAGACGACGTTTTGCCAAGAATGACGAAAAATAAATGACCCTAGGTAGTGTATTTGCAAATATGTAGAAGCAAAATCACATTTTATATGGAATTTATTGACTTCTATAATTTGTTTTAGGAAAAACATCCAATACTATGATTCGAAAATGAGAAGAGGCTCGAAAAACTCATAATATTCAAACTAGGCGAGTTTTCAATAAATGTAAAAGGCTGCTAAGTTTTGATTTAACTTATTTAATTTCAAAAGGCATCTATCCTCTGACTCATTTTTGCGACGAGTCGTCTATCCCCACGGTAAGCACCTATCCCATTTTTATGGGGTCAAAAAACGACGATTTACACAAAATCCGTACGATTTATATTAAAACAAGTACAGTAATATAATAGATTAAGGACCATAGTTCGCATTGCTATAAAATGATAAATTTTTGAATTATAAAGCTATTTCAAAAAGTGGGGCATCTATCCTGGAATTACCCTAAGTACTTATTTTTATTTACAGTATAGTAAAATCTCGTTTAACAAAAAAATATGTTTTCATTGTAAAGAATGAGGCTAGTTTTGTGGTAATTAGTTTATTTTTCAGAATATAGGCATCATTTTGTCAGTACTAGCTGAATGAAAAGGGGACTTATCGATTCAATTATAATGTCCAAGAAGATGACAATAGGGATAGGGAAACCAGTGAACTTCAGCTATGGCTGCGGTAAGCTTATCTAGCTTTAGGTGATTCGGTTTATTAGATGTTGGATTTCTTTTGAAGAATCCAGTTTTTTAAAGTTAAGTATATAACTAAACATACACAAACACAAACATAAACGTAGCTATCGTAAGTTCGCGGGTGAGCAAAGTAATTGTTTCGATTCATTAATATGGACCTCCGCAAAATAACGCCTGATTCAATAAATTATTTATTTTATTATGAGTACCTTAGTTTACGTAGAATAATAATAGATTGATCCGTGGGTTACTTCGCGACCTTACTTTTTACCTTGCTACTCCTTTTGTGATTGTGGAGTAGAAAGTTAAAAGATTTTAATTCATAGATATTTTATGTGTTAATCTTAGATTATTTATACACTAGGTAGAGCTTAGGCGGCATCAAACGTCCCGAAAAATATAAGCCACCAGTTGGCTTTTATGTCATATGCCCCTTCAGTCTGAATGACGTAATGCGATCGTAAGATGAAGCTGTCAACATAACTGGGTTTTTGAACATTTTGTATCGCAGTGTTTGCTACTGACACTCTATCTAGTGTATAAATAATCTAAGATGTTAATACTTAATTACTTCATTTGTACAAGGTAGTAAAGTGGGTAATTCTACTAGCTTTTTGACAGCTTTTAGTTTCTGTTTAGTTCCTGTTGCTTAGATTGAAGAAATAATTTACAGTTAAACTGAAATTTTAAGTACTTACACTGTATCGTTTGATGAAAATTTTCCGCTCAGTGTCGCCCATTTCTTCAATGTATGCGATAGGATACTTATAACGATTGAAACGCTAGTAGAATTACCAAGTAAGTAATATAACCATCTGTTCTTGTGATATATTTTAAACACACCTTGATGAGTGAGGCCAGACGGACGTAATTTTGATAGTAGCGTGTTTTCAGTTGCGTAATTTCTGCTGCATTCTGTTTGATACCTACTAAAGTCCAGTTTATACTAAGTACACAGCGACACTAAATGAGTTTTACACAAAATAGGACTTTGTATGAAATCAAAATTAAGCGACTCACAACTCCAAAAATTACATTCGTTCGGTCTCACCCTATATTATAACACTAAATGGGACAGTTCATTTAAACTTAATTAAAAATTTAAACAGACAAACTAACGAACTACCATATTTGTATGTCACAGTCAAATGGCCTCGCTGACAGTTGTAACGTCACGCAGTAACCCAATTCAGTCTGCTCTCGAGCCCGCAGTACACAAATCACTGGTCTTTATTAGATTTAGGAGAATTTATCGCACCGTCGAATGCGAAAGACGGATCGTGTTGCTTCCAGTGACAGTCGTGGGGTCGCAGTAAAAGTTGGTAACAGTATCAAGGCGTTAGTTTGCGCAGGTCCATGTTTTTTTTTTTTAATAGCCTGTTTCAGTGTCCCACTGCTGGGCAAAGGTCTCTCCCCTGGACTTCCAACTCGCCCTGTCTGCACTTGCGTATGACCAGTCACTCGAGAACGTGTCTAGGTCATCCCGCCATCTTCGCCTTGGCCTGCCACGACGCCGGCAACCATCCTGTGGCACCCATTGAGTGGTAACCCGTGCCCACCTCTATGAGTGCATGCGGCAAACATGGCCAGCCCAGTCCCATTTCAGCCTGGCGACTGCTTTACCTAGATCTACAATGCATGTTTTGGAGCGCAGTACAGTGTTCCGGACTTGATCGGTCCTGTTTACATCTAAAATGCTGCGCTCCATAGCTTTTTGGCAGACCTTCAATTTGGACACGTTTGAGCACCGTAGGTAAGGATGGGCAGTATATATTGTGTCGACGAGTTTCCGCTTAAATTTGATTAGCTCTTCCGCGAAATAGCGAAGAACGACTCCGGAGCGCCTTAGTGGTGAAACATTACTGTGTCCGAAGTAATTGTTGGCGAACTATTAAAGAAAGGAACTCGCTCCCATCGTCGCGTTTGTATCTCCAGATGGATACTACTTCAAAACAGTATGCTTAGTATAAGTTTTACTTCACCAAAATACTTCTCGATCGCGTTTACGTAAAAATTTCAATTCTATGGAAACATGGACGCGCGGCTGCGGAGGCGCTGTCCATGTTTCCCTAGTAATTGTTTTTTTTACGTAAACGCGATCGAGAAGTATTTTGGTGAAGTAAAACTTATACTAAGCGTACTGGAGTCCCCTTTGCACTTTTCAACAGGTGAGAAAGAGGTCAATCACGGGTCAGTTTTTTGTGAAGATAAGCGTTGTATTATTTTACAAGCCAAAAGAGGGTGGAAAAATAATATGGTAAAAAATTATTGGGAAATACGCGGAAAAGCCATGGAATTAAAAATAAACTTAACGACACATCTAATCAAATAATAATACAATTTCCAAAAAAAAAAACGGTTGGACTTGATTTGCTCCTCCGCGATGTAATAGTTTGACTGCTATGCAAAATAAAATAATTAAATAATAAACTAAGGTCAGTCAATTAGTCAACATAATCATCTCCGGTTTCAGGCCCCACGGTTCCAATGCTGGCCATTAGCCAGTTATATTTATTATGTTTTGACTCATAAAATGTCGATTTGTATTCTATTGACATAGGCGTAGTAATAATGCAACCAACATAACAAACAAACAAAACAAACTTTATGGGATAACCGACCACCAAGTAAAAACCTAGCTTTAAGCATTTTATGTTTTATTAATTTATCGATGTGCCAATTGAATTTATTGACAATACTAAAAGTTTTATCACTGACATTCATATTGTCTCAGATCTTTAACGGTCATTTTGTGCCATCGGACAAAGAAGTGTTAAATTTTATAGCGAAATTTATTTTTATGAAATTGATGGCACTGACTCACTGCTGTTCGGGTGACATGTTCGTCAGTTTGAAATTTATTGCCCATTTTTCAGACTGGATGCCGAAATTTCAAATAAAATGTTTGAAAATGTTCTCTAGCTGCTTCCGATGTGAAATGATTAATTGATAATTGCTAGTGGTGTTGGTTATAACACATCGATCTTTACGAAATTGTCAATTTTATTGTCTAAGGGCCTATTAAAAACAACTTCAATTTTGCCGACTTAAGTGGCCAAGCGTTTCATGTGTGTGATGGTAAATGATCGCCGCCGTCCATAGACATCTACTGCACTATTACAACTACAGATGCGTTGCCAGCCTAGCAAAAGGTGCAGGTACACTTGCCGTAGATTGTTGGAACAACCCCAGTCTCCATATCATTCCAAATTTTGCACGTACGAAGCAAGAAAGGTTGCTTCAACTGTACAGTGGAAGAAAATCATTTATTGGGGTTGGTGTTAATAGAAACTTTTCTAACATTGAGTAATACAATAGTAAAACATTTGATAATTAATCACCGCTTGGTCTATGAATTAACTTACTACATATTTATGTTTAAAATATTTTTAACCCTGGACCAAGATCAAAGTACACCATTTTAAACAGAAAACCTCAACTCTTAGGGCGATTCAATGAAACCTATCCTCAAAGTGAAATAAATCGGGAAAATGCAACTTTCTATTTAGCTTTGCTTGCAGTTTCTTTCACAAGGAACATTTTTCAGAGACCACTAAGTTGCAAATTATCCTGCTAGTTAATTACGTATTTTTGATGGAAATAAATGGAAGTATAAGTTAGTGTATAGGGAAATAAAAAGCAGAGATTGGTTGACGATACGAGGCTTTACCGAAAGTAAATGTTGACACATACAACAATGTCATAATTGTATTATAAAAGCATTAGGCTTAATCTAAGGAGGTTGCGTTCACACTCCAACAATTTTAATTGAGAAAGTTTGTGAAGATGTTGGGATATTTGGATGAATGGATATTTGTTAGTCAATCACGCAATAACGACTGAAAGGATTGGGATAAAACTTAGCGCACAGAGAGACAGGAAACTGGGATAATATTTTAACTTTAAACAAGAATAAAGGGGGTTCTCCAAAACCGATGAGGAAGTTACCTTGGCTTTCAAAAGTTTTGTCTGTAATCAATAGATGGCGTTGTCCGAGAGGACGTTGTGCTTTAAAAGTGTGACCTTTTTCCGTCCAAACTCTAAGACTGAAAATGTTTATGAAGTTGTTTTATGAACCCATTATTTTTAGACTATATACTTATCACATATTTGTTATACTTATCCTGAGGTTCTCGAGTGGCGTCCACGGACCTGAAGACGCAGCATAAGTAGGCCTCCAACAAGATAGAGCGAACAAGATAGGTTGCGGGATCGCGTTGGATGCGGATGGCACGGGACCGATCTGTTTGGCGAGCCTTGGGGGAGGCGTGAGTTCAGCAGTGGACGTCTTTTGGCTTGATTGATGATGATAATTATGAATCCTGAGTACAATAAGCTGAATGGTTAAACCTAATGTATCAGCTACAACTGTTTTTCAAGTACCCAACTAGGTTCAACTTTTTTTATCAGAGAATCAAATAAAGGACCACTTTGTCGAATTTTGAAACCAAATAAAACCAGTGCAACATTTGTATCCAGATCCCGTAGTTAGTTAATCCGAATTTGCGAATCCACTGCGGATTGTCCAGCTACCGGTCTCATTGAATTAAGTGGTCAAAGTGTTGAGGCTGCGGCGGCGCGTGTGTGGCATGCTTTATCAGTCCTTTGTGTACATTGTGGAAAAATCAGTGAATGGGGGCTAGCGTTAATATTGATACACGTTCCCAAAAACAAGATAACACTTTATCCCGTTCTTCTCACCGATGGAAGAATAAAAATTGGTTAGCTCTCAAATCAAAAATTAAAAGTTTATTTCTCGAAGAAGGCCGTTAAAGGTTCTTTTACCTCTCTTTTTTTCGAGTCTACCAGCGCTTTTGGAAAGATTAAAGAATGCGCCGCAAGAAAATTGGTACAAAGTATTTTTTCTAAAAAAAACAAATTACAATTTCACTTCATCATCAGCCTATGCTCGTCCACTGGCTGGACATAGACATATCCCATGGCACGCCACTGAGCACGATCCTCGGCCACTCTCATCCAGCCCTTGCCAGCCGCCTTGCGAAGATCATCGCTCCACCGAGTCTGAGGACGTCCTACACTACGTTTGCCGATCCGTGGTCTCCACTCAAGAACTCGTCTATCCCGACGGTTATCGGTTCTTCGGGTTATATGGATTGCCACTTCAACGTGCTAATGCGGTGGGCTATATCGAATTTCACTTATACAATCTCAAATGCATTATACCTACAAATAGTTAAAACTCACTAAATAATTACAATACAGCATTTGAGCAAAAATTGTAAATAGCACAGCAAAACCAGAACACAACTGACCACTGGCACGATTTCTATGAATCTCTGTATCTCGTGAGAGTTTCAGAAAACAACTTCTTAGTGTAAATTCTGAGATACTTAGATAACAAGATTGAAGTTACCGACTTTCCAAATGTTTTTCGTTATTTTCGCTAAGAAAAGAATTTTAGCATGCTCGTCTGAGCTGTAGATAGTTTCTTACCGGCTGCTGACTATAGCATATTAAAACGCGTTCCGGGTGGGAATGCTAACAATGCCTGTATTAGTTGCTTAGTTTAACTACTGGATCTCATTTTTTTCTCACATTACATTTTCTCACAATATCACAGGACCGATGGATGTGAAACTCTTTGGGAGGTCCAGCAGTGGACGTTTTGTGGCTGATATGATGATGTCGGTCATTGATATCCCATCGTTTGGATTTCTTGTCCATACGAAGGGACGTACTCAGGTTCGCTTTGTGTTCTTTAAGCTCTACTAATTGCTGCCTGCTGCATAATTTCACCATCGCACCTCACGCCGAAGGTGTAATAAATGGCGGTCTACCACTACTATACGTTTTCTTCGGCACTTCCTGCCACGTACAGTGAAACTGTGGAATTAAACTGCTTGACATCACGGCTTTTAAGAAAAGGGTTTTATATTTCCTTTAAAGGCCGGCAATAGATTAATGACTCTCTTTGAGTTGTTCATATTTATGGGCGGTGATGATCATTTCCCATCAGATGAGCTGCTTGTTCGTTTTCCTCCCTCTCACAATAATAAGACAAACTGCGGCAACCTTGAAGTTTGACCTTTCATGGATCATGATGATGGATGAGGATCATGGGTTCCATTTCCAGCACGGAGTCGCACCTCTGAATTTTTCTGAATTTATCTGTGAAATAATATTTGAAATGTACCACGAGCCTTTCGGTGAAGAGAACATTGTGCGGAAATATGAAACCTCCAAAAAGTTTTTTTTTTCAAATACCGTTAGGCTGATGCGCATTTTTTTGTTCACGTCTCTCCTGTGGACATGGCGAAAGTTAAGTTTTTAGAGCCAAATTTTTTTGGTGAAGTCTAGGTACATCGGCGTGTGGAACGCCTCGCCAACTTTTGGACCATTTAAATAAATCTTAAGTTTGCTGACTCGGAGTCGCTAATTATATGTCTACAGAAGAGACAATTTTCGTTTCTTATGCTGTGTATGACCCGTAAGCTAGGTTACTTTGGCCTGATGGATAACGTTTCTCTTGTGATTAACTCGGTTCATATTTTATTATTACATTGAAATTATGGCATATGACTACACGGTTGGCTTTAGTTAACCGCTCTCGAATTCATATCATTTATTAGATTCTCCTACACCCCAACTTTATGGTAAGTACACGAAAAGCAAAGAGTAAGGGTAGCCATATTATTATTTCAACAATACGACTGGCGACACAGTTGCGATGTTTTCTACGCATATTCCATGTTTTAATATTGAAATAGTGCTCATTTAGAATGCTTTGCTTTCATGCTTTCAGTCCACTAGCAGTTACTCACGACTTCGTTTGCGAAGAATATGTTCATCGTTATCGAGATTAAAAATATTAGCATATGTGTTAATTCAAGCTAGAAACAAAATAATATCTATAAATAAATCGACGACGGGACGACCGACTGATTGCCGCCCGGATGGGCGGTCCAGGCACCGCTGGGGGGACAGTGTCCAGGCGGATCTGCGACGTCTTCAAGTCGACGACTGGCAAGAGGCTGCGCACGATCGGGACAGATGGCGTGCTCTCGTTTTGGAGGCCAAGACCCTCTTCGGGTCCCTGAGCCAAATTAGTTAGTTAGTTATAAATAAATCAACACCATAAATATTAATTGGTGTTTTATCTGTGACAGATAGATACAGATAAACGAATATAAAGTTAACTCAAGCATAGCAAACGTTTTTAGAATAACGGTGTTATTAGTTAACGTTTTGTTGAATGCAGTAGCTACCGCTTGCTCAAGTAAAATTCAGCATTTTTTAAGTTGTTAAATTTTCTAAAAAATATTGACTGAAGTTTTAGCTGGCTGAAAGAGAAATAAAAATGTTTAAGCTGCAAACAACAAGCCACAATGTTTAAAACTATGTGTGAAGCAAGAAAAATATTCCAACAAACGTGCCACAATAGAGACTAAACCCGAAACGTAAACAACGTTTCAGTGACCCAATTCAGGAGCCGAGCGACGCTTTGCGACTACCAAGGTAATCAATCAAGTGACGTCCGAACTCCAAATACAATTATGAACTTAGTTCATGTCACTGGTACATAGTGTCATGTTCTGCCCCGTGGTGATTAATTAGTACCACGTTGTAAAATTTTGTGGGACAAGTCTTTGAAGTTTGATTGGAGCCAAAGTATGTGTTTAAGACGGATTCTAAATTAAACTTAGATTAAATATAGGTGTGCAAAGTCTTTTAAAACAAATCCGGAATATCAGTAGGTGATTAGATTAGCGTGATAGAATTTAATTTGCAGTTGATAAATGTATAAATATTGATCGATGTTCAAATTGTGTACCGCGTCAAAGGGGTGACTATATTTGGAATGAAAAATTCAGATAAAAATCCTTTATCATAGATGTTCAGTCAATTTAATCCCACCATGTGCATTTTAGAACCCGTTTTTTATTATTCGTCGTTTTAGTTCAATTCAAAATTAATAAAACTTTAATATATATCAAGTATTAAGAAAATGGATGTAAGGGATCGATATTTTAAACCACACCTTTGAAAATATCATTCGGAAATGGTGAAAATATGTGTTATGTTTAAAGAAGTCAGAAGAATAACATCAAATACATTTCGGGCAGTATTTTCATAATATTTTTCACGAAATTCATTTTATTTTACCTCCGTGGTAAAAAAATGTATATGCAAAACACATTTAAAAAATCCTATCCCGATTTCAAACGTTGGCCGCACTGAAGCGAGCGGCTATCTCAATATCGGGGATTGTGAGCAAACACTGGTTTAGCAGCACTAACTAGATATTGGCTAGCCCGATATAGCGTAGAGGATTATGCGGAACTACACGGAGTGACCTGGATATAAAATAACAGGCACCGAAAAAGTTATTTTTTCCCAACCGGATTATTATTCGAGCGTTGGTACCAAATAATTTTCATGGACACATTCTTGTACTGATTGCAGAAGATTCTAAGATCATATATATTTAGATTTGCTGTTGGAACCGTGCTTCTTATTTTTGAAATCGCCATATACCCATTCATGTACGGGTTCTTGATTGTTCTTTAATATCCTTGGTCTTTAGTATTTTTGCATATTTTAGAAAAACGTCCACAGGGTATAAATAACCAATTACAGTAGCATTACTTTCGTATTATATTTTTTTATTTTTATTACTCTATTTTGTTCATCGTCACCTCCAGCATATTTCTTAAAATGAAAGAGCTTAGGCTATAATTTTGTGACGTGAGCGGAGTGTTTTTTTTTGCGTCACTTATTTTTCACAAGCATTAAACAAAAATAAAGAAAAGTATTGTTATTTATAACTACCTATTGTATGTTGAACTACAAAAGATTATCCTAACTTTACGCTAGATATAAACTTTCATTAGATTTTTCCATTATTTCTTATTCCTTGTGGCATGCAAGTTCCTATGACGTGCTGACTCGCTGGTATCGCAGAAGCCAGGAACAATATTTTAGCGGTTTAAAAGTATAAAGCGGAAAGCTCGCTACGCAGAGCCGATTGCATTAGGAAAGCTGAAAGCCTCGACGGATTAAGAATTATTTTACCAGATACCTACTCGTTCTTTATATCATTTGAAAAATAAAGTTATGTAGCTCATTTTACATAGCTCACTATTTATAATTTTAAATTCACTCTAGGTTGCTAATTAAATGCTCCTTTTATCCACTCAAAGAAGTCCCTGACAGAGGTACCTAGAGATCCTTTAAAAAGAGTAGTTCGTCTTTGTAAATGTAGAAGTGTTTGTCAGTCGTGTTTGTTTTTTTACTTTTGTACAATAATGTGATTTCATTTATATATAATTACTTGCTGTTGCCTGTGACTCCGTCTGCGAGGAATTCGTTCATTTCTATCCCGCGGAAACTATGCAATTTTCCGGGATAAAAAGTATCCTACATGTTTAATTCTAGTTATAATGTGCCAAGTTTTGTAAGATTCAATACGTCTTAGCTAGAAAAAGAAACAAACATCCATACAAACAATTTCAATTGTCTATGGAATTCATTTGAAAACACCGGTTGTCTGTAAAGTTGGTTTACGGACGATAGTTTAACGTGACAACGTCATAACAAAACATTCAATAAAAATAAGCCGAGTGCTAATACTAAGATTGTATTACGTAATATTGCAACTGGCCCTCGCCACTCTGTAGGTACATGTACGTACATGTTCTTACCGTAACGTTACATTGCGTCATCCTTTTTCATGTATGCAGCCGGCGTTCATCGATTTATTAGACGTTGTCACGTCAAAAAAACTTCAAACTTATCTATGAACTGGTGTACAAGCATCTAAGTAAGAAGCTTATTTTCTTTTTGCTACTAACAAAATATCTTAAGTCATACATTGAATAGTTTTTCACTCTAACGTTTAGAATAATAAAATTACGCTTCAAAACAGCACTGAGTAAAGCAGATAATATCATGGCTTGTGTTGATACATGTACATACGTGATTACGTTTAAAACGCTCCGAGCGTTCTCTAATGAAGCGGCACGATTATGAATGTTAGTATCAGCTACTAATGTAGAAGCGTCCACCATAAGAAGACCTCTTTCCGTCCCCTTAGTATTTTCTTAAACAATAACCCTCGGGGTCATCGACGGTGCAGCAGGAGGTCTAATAAGCTGGCCGTTATTGAATGGAATGGCCATATTTCACTTCACGATGAAAACAATCGGTAAATATAAAAGAGTTAACTGATATTTCTTACGCCTCCACTGCACTGATTTATGTAACATGAATCGAGCTTATGAATATTTTTATGATCGACACAATTCATTATAAGTTCTTTACGAATGCCGTATGTTAAATATCTTTTTGAGATCTTTGATTACGACACTTTTTAAAAATCTTTTCGGACATTGTAATAATATCTTCTGCTATTATGTTTAAGGAAGGAAAA
Organism: Archips xylosteana; assembly: GCA_947563465.1. Taxonomy (NCBI): domain Eukaryota; kingdom Metazoa; phylum Arthropoda; class Insecta; order Lepidoptera; family Tortricidae; genus Archips; species Archips xylosteana. The sequence goes on along the minus strand of OX387352.1, from coordinate 16,760,466 downwards.
AGTTAACAACGTCATAAGTCGAGGGGTTTCCTATTTTGTTACTATTGTTAAAAAGGGAAAATAAATTTAACACTTAACAACCGTATTTACTTTCTACGTGGTCAACTATTTCACAGTAAACGCGAGCTTAACTTGAATTTACGGCTCAATAAATAGTACTTACGTACTAATAACTACCAGGAGGGAATGACAGAACGAGATTATTTCTTCCAATATTCGCTTTAATACTCCCCTAGTCCCTTGAGATGTATAGTGTGACCAGAATACACGTATAGGTACGATGTGTCAATGTATATGTCATGGAGGGAGCCCGTGACATCGGCCAGCAGTCACGTTGGTCCAGGGGTCATAAGGGGACATAAAATAGCAGGGATTTTCGTTGTCACCGTATCTGTCTGACATAAATTTAATCCAACTTGTAGGATCTATTGCAACGGGATGCTTAAAGTCTGTCTCAGAGGCATTATTTTTACGGCGTGTTGGTTTTATTACTGTTGTATTGAAGGCTTTAAATGGTGCCTTAACAATTGAATGTTAACAAATAAAATAATGGAAATAAAACTAAAGATTAGTTTCATCAAGTTTTTCAAGAAAAAAGGTTCTGGAATTTATTTATAAAAAAACTAGCTGTTACTTGCAATTTCGTCTGCGTCATGCGCGAAATTTGCATTTTTCGTGCATAAAAAATAGCCTATGTTAATAAAGGACATTGTAGCTTTCTATGTGTAAAATAGTTCCATAAATTGGTTAGTACCTATATCGATACCTTTAGGTTCATTTGGCGTAAAGGACAAAATGGCACTTTTCAGGAGAGCCAAAAAACAAATTTTTTTTTAGAAAAACTTTTGTAACTTTTTTCTTTGTTGACCTATATTTTCGATGTATATGAGAAAAGTGCTTAGAATTCTTGTCTCTATGTAGTTATTTGGTACCTATTACGTTAAATATGAAACTTAAAAAGTTAGTGTCCTTTACACCACGGTAAAAAGCGTTATAAAGTCACATACGACCACACAATTTTAAGAAATTTAAGATAGTTGATTGGTTGATTGGCCGTAAAGGTCATTTTTGTAAAAAATAATGCAATTTTTGGGTGTATAGACCACCATAACTTACTAATTTTATATTGTTTTCCTTAGATTTATGTCATTACAGGAATGTATTATGCGAAAATATTCATCATTTGTCGTAATTATTCGTTGGTAGTTACTTACCAGTAATTTAGTAGTTGGTAGTAGCATAAAATATCATTAAATACATGTAATAAACGTTTTACGCCTTGAAAATATTAAAATTACATCCATGGAATTTTATTATTATTGTAATAAAACAGGTAGGTTAATCAAGGTATGCCGTGAATGAAAGGATGGAGTCATTAGTCTGTAAGAAATCGCTGTAAAGTCAACTTTGGTATTCGCTAAATGCACTTTACTAGAGAAACGCTACACAATATAGGTTCAATCACAAAATTACTTACTTAATTAGTTCTTACACAAAGAAAATGACGTTATTAAATTCCTAGTAGGTACTAGGAATTTAATAACGTCATTTTCTTTGTGTAAGAACTAATTATCAGGTATGTTGTACCTACAGCTCTAACGAAACACAAAATCATCCAGTATAAATCAAAACAAATTCTAATAAACAAATCTCTCCGGAGAAAATCGTACTAATTATTGTTTTGTAACTTGATATTAATAAACTGGTTCTCAGAAATGACTAACTAGCTTTAGGTAGACCTTAAATAAATGAGTTAGTATCAAGTAGGTAGTAAGAATAACGCAAAAATTCTTTAAAGCAACTCGTCAGAATTTTTTTATTTCGTCTACTGCAATGTCACTGTAGACGACTGCTGACGACATGCCTCAAAAACACTACTCGATACTAATTCAATCGAACAGCGTTAGAAAATATTTCTATAATAATAACTGAACTAAACAAAACAATCATCTGATCTGCATGCGTATGTATCGGGGACTAGGTATAAGTCCGTACCATCATCGACACATCACCTATCTTGCTCTTAAGGCCACCACAAACTGCAGCGCGGGGCATGCGCGCGACGCCGATGGAGCGTGCCTAGCGCGGTCTATAACACTAAACCATATATACGGTGACATACACCGGCAGTGTTGTGCAGCACGCTGGGCACGCTCCGTCGGCGTCGCGCGCACATCCTGCGCTGCAGTCTGTGGAGGACTTTACTACTGATAAAATACAAAATTGCGAGGATGACAGAGACAACCGGCATGAGGAATTTTTTACCGCGCAAAACTGTCGCATGTTTTGTTACGACCCGTGGTTACGACGCAAACTGTTATTAGTAAGAAAAGTACAATTATAATGAAAATAGAAGAACATCAAATGTTTAAACAAACTAAACCTATTAAAACTTGATTTAATTACGTTATGATATCATTACAGGAATGGAAAACTCTTTTACGCCTTTAATTTTTTTTATTAAGTTCACCAATTTACAGAAAAAAAAGAGTAGTAAAGCATTAAAAAGTCCTTTACGCTGCATCATTAATATACCTTAGCATTTATGTAAGTCCTTTAAACCACGTTATATAACGCTAGGAAAAAAATATACGTCCTTTACGCCCATAGTTTAGCTACGCCATGAAGTAAATGTAGTACGTAAATGAAGAACAGTAAAGGTCGTAAAGGACAGAATAATAAAATAAGGTTCCAAATGGTAGGTCTTAAAGGGCAACGTGTATAATACTAGGACTTTACGACGTGGTCTAATTTTCATGACATCCTTTACATTCCATGTGATTTCGAGTGTGGTATTTACACCCACTAAACAAAGCAGTTTTGATGTTGAGCTATGAAAAATTCTGGGGTGTAAAGGTCAAATTTTGCGAGATATCAAAATTTTAAGTATACAGATCGATGGAGCTTAAAATTCTGAACAAAACTGTATATATAACTCATTTTCGGCATTTTGTCCTTTACGCCAATTGAACCTAAAGGTATCGATATGCAAACAAACACAAACATAGTACCTTACTTCTTTATTATATTGGTATAGATATAGACATCTCTAATGAAAATACTTTTGTTATAAGAACGATCTTAAAAACCTCCTAAGTCGCGACTTTTTCTAAATGATGTAATGCTTAAGACTTATAATAGTGTTTGGTGATTTGCCGTATGTCAAAATGTATTTGGTCTCATTTCCCGAAAAACTTATCGTAAATTAGTTTTGGGGATTGATTTTTTTGACCAAACATTAGTGATCCAGAGAGTTTACTTATCCTAGTTTCGTTATTTTGAAAATTATTAAAGCATATTTCAAGTTATTTTTTCACTGAGTAATTTTTAATTTATATAGATCATCCGGCCATTATCTTACAATCATAAAGTACGCTAGGTAGAAGGTAAATGTCACGTTTTAAAAAACCTTAGCAGAATCAGGTAGAAGCGCTCTTAGTAATTAATTAACCTGCTTAGAGTAGATAGGATATTCCCCGACATGGCTCAGAAATATTCGCCACGTACGCGTGATTAGGAAAAAGAAAGGGATAGTACCCCGTGGGGATGTTATCACATTCCTCTTGGGTCCCCCCGGGTAGAGGTTATCGGAGACAGTTAGACTAATGATCCTAGGTACACGAAAACAAGATGGTTAAAAGGTTATACTGAACGGGACTCCTGCTAACCATTGATCGGTGTTTCAAATAGTGATACGCAACAATGTAGTACACGATCGCAATTTTAAACTCAAGGCTTGTGTTAGTTACATACGTTTGTTTAGTGCAGCATTGAAAATGGCCATGTACGAGGTTTTAGATTTTGAAACCTTGGACTTATAGTAATTTCATTTAATTCGGTATATAACTATTTTGTTAGCTTAGCTTAGTAGTGTAATGTAGTGTAGACACTGGCCACCCAAACCGTGTCCCTGTGTGTAAATTTGAATTGGTCTCTTCTAGAACTTCAATAAAAAACAAACAGCGGTCAGGACACGGTCTAGGGAGCCATTCTGCGATAGGCTGTGCTAATGTGATGTTGTAATTTACAGTGATGCTTGTTTAATAACTAACCAGTTGTTAAACTAAATCGTTTCAATTATTAGGCACAGCCTTAAAGTAAATCCTTAAAAAAAAGGAAGGATCAGGAAAAAAGGAGGGGATAAGGAATTCAACCCTCTCAAGAAAGATTGGGTTTGAAATTTATCATGAGCTTCACGGTAAAGAAAAATATCGTAAGGGAACCTGAATAACACCTCCGAAGAAATTCAACGGTGTATGTGAACTTCCTAATCTGCACTCAACCCGAGTGGAAACAACAGCCCAAGCCCTCTCATCCTGAGATGAGGCCTGTGGAACGTATATAGGGTGAGATGATGATGATGATGAGTCCAAAAAATAAGTAATTTAATATTGCCGAATTAACCTGTTAATGACAAGAACCATCAACACCAAATGCAAATGCCGCAATTAAACATAACCATTGGAATGAAGAAAATACGATAAAATTATAGGTTGATGTAAAATTTAACGGAGCCGGGCAATAATGGCACCATTGCGCCCTACTGTCTATTACGACCTATAAAACAAAGTCAAATTATAAAGTTTGTTCAAATTGCGAACCCTGCGGCTGCACTCACGGACTAAGACACACTGCTTCCAAGGATACTGAAAGAGAAAATACTGCCTAAGAGCCTAATTTGAACGTAATCAAAAGAAAACTTGGATTTCCACTTTAACACTGCATTTATTCAGGATTACAACATAAGTATCAAAACACTCCCGTGGCACGGCCTAACCAAAAATGGCTGCCCAGACCGTCCGCTGTCCGTCGTTCGTTTCTTGATTCGAATTCTAGAAGCCCCAAATTCAAATAAACGAAACAGCAACACGGTCTCGGTGGACAGTCATGTCTACAATACACAGAACCATAGGGGGAAAAGCCGTCTTAGGAAAGAAGTTGTGGTTGCCTGGTAGAGCACGGACATAGTCATTTACATTCTTTTGGTTTCATAAGTAATACCTTACTATTGTTTAAAAGAGTTTGTCGATAAATAGACTTGTCAAAATTTTAGTCAAGACGGAATTTTGGACCATACCTTTGGAATTTACTATAAGCATTTCGGTGAAGGAAACATCGTAAACTTAAACATTCTTGTTGTATATTTCTTTACTTATTTCGGTTACCTCGGAAACGGATGAAATTAGCTACGTAGAGATTTTCGCGGGCAAACAATGAACCTGGTTTGATCTTATCTCTGCATAGGACCCTAAAAAATTTTTTCCTTTTTTTATTTTACCACTTTGACTGGGTAAGTGCTACATAATTATGTCCATTTACAATTACACCTTTCTACCACTAATAGTCTCTAAACTAAGCCGCGGATGGACGGACGGACAGACAGACATGGCGAAACTATAAAAGTTCCGTTTTTGCCATTTTGTCTACGGAACCCTAAAAAAGTAATAAAAGGAAAGACCATGGAATATAATTATTTATTTAATATCTAAGACAGTAGTTTCGAAGCATAAAGATTACAGCAATTTGTTCGCCGTACTGCACCCGTAGAGCAAGCCGCATAACTGTACTAGAATTTTACACCGATTAGATCTAAGTCAATGTTTGGCCGGAGATAACAGACGGTCGGAAATTTCACAGTTTACTGTTGACTGGTTAAGTGAGAGCAAAACAAGGTATCTGCTGATAAATGTAAATAACAGCTTGTTTAAACTTCCTCCAATATCATAAATCTCTCATAATCGTCACCTTTAGACCATGGTTCGTAACTTCACCGTTTTACTGCGAACTAGTTTTATCGCTCGAATGGACAATATTTCTTGCGCTTTCTTGTTTATTAAACTAGGTTTTACACGTGTCTTCGCTCGTTTAAACCATTAGGTTTGACCGTAGACTTAATATTTAGTTGAATTTTAGTGGGAATTCCCTCATAATACGTCGTGGTTTTCAGTTATGAAGATAATTACGCAAAATTTTTTCTCTAGACCATAAGTTCTCAACGGGGCCAGTACTGCCCTCTAATGGGCGCTGGGACCTAATAATTTTTAATTTGTGATAGTTAATAGGTAAATAGACATATAAAATTGGTATAATTAACTATTATTTAAAGGGCGTAAGATTTTTTTTTCTTGTATAGACTTAGCGCATGAGATTTTGGGATTTTACATGCAAACGTCCCGAGGCCGAGGCTCAGGCATCATCATCATCATCCCAGCCTGTATACGTCCCACTGCAGGGCACAGGCCTGCTCTCAGAATGTAAGGGCTTGGGCCGTAGTTCCCACGCGCAACCTATACTACTTAGAAAGTTTGTGAAAATGTTTGGATTCGAATGGAACTTAGAAAAAGATCTAGATCAAGATACTTAACATCTCAGACATGCGTGCCTGTAGGATATTTTTTAAATTCAAACAAGAATAGAGGGCGCTGTCCAAAGAAGTTGAAGTACGTAGGCTTTCAAGATGGCGTGTTAAATTCGTCTACAGTCAAAAGATGGCGGTGTCCGAACGGACGTTGAGATTTAAAAATGTTACAGTAACCTTTTTTCAAGCCAAACTCTTAAGGTTGTAATGTTTCTTGTGAAAGTATTTCTAACGCAATCGAAGCCGTGGGATAGAGCTAGTTATATATTAATCCATCCACACATCATGCGTTTTTAAACCTAATTTTTTTTAAGGTAAGGTATAAAATGGATATTTTAAATGATATTTTTGCAATAACTTTAACATTACAATTACTTTTAATTTTAGCCTGTGTACGTGTTATTGTTGTTATAAATAAATGTTTTTCGTTCTTTCTTTCTTTCTAAAAACGATTTAATTTTTTTTTGATTTATGTCGCTTTTGTATTGAACCAGCGATATAATCCATAAGAATATTATAAATGCATAAGTAACTTGATCTTCTGTTTGATCGGCCCGATCACAGTAAAATCGCTTGACAATCGCTTTAAAATCGTTATGAAATTTGCCACAGCCAGGCAACTTCATAATGCGAGAGTAAAAACGATATTTTTAAAATTTTTAGATGAAATTGCCTTAAAATTAAATTTAATCCTATCTACTAGTACGGAAAAACCTCTTAGATACGTCAACTAGTTTGGCAGACCATGCTCGTCTCCTTGCGACTGCGGAGTGGGAATCGGGTCTGTGGCTGCAGGCGCTACCCTCTCCAAGCATAGGTACTTTTCTCGATAACACCACCTTCCGCCTGGCAGCTAGCTTACGTTTGGGGGCATCAACAAACCAGACACACCGCTGTCAATGCGGCGCTATGGTGGACACACTGGGTCACCATGGCCTCTCATGTGTCCGGAGCGCTGGTAGGATCTCCCGCCACGCCAGTATTAACGACATCATCCGTCGGGCCCTTGTCAGTGTGAGAGTGCCGGCAGTCCTCGAGCCCAGCGGGCTGGCCAGGGACGACGGCAAGAGGCCTGATGGAATGTCGCTGGTGCCTTGGAGCATGGGTCGGCCGCTAGTTTGGGATGCTACTTGTGTTGATACCCTGGCACCGTCCCATGTACCAAGCACCAACGTCACTGCTGGCGCTGCGGCATCCTTGGCTGAAAGCCTCAAACGCCGCAAATATGCCGCTCTAGGAACCAGCTACATGTTTGCGGCGTTTGGCGTTGAAACCTTAGGGCCATGGGGGCCAAGTGCGCGTCGGCTATACAAAGATTTGTCGACGCGCCTAATAGAGGCCTCAGGCGACCAGAGGGCTGGCCACTATTTCGCACAGCGAATAAGTATCGCTATACAGCGGGGAAATACGGCCAGCCTTCTGGGCACCTTGCCCATTGACGGCGATTTAGGCCAAATTTTTTACTTATAGTTTAAGTTTTATTATGTTTGTGATTATTTTTTAAATGTTATCTATGAAATAAATATCCTATCTTGCCTCGTTAAAAAAATCATAACTTCGCATCCAGGAAACAATGCAAAAAATAATTAAACGACATAAAAACGTTCGCCCCATCAAGGCAGAGAGAAGATCATATCGCTTCGAAATAAAACGTAAAAAAATAACGCCATTCTAAATTTAAGCGTTTAAATTGCGAATGTTATTTTCTGACATTCAAAAAGCTAAAAGTTATTTGGGTGCGCTTACCACTGGCCTCGCTTGGTGGCGTATGAAAGCAATCATATTTGGGAGAAATGGCTGGGTGCACTTTGGTTTAATTGGGAAGCATAATTGGCGCAGCGAGTCTAGAAATGTGGGTTCAAATCCTGACCAGCGCAGCCAAACATATATTTCGTTTTCAAAAAATTCTTAGATTTATTTGAGTGGTCAGCTATTCTAATAAAAACCGGCAACTGCGAGTTGAACTCGTGCATTGGGTATTCCGCACTTTAAAATTGCTTGGACTTGAGCTTGATTAGGTACTTAAACTTAACTTATGTCTGGAAGGGATTGCATGCTTGAATATTTGATATTACTTTCAGTTGCAGCGCGTTCCCGCGAAAAAAGGTTTTGACAAACAAAAAGACAAACAGACAATCAAATGATCCTATTAGAGTTACGCCTTATTGAGTTGCTTGCCGGATTCTTCTCAACAGGGTTTTTCCGAACCGGTGGTAGATACTTCGACTTTCATAGGAGCGTCAATTGATGCCTAAATTGAATAAAGACTTCAGACTTAGAACTTTAACTTTTAAGGTAGTGAGAACCCTAAAAAAGAAGTTAGTGTTCCGTTTTAAAAATAAATGGGTTCTCTGTTACAGCGAGAGCAGACATCATTAGGTTAATTGAATTGCTGATGGTATCGTCCGAGGATGGATAAAGCTTATCAAACGTATCTGTCGCTGCGAGATCAATCGACTGCCTCGTTACTGCCTCGCACAGGAATCAGGAATCGACGATCAGTCTATTACTGAATTCGATATTTGAATTTTTTTTTTCGCTTTTGTTTTGTTTTCAGCCAGTGTTAATTATCATGTAGTAAATAGACACTTCAATGCCTTGAATTAAGCCGTGGTGGCCTATGGCCTCTCAAGCAGAGGGTCGTGGGTTCGAGACCGGGTTCGCATCTCTGAGTTTTTCGGAAAATCATGTGCGAAATTACATTTTGAAATTTACCATGCATAATTATGCACACACCTGAGAAGAAATTCAATGGTGCGTGTGAAGTTCCCAATCCGCGCTGGGCCCGCGTGGGAACTACGGTCCAAGCCGTCTTAATCTGAGAGGAGGCTTGTGCCCTGCAGTCATTCATTCCGGTTCGACCTATATGAGGTCGTATTTTAACCGCACCCACCATAATAAATAATAATACACTGCAGATAAAACGCCAAAACTCTTTAGGGTAGAGTCAGTGCTAAAAGCGCCCGGTTTTTATTTTAAAAGCCTGCCAGCCAAACTGTTAAACTTCCAAAGGACAAGCACCTGGGGGACTTTGGCCCACCCCTCATTCTGACGACCTGTACTTAGCAATGAAACGATGTTTCCTTTTCTTAAAAAACCGGCCAAGTGTGAGTTGGACTCGCGCATCGGAACCCTCGGTCTCATACCTCATACGTAAGTATGTCAAAATATACGCCGTAAACAGCCGCATCTATTATAATCCAGTGATAGTAGAATCCCACTTTGAAGTAAAATGTGCACAGTGTGGGATCATTTTATATTGGTAAGGGGGACTACCTTACAACTAATAGGAAATGAGACTCAGCTACCCCGCTGGTTTTTAGTCTCCAATCTGATTAAAACTAAATTAAACATCTACATAAATAACTGAAGGTGAGTCCGCTGCCAGAGCGACATAATGACAACCTAACTTAGAGACAAGTACTTCGTTTTTTGAGCATTAGAATAAAGGCAAGCGATCTTGACGACTATTTTTATTGAAAAACACTTTTGAAAAATAAATCACAGCATAGCAAATATGTAACAATTAGCAAGGAAGGTCACTTAGGCGCAAGCCACACAGAAGAGACTTGGGACGGGGTTCCGCGTCGTTTGTCCGCAGGCCGTGTCTCAGGCCTGTCTCTTTTGTCTGCTTTGGATCGCGACGCTTCAGTTCTATAAATTTAGTATGAAAACTGATTCAAGGAGCGCCGCGACTGCTGTGGCTTGCGCTTTACATTATTTTGGTTTCATAAGTAATCTTACCTATAATATATAAAATTCTCGTGTCGCGGTGTTTTTTACCAAACTCCTCCGAAATGGCTCGACAGATTCTCATGAAATTTTGTGTGCATATCGGGTAGGTATGAGAATCGGCCAACATCTATTTTTCATACCTAAATGTTTAGGGTGGTTCACCCCTTAATTTTTTCTAATAAATCGATGAACGCCGGCTGCACACACGAAAAAGGATGACGAAATGTAAGTACATGAGCGGCGTAGGCCAGTTGCAAGAGAGGCAAACGCATTGCAAGCGGATGTATGAGGATGGGTTTCATTTTTTTTGCCTCTTCTCTAAGGCAGAACAAAGTTCGCCGGGTCAGCTAGTAGTTACTATATTTTTAAAAGCTGAATTAAAAGTCGCTGAATCCCAAGTCCAATCCGCACTGGAACATTCTGGGAGTTTTATGCCCTGCTGTGGAACGTAGGGCGAGATGATGATGATGAGTAGCAGAATAGTACCGTTTACAACGCAGTTGGGATAGGTTGTGTCTTCCAACTGCCAGTGGCAGTAGTAGCAGTTGTTAAAATTTTACGAGAGGTCAATTTCATTACTGCCATTACTCGAAACTGCCGGTCATTGAACTTTGGACATTAAACGGAGTTCTCGCCAAACAAACGTATCATTATGTCGTAAAATTATTGTTTTAATGCAGACCCTTTAAGTAATTTAGTTTTTTCACATTTTTTAGTTCAAGTTAGTTTATAATTTTATTTTCTCTTTGTGAAGCAGTATTTTGATAAAGGATTTCAAATCATGACGCTTATTGCGATCTATACGATGTACATGTTTTAGATTTTTTGTTATTGAAAAAAAAATTGTTAATTTAAAGGTATGATGTATATAAATCTCACTGGATTTTCCCTGACCCCAAAGCTTGTAATATGAATACTAGGCAAAGGATAAACATACTTAAATAGATAGTTCAGAATTAAACTTAAGTAAATACATACTAAACACCCAAGACTCGATAGCATAAATTCTCATTTTTCATACATAATATCAGGCTTCGTAGTTAAGTTCTACCATGTGGCTATCCGCTCCGGAGATGGAGTTGACTAAAATGATTTGAAATTTCTTATTCTTTTAGTACTTCATTGTTTAAGATTGGCAGTCCGCTCCTTAAATTTCGTCTTGTCCATGTCCAAGTTAAATAGCTGCTCTACCGTCTTGATGCCGGTCCTCTCTCTTACGTTTCGAAGCTCGTTTCGTTTTCGTTACGTTTTGCGTCTCCTTTTGTTTTCCGGCTAGTTTGCCTATCATGATGGTTCGCAGAAGGCGTTATTTGTTGATGTCGTAGAAAATGGCCCAAAATCACGTAATAATTTGAAGTTTGATACATGTTAATTTTATTTCGTTGTTAGCGTAATGAAGAATACTCTGAGGATGAGCTGTGGTTGAGTTTGAAACGCGTAAGTGTAGTTTGGTGGTGGTGATAGTTGGGTTTGTCTAATTTCCATTTGTGTGTGTTCGTACAGTGTGGAGGTGGAGGACCTGCATGAACATACATTTCTTGCTTAAACGTAACTATCATAAGGATGAGCAAAGTAATTGTTTCAGTTCATTAATATGGACCGCCGCAATGTAACGCCTGATTCAATAAATTATCGTTATTAATGTCCATTTATTTTTGGCAAATTTCATAAATCACATAACAACAAACTGCTCGACAGCTTATATGTATGTAGATTGTGAATGCACGTCAACTACGAGTACAGCAGCACACACACCCGAATCACATTACCTTACCTTTCAATAAAAATGCAAAATCATGAATAATTGAAGAGACAACTTACGCGGTTGGTTCCAATCATAATGACGTTTTTAATATCCAGTGCGGTTTGTCAGTCCACATCAAAGCGTTAAGTAGGGTACTGAACCTCCATCAAGCTGACCTCACTTGACGTCAGGATCCTTTCAATTCTATCAGGGTACCTGATCAGGGCAATATTAACTCTTGAATCGACCGAGATTTGCATGAAACTTATTAAATTTTTAAATCTTGCCTTCAATCTTGGAGTAAATAATGTAGGTATTTCTGTATTTAATCAAGGCGCCGCGTTGGATTTTTTGTGTAAAATATTTTTTGGGTGATAACATTTGGGGTTCAAGATAACCACAATGTTTGAAGAGTTTTAGTTTTGTAATCATCAATACGATCTTTACACGGAGTCAAAGCTTAATGATAATTGCATCCAACATATTAATGTGGATGAACTCCAATATTTTTATTGATGAGAACATTTTTTTGTTGTACACTTATTCAAGTAATAATTTAACTTTGTAAAAGAAAATACTTGTACATGATGGCGTGGATAATATTTTGCTCTTCTTATTACCGATTGTCGGATAACGTTCGTAATAAGTCAACTTTTACCTCCCATCAGAGTTTAAATGTTGCAAACCGTAAAACACTCTCATCACGGGACTCCATAAAAGCGTTCGTTACTTGGCCTGCACCCCTCCATTATCATAAAATTACTCGGTTTCACTTTCTTTTGATGTGTCGTAAAAAATGAAAATACATGAGCATACACTCACGAGTCTATTTCGATTATGCGTACCTATGTATGTGTTTAATTTTACGATTTACGCAATATGATAAAAGGGACATTATGGTTATTACGTGGGAGATTGAAAATTTCACAAATGACCCCATTTATTTTCCATTATCAATGTTTACTAATATACTTTCAAGATAAATCTATATATTTTACCTACATCGCTAAAAATGGAAAGTTATCAAAATATATAATTTCTAATAAAAATGGGCGAAATACAATAAGGTCATCTGATATAATGGTGATTTTCAAGGAATCGATAAATTAAACGAACAATTTCGATCATGCAAGCTACAGATTGGTTTGAGTTAGGTTAATTTTATTTCAATTATAATCCTCAAATTTAAACTTGAAAATTTCGAAAAATTGCATTAAGTATATCAATTGACAATTTTGTCCATCATTGATTTCAGACTTCATGGATTTTGATACGTACGCACTAAAACATATTGAACTTCAGAAAACATTATCACCTGACAAAGAAATTTGAGTTTTAAATTCACCTCATTATCATCACAACTAATTTAATAAAAACAATTTTACGTTCCTATTAAAGTCGAGATACATATCATAAAGCCCTCCACAAATTTTAAATCATCAATGTACACCCTTCCTATAACCATACATCAATGGTGTCGAAATCCAGCGATATATATATCCGCAGGCCGGTATATCAGATGCGAGGTATCATTTGTCAGGGCATTTCTATTTAAAGGGTAAAGCCCCTTGACACAGTGTGGTTTCCATAAGGCAACGGTTTGCTCTGACAGGGCATAAAATGGTTTTGGTAGAACAACGTACATTTGACTAGTAGCAGACCTACTTACCGATAAAAGCCATAATCGGTAGAGTAACAAAAGTTACTCTGCCTACATCATTTTGTTTGTAAGATACGAAACAAATTACAAACACATTACTAAAGCAAACACATTAATCAAATACGAAAACAATAGCACAAACAACGTACATTATCTCAAAACAATACTATCTAAACCATAATCCACTCAATGCGAATCTAAATTGACTAAGCGAATGGCCTAGCCTCAGGCTGTTCAGAACTCGGATCATTTAATAACAAAGAGAGCAGTTTCGCTGCATACTACCACAAAGTCCGAAGTGGCTAGCGTTACAAGTGTACTTACAGCTTTGTCATTGTCCATTCAACAACTGTAACACTAGATATTCTCCTAATATGAGCTATTTACTTCTCCAGATGGAACACTTTGATACAATTTAATGTCAGCGATGGGTATAAGAGATAAGAACTAGTGGGCAAATTAGACAACACGTACATATCGTATGTCCTCAATTTGTTTTTCGGGTCGAACGAGTTTAATGGCAGTTCGCAACTCCGAAGGGTCAGCAATAAATTCATTGTATTGGAGAAATTTGGTCGGGTTTTAAAAGTTTGGTGACGTGAGCTTGTTTGCCTATGTATTGTATCGTCCTAATATCGGTCCGAGTGTAACTGGGAGGCTAGCGGTATTTATTTCTATGTGAATAAATTCACGCTGGTAGCATTAACTACAATAAATTGGAAAGAAAAACTATCACAACTTGTTATGTTGGTTTTATAGGTAAATCAATGGTCGTTCAAAATATGGTATTGAACATTTTTCACAAATTAATATGGACCGCTACCATTTATGCATGGCCAGATACACATTCCGCTGCTTTTTATTTATAAAAAAATTCACTAAGAGAAAGTAAAGTTGCCATAACGAGCAAACCTTTAAAACACAAGACGCCGAGCAATTAGGCCCCCCTTGATTCATTGTGTGTTTGTAACGTTTACTGCATTGAATTATAGGTGGCACTTAAGTGCAATTAAGTTGATCGTCTGTTGGCCCCACTAGTCAGGGAAGTGCTAAGAATTGTAGTGAAAGGGGAACTTAGATGACCATCATCTATTTTATAATTAACTTGACTTATCCTGCAGCTTCGTTCGCGTGAACCATTAGAGCTGACAGCTCAATTGAAGTTCCCGGACTGTTCCGAATTCCAAATAAAACCAGTAAAGGTCGTTTATTCGAGCGTATTAATGGCCTCATTTATCTGGCCACTTTTTTTTAAGAAATGGCAGAAGATTTAATTTTTAATTTTTATTTTTTTTTTATTAGCACATATATAACAATATATGTAAAGTACGCCAAACTGTGAAACAGTTTGTTGGCGTCACGTTCTGACAATAAGATATTGTGCAAAGTGATGCTTACTAACTACATAACTTAACGAAAGATAAATATATAAAATATACAAACGAAGACCTACCCGTGCAGTTTTTATTGCAGGGCTATAAGGTTCTTTGATAGTGACTGACGTCTTCGCTGGTACACCACTATTACAAACATAATACTGATTTTTCAGATGCAAAACCAAAAACTCCCTATTTTTAATTTTTCCTCCTCAAGCAAAAAGGGGTACTTATTATATATATTTTAGAAATTAGGTATTATAATATGCAGTGATCGTAGATTTAGTAGCATTTTTGGTGCGATGACGTCAAATGACACACGACAGCGACCTAGGGTTGTCGACGTGTATAATATGATTGACGTTTAAAATAATGTAATATTATGTTGTCGTTGAAAATAAAACGCTAAATTTTTTACTTAATCTTTTGATTAACGACATTTCGTTTTTATTATATATGTTTTAATACTTTTAATGTTTCTCGTCAAAACATGTTTCAATCGTGTAATTTTTTAGCACAATAAATATCGAAGAGTTTTCCTTAATAAAAAACTGTGCTTACTTAACAGTTTCTCCATTGTGTTTAATCAGTTAATAATTATTGCTTATTTTCACACACAAAATCAACGCAACTGTTTTTTATCACTTGACGGGACGTCATTGAAGAAATCAAATGACTTCCATATGTGTTTATGGACTGCCATTACGCATATTATACTGTCAATGCAAATATACAGCAGAAAAATTAGTAAGTATATCAATTTCTAATCATTAATAATAACTATAACCTCAGATAAGGATTTATTGCAACACATTTTCTCATAATAGTAAATTAACCCTTCATTTAATTATGCATATTGGGTTGGGCTTTACATGTTCTAAGAAAATTTTCTGTATTTTCGATTTCTTCTGCACACCTCAAAAAACACAAACAATACAGAATACAGAACATAAAACTTAATAAAAATAGAGGTAGATAACAGGCGTTCTTCAAGACGAGATTTGAATCTTTTTTTTTTATTTAATTACCAACCATCTCTACATTATTAATTTTTAAGTTATTACTTAGTTCTAAATGCCTTTGATTTTATTTGATCCTTGGTTCAAACAATTTAACCCGTCGCGCGATCGGCGACATTTTTGGGTAATTTTTTCTAAGTACCCTATGTTAAAAGGTGATCGAAACTAGAAACAAAAATTTGCAAATTTTGACAGTTAGTTTAGGCACACACGTGTGTGCCGAGGTCGCTCGACGGGTTAATATTGGGCACTACTGACAACCCTAGCACTGCACCAAAAATTCTACAAAATGTACGATCACTGATAATATGGTCGACGTACCGTACAGGACCTCTAAGAGCTATGGCTCACACTGGCCTACTCATTCGGGCTTGTGATTGGGTAATCACCTAGCTCAACAATTCTGGATTCATTTCATGATTTCATTATATTCAGCGAAAATATAACTTTTTTTTTAAATTAAGAAGTAAGATAAGATAAGATAAGATAATTTATTCAAATAATTTCAGTAAAAATAACTAGAAATACGATTATTTTACAAATGGCCTATGTAACACGCGTGCCTGCACTAGGGTTACTAGGGAACTCTGTGTCACAGGCTTAACGAGCTATTATAAATTAAAATTAAAAATAATTATCTAAACTTAACAGAGCAAATAAGTATTATAAAAGTATACAGACATAAAATAACATGAAATTCAAAAACAATAAAACAGTAACAAATTATGTATAGTGATTAGGTACAATAGTACAGATAAATCAATAGAATTTAACAGTCTAAGTAGGTATACATCATGTTTATTATTAAGGTCGAATAAACCACATAGTCAGTGCCGTTTTTAACCGGGTCAACATCGAGTGCAAAGTTTGCGGGCTAAAGAAAATACGCTCCTAAGCCGATGACTCAAACACTGAGAAATTATCTAGGTCGTCTATCAATCGATTAGTTATACATAATGTGTAAATAAATAAACTTCTAAAAATACTAATTTAATTACGGTGCTCTAAGACGCCTTCATAGTCAATGGTGTTAAAGTACCTCCTCTCTGCAAGTAATCTAGCAGGACATTCGGAGTCGCCCGTCTTGTGGCCGCACGGTTTTTTGAAGTGCAGACAAGTAGCACATTTTGGGAGCTCGGCTTTTTTGGTACATTGTTTGATGTCGTGCCCGTTTTCTCCACAATGTCCACAAGTAGAGGTCTCTCGTCGGCACGACTTTGCGGCGTGGCCGTACTGCTGGCACTTAAAACACCTCGTCACCAAAGTAAAGTCTCTTACAGGGCACGACGACCAATGCACGAACACTCTCTCCTTTGAAATTAGGACCTTACGTATCTGAGCAGGTACTTCTAATACGTAGTTGCAGGTCTCGGCCTCCTTTTTTCCTGACTTATGGCTGAGTTTAATTGAGCTCTTGAATGATTTGAGTGTTATACCTTGGATAATTCCCGCTAAATTTTGTTGGAAGATGCAGTTGTACACTTCCGTTTCCTGCCTATCTGAGGGCACTCCAACAACCACAATCCTCGGTTTGCGCTTATGCAGTTCATCTACAGTGAGCCCCGACGAGGTGAGCTGCGCAGACTGCTTCAGCTTCTCGATGCCAGCCTTGGTGTCAGTGCTAATGATGACGCCACCGTTTTTGGTCTTGTGTAGACCTCTCACCTGCAGCTTCAATTGTTCAGGTCGGATTAACTTTTGAACAAGGCTCTTCGTCTCCTCGCTGGTCTTCATTTTGTCCTTTGGATATATCGCTACAGAGCTGACATTGGTGGGCTGGATAAAGGTCTTAGCGTTTCTCTTAATGACCTCGGCGAAGGAGACTGGGCCCGTTGAAGTTTTTGGAGATTCCTCGATTTGCTTTTTAAGGTTCAGAAGTTGCTGCGAAAGGTCCTGCTTGTCTTCCAATACCTGAAGGGACTTATGAAACAGAAGCGTTTTCTGCTTCAACGCCTGGTACTTTACAGCCAATTGTGATGTACAGTGGGCTGCAAAAGTGCATGGACATCTCGGGGCGATAATCGCGTGAGCAGTGTTTGATCGTTTGTGTTCATGTTTCGATGAGAATTAACTAGATGGCGTTGTGAATTGATGCAGCGTAGTGGCCGTTTTCTGCATCTAGTTTATATACCAAACTAAACTGCTATTTCGAAAGTTTTTCTATTAGCTGCTGTGGCTTAACGGTTGCACGCATGAGTCAAGTACTGGTATGTGGAATTGGTTTATGGTTCGAATCCCAGGTCAGAGTGTTATTTTTGTTTTTTATTTAATTATTTTTTTTAAATATGTATCTAATATGTATTTAATTATCTGTTTAATTAAAAAATTTCTTTGATCAGAAAATAAAATAATACTACCTTTTGATATCAAACATTTTATTTAAAACATAAAAGAGCAATTTCTCAATCAATAATATTATTTCGTTTTCACCGACGTAAGGGAACGTGCAGAAACTATAGGCGGCAGCACTTGTGCGACAGAAAAGACACTATGCGGACAGTAAAAGAAACTTATCAAGTCAAAATTTATGGCACCAGTTGGCAGCACCGTCAATGAGCACATTCCCTATAGCCATCTAAAAAATTATTGAGGTATTATTAGCTTAAGTATTCGTTTCCAAAATTTATTGGAAAGAAGATTGAAGCATCACCACAATAAAAAGAAATAATATTATTAGCAACTAAGTAGATTTTTAAACTGGAGACCGGGTTAACATAATTAATGAATGCATAATATTAATTATGTAATTTATGTTCAGCATGAAGTATTGAACACTTACTTGGCGATAATTTATGTTCGAGTAACTTCAAAACATAGTGTGTTGTGTTTCAAAAATAGCAAAAAAAACAATTTACACTTAAAAAATAGGAAACAAATAAGTACTCATAAAGAATTGAAAACTAAATTTCATTCAATTTTATACACTTATACCTACTAACATAATGGCTAGATATTAACCCGGTCTACACTAAATGTCTAATAACAGTTTACTTAACATTAATTGTAACATTATTAATTGTGCTTCTAACTGAAAAATGACCAACATGCATATATTTAGCAATTTATATCATTCTCTTTTATCTCAATTTCTAATAACCCTTCTAACACAACTTCAAAAACAATACCTATGTGAGATCAGATGGTGAATCTTTCACTATAAGAATAACAATAAGTAAACATGGGTAACTGGATTATTAATAAATAATAAAGGTTCGTTTATAACAGATTAATTACAAAATAATGATATCGGGAAATATTAACAATTTAAGTTACCAAGTCAATTTGTCTCTTAGTAACGGAGAGGATAGCCGTTACACTATCTATCACTTCTTGAAGTCGATTTTTCATGCTCGAAACCATAATATATTGAAACATATATCACTATTTCGCATCAGTTCCCATGTTCTGTTTACCTCAGTGTCCAAATTATTTTTTGACTTTATCTCACTGAAGTCCCAATTTAAAACCCCGCTACTCCTTTACAAAATTTTACGTCCATTCTTATCCGACACTTTCCGTCGGTAAATATAACGATTTCGTTTTCCCAATCGAAATTTAAATGTCGAATGGCAAAGTTGACTGTTTTTCTCTGTAAAAAAAAAAACAAAATAATAAATACTTAACATTAGATCATGAACAGTGCAATTTGTAAGCAACATTGCACTCAGAAATATTAATATATGTAAAATCTTACCGTTATGCCCATATCTCGAGCTATTTTCTTTATAAGTTTTCTTGTTCCCAGAGAACAATCATTTTTGCTTTCAAAAACGTTGTTAATCGAATCATAGTAAAATATTTTCGAGAACTTGATAATTTGGATATTCACACAAGGTGATTGACAAGAAATCTAACGATTTGTGAAGTCATTATAAAAATTACCCTCAGTTTAGCAAACGAGGCGTGTAAGCGTATCCAAGTATATTATTCAACATTCAACCTTAAGTAGCACATAAATACAGCAGTCTTCAATAAATCTCTGAAGTTAAATTACGGTAGTCCAACAATCGGCAACAAACATAATCTATCTATCTGTATCTAATCTACGCATTAACTAGACAAGGAAGCAAATATTAAGTAAAATATGAGATTGTTAGTTTCACCAGTTATTATAATGTCTCCATAGCCGAGTGGCTAAGAGAGCGGGCGAAGATGCTAACGGATGCATTGGCTGGCCAGAGTGAATAGGGTTCGATCCCCCCGGCCTTTGAGGTTAAGAAAAATGTTTTTGTTAGACTTCATACTTGGCAATGTTCTGCGTGTCTGTATCAATGTTTACAGATTCCGAAAAACTACAAAAAGCAAAATAATTGTTAAACATTGACATGACGAATTATTACAATACTTATAAATTAATATTAATTGTGAAGAATTTTTTTTTTCATTGAATGATAATTACAACGCCATCTAGTAAGATCCGGTTGAACTAGTACGGCTTATATGGTAGCTACTGGCACTCATTTTACCTTCATAGGATTTTTGTTTTGCTTTGTCCATGCACTTTTGCAGCCCACTGTACCATGACCTACTTTACGGCATAAATTATTTATCTTCAGTTTCTGGTCAGAGTTTAGTTTTCCTTCCGAAGATATGGCACACACTTTATTTAAGCACTGCTCGATTGAGGACATCCAGTTCCGGATCTCGGACGTAGACACAATTTCAGGGGAATTTTCAGGTCTAGCGGGCGAGCGGGGGGCGGGTGCGGACGCGGATGTGGGCGCGGGCGCAGGCGAAGATGGCGGGCTGCGACGCGTTAACCCACTTCGATTAAAGGGACTATTTTCCATTTTAAGTTTTTATTTAAAACCACCACACATTTTATAAAACTAAAACTAGTGAAAACTGTTCTATAACGCAAAGACACAAGTCCACTCAGCGTAAAAGTAGATCGCAATTTTGCAAGTAGATGATTATTTTATTCACGATATTAAAAAGACAGCACGTCCGTTCCGAATGGCGACAAAACGATATCCAAAGTAATGATATCCTGTTCCGTGGTGGCCTAGTGGTCCAATGGTCTCTCAAGCAGGGGTTGTGGGTTCGAGTCCGGGCTCGTACCATTGAGTTTTTCGGAATTTATGTGCAAAATTAAATTTGTTTGTTTGCTTTACGGTGAAGGAAAACATCGTGAGGAAACCTACATACACTTTAGAAGAAATTTAATGGTGTGTGAAGTTCCCAATCCGCACAGGCCCACGTGGTAACTACGGCTCAAGCCCACTCATTCTGAGAGGAGGCCTGTGGCCAGCAGTGGGACGTATAATAGGCTAGGACTAGGATGATGATGATGATGATATTCTGTTCCATCCTTTGCCTCTGTTTACGAGTATTGTCTACTTATTTTATCTATACATAATACATCTGTAACAAGTCAGTGTCTGTACATTGAAGATATTTGAGAAAAACTGTCACTAGGGCTATTTACTAGCGCAATAAAACCCAAAACAATGTTTTTTAGAATTATTGTCTGTTTGTCTGTTTATCTGTGCGTTTGTGCGCGCTAATCTCAGAAACGGCTTAACCTAGAAGGATGCGGTTTTCACTGATATGTTGGTATTTTCTTGGATTAACATTTAGTGTTTGTTTCATTTGAATCGGTTCACAAATAAGAAAGATATGTCTATTTTAAGAATTTATAGAACAGTTTTTAGAAGTAGTGACTTGGGAGTAGGTACGGTGGTGAATGTGAACGCGGGTGTGCGGGGGGGGGGGGGTTCGGCGGGGGTTCGGTTAGGGGTGGGTGGTTGCGGGGGTGCGAGGGGGGTAATTTTTTTTATATCGAGGAACTAAGGAGAGCCATAATTGATGAAAAAGCAAATTGGATAAAAAAATAAGCTGCCCAAATTACTAATTCCACGCGGACGGAGTCGCGGGCAAAAGCTATCTGGTAATATAAATATGTTACGTCAAGTTTATGTTCCACCGCAACAGTCTATAGGCCTGTAGCATTTAGTTCATTGCCCCCTGGACTTTATATTTTCAAAATATACTTCGGTGGTCTCAGTTTTAGTGACGTAATAAAGGGGCAGGACGCCTACCAAAAGTGTTGCCAAGTTCAACAGTTTTTAGCTAGATCAGTGGCTATTTGACAACGTAAGACCTAAGCGCATTGCATTGGTGTTCAAGATACTGAAACTTTATTTACTTAAGTAGTATGCTGATGTTTTTGTATTAATTAAATTTTGTGTTGGCGGAGAGCAGGAAATGAAATATTTAGGATAATGGAAATTATTAGAGACTTACTATTCAGGCAAGTGCAAAAATATGCATCGAAATCGATGATAATCTTCTTATCAGTACCTTGAAAGCCGTGGTGGCCTAGTGGTTTGACCTATGGCCTCTCAAGCAGAGGGTCGTGGGTTCAAATCCCGGCTCGCACCTCTGAGTTTTTCGGAATTTATGTGTGAAATAACATTTGTAATTTACCATGATCTTTAAGGTGAAGGAAAAACATCGTGAGGAAACCTGAATACACCTGCGAAGAAATTCAATGGTGTGTGTGAAGTACCCAATCCGCACTGGGCCCGCGTGGGAACTACGGCCCAAGCCCTCTCATTCGGAGAGGAGGCCTGTGCCCAGCAGTGGGACTTAAACAGGCTGGGATGATGGTGATGATGATCGGTACCTTAATTCGATGACATAAGACACATTCACACTAAACTTGACTGTACACAATCATGGTAGATAATAAAATAACATAGGATATTTTTACTCTTAACTTTCAACATGGTACCCAGTAAAACAAAATAAAAACAGTACTATTAACTAATATTTGAAATAAAAAAACTGACTGAAAAACTGAGCACTGGCCACTATTTAGAGTAAATTTAACCACAAAGTTCAAAAATAACCAAGAAAAAGTTCTCTGTACTTTTGTCGACTTTCTCGGCTACAAAAATATCTTATCACTGGCTATTTTCAAAAATAAAAATAAAATAGCAAATAATTTTATTCCACTGGCAACACTTCATCAGCCAAGATAATTTGTACCAGAACAAGGGGCGCAGTAAACCATAACACTCATAAAGGGAAAGTGTCGCAAAGTACACAATGCGACATACAATCGGTGCCAATAAAAATAGCGCGCTGACACCCCTGGCAATAAGCAGGAGAAATAGCGCGGAAACCTAGGGGAAACAGTATTAATACTTATGGTTAATTGTAGCGGGGCTCTGGGGTCGTAAAATGTTGCTAGGTCGAAAAATGACTGCTCGCTTGGTTGTAATTGTATGACACATCGCTGGCTGGCTTATAAAAACATTTACTTATATTATATGCAATGAAAAACAGGGTCTGATAGGCGCAATTATGCGTTTTTTTTGCATCTTGTTCAATTTCTGTTAATTTGCCTTTTATTTTCACAAGGTTTTGTTTCACTTGAAGTGTTAGTTTCTAAAAGTCAAATTTTGCAAAATTGAACCACTTTCAGAAGACGAATTGCTCTGGGATTTGGTCAATGCAATTATGTAAATAAGATGTAGTGTATGCATGAATGTTTCACTCTTCATTGCACATGAAACACAAGAAAATTAACAAATTACACCAGAAAAAAACGTACAAATTTATTTTACGTACCATTTTTTTTTTAAACTTTCTACTCAGATAAGTGACACCAAGATACGATAAAATTATAGATACCTACATAGATATTATGAAATAGTCGTCACTATTGCATTTATTTTTCAGAACCTATTTACTTTAATATCTTCATTAATATATTTAGTTTCTGATGCAGTAGTTGTTTGACCATTAACTCAAACAACACATTCCAACAAAGCATCGACCTACGAAAAATACAGCAGCTCAAAACAATCATCATTTTAGCGGCCCAACATTAGAGGGTGAATCCTCTGTCCTCCCTCGCAAGACGTGTCCGGACTCAATAATTACCCTCTAAGGTAGTATACGGAGTTCATTAAAGCCAACGTGAGATCGCAATTGAAATCCTATAAACTGACAAGCCGCAGACCAAAATACTAAAAAATGACAGAAAGAAAACTGACACTGAACTGAATGACTGAAAGAGTAGAAATCAGTAGAGAAGTCCATGGCAACCCTGAGTTTTACGGAATTTATCTGCAAAATTACATTTGGAATTTAATGTCATGTCAAGTTTCCAAACTCCACAGAGTCCGCACAGGCCTCCTCTCAAAATAAGAGGGCTTAAGCGGTAGTTCCCACGTAGGCCCTGCGCGGACTGGGAACTTTACACACACCGTTGAATTAATTTGCAGGTGTGTGAAGGTTTCTTTCACCGTAAAGTTCATGGTTTTCAAATGTAATTTTGTACGTAAATTCTAACATTCGTGAGCAAGGCATTAAACCCACGACCCTCTGCTTGAGAGGTCATAGCTCAAAGCACAAGGCTACCATGGCTTGTATTCTCATCGCTGTCAATTGTGTTTTTTTCTTTACAGTCAACCAGTTTGATTCCTAGGCCACTATAGCACCATGTCTTAATGAATTAATTTGTTTATCTTCTACGACAGTGAGTATTGCGTGAAGTATGCCATGATGACATCTCGGTCTTTGCGAACATTGTGTCAACGATAATGAATAGAAAAGGAGTTTACTTTATAACCTACAACTTGAATTGTCACTGTCCGTCTATCAAAACTTCTTTTTCTTCTCATGTCATAGAGCGAAAACGTTTAATAACTCTTTACGTTTATTGCATGTTGTGATCGGAAACTTGATAATCCTTTGACCCGCACTGACATTGCAATTAACAAGTAGTATGCGACAAGGTTCTACAGTGGCCTAGAAATCAAATTGGTTGACTGTACAATAAAGTGTTTACATTGATAAAATAACAACAGGAGCTAAACATTAGCATTACGCTCACATTTCGATCACAATCACTTTGACACATCGTTTCCACTCCACTCTCATCATGATCATTAAGGCTCGAAATTTTGCGTGCGGCTGATGACAGATCATAGGGAGAGAGCACCGCTTTTTATCGATGTTATCGACAAATCGACAAACTGTTAATTAAGTTGTAACTTTAATACATACTTATAATTGTAAATATATTTTTGCTTGGAATATTATTACAAAATAATTTATATTGGCTATGGTAAGAACTGAAGGAATACAAAATAATATTTTCTCTTTTATTTTATCAAAGGGTATGTAAACAAGCTACCTAACGTTAAGTGGTCTCAGAGGGATCTTTTCTCAAGTAAAATATAAAGGTATTCGTAGTTATAGTGATTTCAATAAAGCAATCTAAACGGATTAAACTTTCCGATATTTCGAACTTTTTTCATCATTGACCGCTGAAAAAAGTACTTATCATCGGAAAGTTAGAAGGTTTTATTTAATAAAAACATAAATAAAAAAAAACCTGTCAATTTGTCGATAACATCGATAAAAAGCGGTGCTCTCTCCCTACGATATGTCATCAGCCGCACGCAAAATTCCGAGCCTTATGATCATCATCATTCCAGTCCCACTGGACGGTACAGGCCTCCTCTTAGATTGAGGGGCTTGGGCCGTTGTTTCCCCGCGGGGTCAGTGTAGCTTGGAAACTTTACACTGATCTCCTTCATCATAAATGCCGTGGTTAATTTTATATGTAATTCCGCACATAAATACTGAAAAACTCAGAGGTGCGGGCTCGAACCCACGACCCTCTGCTTGAGAGGCTACAGGTTAAAACACTAAGGTACCACGACTTACATGACACGAGGAACATTATAGTCCGACAAGCTTGTGCGCAACCCTCCGCGGAACCCTGTCGCAGTGAGTATTTGCCGCACTTATTAAAAACAATCTTGTTAAGGACAGCAGAGGCTCCCTGCGACAGGGTTCCGCCGAGCGCCGCGAACGTGCTTGTCAAGGTATAGCATTACGGTCACATTTTGATCATAATCAGTTTGACACATCGTTGCACTCGAATACCTCAAAAAACTAACCTCACACTAGCAACATGTAAACGATTACAAACGACCGTTTTACCATAATTCTTCATAACCCGACGTAAACAAAACCCGCCTTTTCTGAATAACAAATAGTGTGGCGCAATATGTTTCAATTTCTTAGTAAGTAAGTAAAAGTAGGGGGAGCCACTCGCTGTTATTAGTTGTATTGTAAGTGTCGTGTGTTAAGCTGAACGTGACTCGCAGTTATAGATGAATTAACCAATAGATTTGTTACTGGTTATCCAGTTTTATTTTTATTTTGTTACTAGCTGACCTGGCAAACGTTGTATAGGTGTATATCACCTAGAGGTATAAAAAATAGCCTACGACTTATTCTCAGACCTACAGAATATAGAGAAAAAAGTTTCATAAAAATCGGTCAAGCCGTTTCGTTTCGGAGGAGTTCGATAACAAACACCGTGACACGAGATTTTTATATGTTAGACTAGCTGTTGTCCAGACTCCGTCCGTGGAGAATAGGGGTATAAACCCCTAGGGGGGGGGGGGGGGGTAGCCTACGGTAGGTCTAGATCTCAGATCTGCCAAGTATGGACAAAAAAGTTTCATAAAAATCGGTCATGCCGTTTCGGAGGAGTTCGATAACAAACACCCGTGACACGAGATTTTTATAAATAAGAAAAAGAATATTATTATGAGAGGGAGGCAAACGAGCCAGAAGAGAAAAGAGAGAAGACGATTTGGCGAGCGAGCCAGTGCCAGTTCCGACTATTTTTGACTAACGTACCGTTTTTGGTCGGGTTACTTTGGCTCCTATGAAAAACACATATACAAGAGTCTAGTCATATCAGCCAAAGATCTCCACTGCTGAACAATGTCGTCCCTCAAAGAATTCCACATCGATATTTCCTGCGTTGCCCGCATTTAAGTGGTTCCTGCAACCTTTACTAGATCGCCGGTCCATCTTGCTGGGGACCTTTCCACGCCACGTCTGCCGTCTTCGCGGTCGCCACTCTAGAACCTTACCCCGTCGGCCGTCGGTTCTACGAGTAATGTGCCCTGCCCACTACCACTTAATCTAGCAACTCTCCGAGCTGTGTCAGTAACTTTGGTTTTCCTGTATGCTCATTGCAATTAGGATCTAATAAAAACACAAATACGTGGGCGATCAGCTAGAACCAACCATATGGCAATGCGTCGTAATTTTAATGAGATAGTAAAACCCAAGGTTCGAGTTAGACCAAAGTTATCCGACCCTACGGTATTTTAAAATTTATTTTTGGTATGTCATACTTCAAAAGGGAAAAGATATAAATGTTTAGGTAAAGGATCAGTTCATTGTCACCATATAGTTGATAATTATTTGATATTTAAATAAATTAATCCCAATGAATTAAGGTATAACTGTTTGCTTCTAGAGCCAATGTACTGAATTTACCTTGAAATACTGGGAACCAGCAATATTTTTTCTTCATGACTTAGGAGTATTCTTCTCTATTGCTTCTATTGTACAATGGTATTTTTTTATGTTCATATGCAGTCTAATGCATGCAATAGTGTCTGGTTTAAAAAAATAAAACTATTTAAGAGCCATTTTCATTCTATTGGTTAAACGCTCTCGGCTCACAGCTAGTTTGTGCGAGGCTCATTTTTACTCTTATGAGAAATGTGCCTGAGTACAATTGGTGTTATGTCTTTACATGCGTGGTATATTTTGTATCTGTATTTATTGTATACTAGCAATTGCCTACAATTTTGTACCCGTCCCCTTTCGAACTTTCCCGAAATGCCAACGTTGATCAGAAAATCCTAACTTTCAAATAGAGAAAAAAAATTAGAATAGATTTAGTATGTAGACGATGGGGCGAAAGTAAACTAAGATTTTTGCAAAAAAACGTAAGGGAGAGTGTAAGAGAGCGGCGTGCGTCTAAGCTCGTAGAGACAGATGTAGCGACTGGAGCCTTACGGCCAATGAGAGCGATGCAGCCCTATGTACCCTCAGTTTTTTGACACATACCACTCCGGCTTACACCCACCCATCTTTATTAAAAAAAACTTATAACTATAATGATTTACGCGTCGCCTACATTCCCCAGCCCAGTGCTGCCTCAGCACTCATTCTTCTTCAGTTGGGATACGTGCGACGCGTGCCGCAGGTCGGCAAAGGACCCCAGACTTAGTCTTTACGTAGACAACTCGAACTCGCCCATCTTTGCCTTGGATGGTCTTTTCTATTAAACCTCTTGGCCATACATTTCGGGGCGATGCTGGGTCCACGATCAAAACCAGATCTCCCACTTGCAAGGGTCTAGGGTCACGCTGCCATTTCTGTCTAGGAAGCATTTGCGGCAGTACTTCTCGAATCCATCGTTTCCAGAATAAATCAGCCAGCCTTTGTGAAGTACGCCACTGTTTTCTTAAAAACATATCAGAGTTGTCAAAGGCTCCCAGCACGGGCAAGTTTGAAGAGCTGCCGAGTAAAAAATGGTTAGGGGTCAGCGACTCATCGCCAAATGGTTCGACAGTGACATGAGTAAGTGGTCGGCCATTGACTATCTGTTCCACTTCTGCCATCAGCGTACTCAAGACCTCGTCTCTTGGAGCGTGCTCTTTCAAAACTACCATTAGTGAGGTCTTAACGCTCCTTATAAGGCGCTCCCACGCCCCAGCCCAGTGGGGCGTTGCTGGGGGGATGAAATTCCAGGTCGTGCCATAATTTATAGCTTCACTCTTTAGTATATCTTCATTTAGTTCGCTGATCGACCTTCTAAGCTCGTTATGAGCACCTTTCAAATTTGTTCCATTATCCGAATATATCTGTTGGGGCCAACCACGACGCGCGGCCATTCGACGCAGAGCCATGATTAAAGCGTCAGTCGTGAGTCTTGTCACTATTTCGATATGAATGGCTCGAACAGTCAGACACGTAAAAAGGACTCCATATCGTTTTTCTCTGCGTCTCAAGACGGTCACTTCTATAGGTCCAAACAAGTCAACTCCGCAGAACGAGAAGGCGCGCTGGTGATGGGCCATCCGAGCAAAAGGTAAGTCACCCATACGTGGTGGTTGAGGGCGGGCTTTCCTGATTCGACAAAGCATACACTTGCTAGTCACGTGCTTTACAGTTGGCCGAAGACGAATAATCCAATATTTTTGTTTCAGATCATTGACCACCTTTTCTTGGTTTCCGTGCGCGGCATTCACGTGGTAGTGCTTCACTATCAACCGAGCGATGTAATTTTGACCATCAAGTATCACCGGCTGTTTTGTTTCAGGCATTATTCCAGATACAGCGTTGATCCTGCCTTCGAGGCGCATGACTCCGTGCTCATCAAGAAAAGGCGACAAGGTAAGTAATTTACTTTTACGATCTATATTTCTCTTATTTTTCAGGTTCTGAAGGTCTTCAGGAAACGACTGCAGTTGGGAGTATTTTATCAATAATTGTTCAGCCTTTTCTATCGGATAGTGATTCATCTCTCCGGTAAGTTTTTTACATTTATCTATAAATAACAGAACAGTACATGTAGCTTTCAGTAATTTCATCCATGAAGAAAACCTTTCAGGTTCCGGCACAGCAGGGAAGTGATCAGAAGCATCATGAAGTATCATAACGTGTTCTAAGTCCACGCCTAAAGGCGGAGGCAGCTTTATATTTGAAGGCCAAGTACTTTCGTCGTTGTACAAGAACGCTGGGCCCTTTAACCATTCATTTTTCAGGTCTGATAGTTCGCAGGTATCTCTCGTGGCAATGTCCGCTACGTTCATCTTCGTAGGTATGTATCTCCATTGATTAATTTGCGTTAATTCGTCTATCTCCCCAAGGCGATGCGCGACAAATGCTTTATACGTGCGCGCTTCGTTATGTATCCAATGTAATACGGTTGTTGAATCGCACCAAAAAAACGTTTTTTCTGCGGTCATTTTATGTTCGTTAGTTATAGTATTTGCTAATCTAGCGGCTAACAACGCTCCCTGCAGCTCCAATCTAGGTATACTAATGTGTTTTACAGGTGCGACGCGGCATTTACTCGAAATAAATGATAATTTCCACTGATTGTTATTATTTAACCAGCGCCAGTACGCAACGGCGGCGACAGCCTGCGATGACGCATCGCACATAACATGCAGTTCTAGGTTCGTATAGCTAGCGCCTGCGCTGCGCGTCCGCCGACTGCTATTCGGTGCATTCAGTGCGTTTTCCATCTCGCTCCCTCCCGTTGCGGCTTGATAATGCCGCGGTAAACGTACTTCATTCACACTTTTAAGTAGTTTGAGCCAATCTGACCATTTTTTATAGGTATTATCAGTTATTGAATCGTCCCAATCAATGCCATTTTTCCATGTTTCTTGCAACATTATTTTTCCTTTAATTGTTATTGGCGACAAGAATCCGTAGACATCAAATAACGACATAACCACTCGTAACATTTCTCTTTTGGTAGGTCTTTTTTGCCCGCTGAGTATAGTTTCGGGGATGCGTTTAAAGGAGACATCAAAGCCCAACAAGTCTTCTTTTGGGAACCATACCAAACCAAGTGTTCGTTCGCCGTCGTCGTGCTCGTTCATTTTGAACCTTATAGCTGTAGGTCCTAGAGTTTCTTTTGGCAAGCTATTTATTATTGCTTCGCTGTTGCTAGTCCAATTACATATGTCAAACCCGCCTTGTTTATGTATCTGTATGACTTGTTTCACTACTTTTGTGGCGGTTTCTTCGTCTTCAAAACAATCTATGTAGTCATCCATATAATGTTGTTTCCAAATGGCTTCCACTGCGGTAGGCATTGATGACAGATAACGTTCAGCGTTCTTATTCTTTATAAATTGGGCAACGAACGGAGAACAATTAGCCCCAAAGATTAAAGATGTCATTTTATATATTTTTACAGGTGCATCAGAAACCGAAGATGTGTTTTTCCATAAGAATCGAAGTGAATCTTGATCTTCAGGTAAAATTTTTACTCTCAAAAACATATCGCGAATGTCTCCAGCGACTGCTATTCTGTTTTCTCTGAATCGAAGCATTATTCCATATAGTGAAACGAGTAAGTCAGGTCCTTTATATAGGTAGTCATTCAGACATAAGCCATTGCTCTTAGCTGCAGCATCGAAGACAAGTCTCAGTTTTTTCTTTTTAGGGTTGTCTACACCAAAATGAGAGAGATACCATGTTTTTTGTGAATGCACGGGATTTTTAATTTCTTCAGCGTAGTCATTTTTTAACAGATGTTCTATTCTTTCTGAATATCTTGAAGAATAAGCGCAATCATTTTTCATTTTTTTAAATACTCCCTTTAGTCTCATTTCAGCGGTATTATAGGAGTCAGTCGTGTTACAGTTTACGTCTTTCCAGGGCAGACCCACGTGCCATCTTCCGTCGATTAATTTTGCCGTTTGTTCCAGGTGTTCCTGAGCCCGCAGGTCTTCAGAGTTCTGGCGTGGATGACAAGTGATTCCCAAGGATTCAATAGCGAAAGAGCGACGAACTTCCTCGTGTATTTCTCGTAGCATTGCTTCGTTTTCAGATTTAATTACTTCCAGGTCTTCATTTATGAATAGTGTAGAATACTGCTGGCGCTGCTCACGGGGCGCGCTGACGCTGCCGTGTACCGACCAGCCCAAGGCGGTGTGAGTGACATAAGGTTCGTTAGGTTTGCCTTTTATGATTTGTAAAGGCAACATTAAATGATAATGATCCTGTCCGATCAATAGTTCTGGTTTTTTATGTTTACTATCGCATAACATTGTTTTGATATCAACACCAAGGTCATAATTAGTGAGGTTAACCGTTGATGTGTTTTGCACAGGTAAGTTTAGCTCGGCGACGCTGCGCGCTCGTAAAGTAAACATCTGTCCGTCTTTGTTTGACACGTTAAAGTTCATGATTTCGCTTTCACATAATAATTCGGTATTATTGAACGCCCCACTCACGCGCATTGTTTGTTTAGTGCCCTGCAGGCCCGCTCGCGCCGCTAGTTCGCCGCTGATAAGCGAGACAGTCGAGCCATCGTCTAGCAACGCATAAACACTTATGATTCCGTTAGGTCCGTGAATGTTTAAGGGCACAGTTTTTAACAATATTTTACAGCTGTTTGAGTTTATATGCGAAACGATCTCCGAACGCGGTTCATTCACTTCAGTGTCTGTTATTTCTGTAATGTTTACACTTGATGTTCGATTAGCGTTAGTGTTCGTGTTATAGTGCAACAAACGGTGATGCAATTGTTCACAACTGTCTATGTCACACGCGGGCGCCGGGCATGTTTCTTTATTATGGCGCGATATTAGACATTTGTAACATAGCCCGCTTCGTTTGACAAATTGCCACCTGTCTTTCCGTAAAGACTTTTTAAACTTTTTACAGTCTATTAAGGTATGTTTTGATACGCGACAGAATCGACACTTATCTTCAATTTGTTCGTTTTGCACCAATAATGTTTGTGAACGGTATTGAAAGTCACTTTGTTTACGTCGAGCAAAATTATCACTGTAGGCGTTACATAGGCTAACAGCTGTTCTCGATGTCTTGATGGCTTCATTTTCCAGGAATTCAGATAGGATTACGAGTCTGGGTTTGATGCCTTCGTTGATAAAAGGGTAGCTGTAGTCAACCCATTTGGATATCAGTACAGTAGGTAACTTTGCTAATATCATTGTTACGACATTCATTCCCTGTAGGTACTCATTATTGCCGATAGCTGACACTGCTGCGACGTAATTTTTAACCTTAATTGCAAAAGGCACAATGTCTTTGTGATATTCTTGAGACAACATTTGAAGCTTGTTGACACTTTGAATTATTTTAGAAATAATTATGTCGGGGTTTCCAAACTGCAGCTCCAATGTAGACATCACGATGTCTGGCGTAGTAGCTCCGATCAACAGAGCGGTTACCGCTTCTTTCGCTGGTCCATGAAGACATTTTCTCAGTCTCCACAGATTTTCTTTCTCGTTGAAATTACACACTTGCGTTGACTCGTCGTAAGCCTGCTTGAAAGTAAGCCACTCCATAGGGTCACCTGAGAAGTTAGGTAAATCTCGTGGTGTGCATAAACGGCTCAACATTCGAGCATTAGGTCCTTCAGCAGTAGAAGCAGCGGCTAAATCCTTCAGCGCGGTTGCCAGCAGGTGAACTGTGTCGTCGGTGCCGGCGCCCGGTGACGGCGGCGGGTGCGGCCTGGCCGTTTGTGTACCAGTGTGTGGCACAGGCTGCTGTTCCAGTTCCAGTTCCAGTTGGCTGCGATCTATCCACTTCTCCACCTCTTTGTCGAGTTCCTTTTGTGTGTGTACTTCACTGTTTTCCGATTGTGAACTGTATTTTTCTTCTTCTAAATCTGCTAAGTCGGCCGCTAATTTTTTATCAATTAATTCCATTTGTATACGAGCTTTCGCTTCTGCAGCTTCCAGTTCCAGCTTCTTCTTTCTGGCTAAGATGGATGTTGATTTCGAAACATTTGATTTATGGGTAGATTTTAACGACGTTGATTTGTCTTCTTGGTATGCTCCGTGCGTTAAATTACCGTTGTTCTTTTTTGAATTGCCATTTTTTTCATTAATACTACCCACATCTAAAATTATAGTTTTATCAAAAGTTTTCTTTGTTTGATCTTGCGATGTGGTAGGTATATCTTCCAAGTGGGATAACGTAAACGAAGAAAGCTCTTGTTTTGGCTCGTGCTGCTGCGGCTGGCCCTCAGCCTTGAGTTCCCTCTGCTTCTCTTCATGTTTTTTAGTGCTGCTTCGAGTGTTCACCATCTTATGCGGAGTCCGGTACATTAACGCAGATCCGGTTCGAAGACCACTTTGTAGACGATGGGGCGAAAGTAAACTAAGATTTTTGCAAAAAAACGTAAGGGAGAGTGTAAGAGAGCGGCGTGCGTCTAAGCTCGTAGAGACAGATGTAGCGACTGGAGCCTTACGGCCAATGAGAGCGATGCAGCCCTATGTACCCTCAGTTTTTTGACACATACCACTCCGGCTTACACCCACCCATCTTTATTAAAAAAAACTTATAACTATAATGATTTACGCGTCGCCTACATAGTAGTTACCAGATTATTCTCTAAAAACATACAAAAAACAAGGTTAGAAACTTCCTAGCTACTTACTCCACGACTACGATCGTAAAAGCTTCCGATTCAATTAATTATTTAAACGAAGTAGACGTTTTTAAGTCAGTACAGGATTTTTCTTAAGTCATGAATCTTAGTGTTGAAGAATGAATACAGGGGTCTAGCCACCGAATACTATTTTGTTCCATTCGGTATCAAGACCCTTGGTCCGCAAGGTCCGAGCACTATGAAGCTCTATAAAGAAATAACAAAGAGGTTAGTCGATGTTAAATAGACCAAAGAGCTGGCAACTTTCTCGGAAAAAGAATTAGCTTGCTATTCAAAGATGGAACACTGCCAGTATTTTCGGCACCTTCCCTAACGGGACTCTTTTTTATAACAATAATATGATTTAGTTTTTTTTTAATACTTACTTTTATAGTTGTTCTATTGTCAGAGTTGATATAATTGATATACTATACCGATAAAGCCGTTAATGCCACTAGCATTTACATAGAATGCCACGAAACTCCATCAATTATATCGCGCTGTAGAAATCTCTCAAAGACAAAGATTTGTATTAATAATTATACTGGTATTTTTGTTAACCTTTCAAATGCTACGTAGCGTGGGATAAATGACGCCATACGAAACGGGCCTCATTTTTTTAGCGGCTTTTTTTACGATACCGGAGGGGAGAAAAACAAGAACCTTCGTTTTCAAAAGGAAAAACAAATTCCTCTTCATTATTATTAAAAACCACTTCAAAGCACACAATCACATCCCCAATAATTGGTGCCACTAACAACTGAACATGCCTTCATTGTTTCCGATCAAGACGACTAACAATGGAAAATTTAAAATAATCGAAGGGGTGCCGTATGGGGTCCTATTACAATGCTTTTTATGGCGCAATATCCCGAGTTGTTTTGCTTAAGCTACCATCAGCTCGCCTAATAACCGGTGGAGGGTTGGGAATGCCCCTTTTAGTGCTATCACCTGATCAAATTATCATACATCACCCGAATTATTGTCGAGTGAATTGGTCGTTATAAAGTAATGTAGTTTGTTTAAATACAGCTTTCCGTTCGTGGCGCTGGAGGCATTTTTAAAAGAAGGGTCCCGTAATTTATTGCACGGAATGATAAATTTCCTTAATGGATATTTTTCACGGGACGCAATGTCCGATGTCTATTAGGTTTTCTTTTACTTGAATACTTTGAAAATAGTCGTCTTATCTTGAAGGTTGGTATTAAATTTTGGTTTTATATTATAATTTGATGTTGAACTCTTGTGCATGTTTGAGGTTTAAATATCATCAGTGTAGTAGTAAATATAATACTAAACAGAAATTGTAATCAAACTGATCTAAGGCTTTAATTTTTCCATCTCTTTAACGCTTACCTATCAAAATTTAGAAATATTTTTTTCAGAATATTTAAAATCCCGAATGCTTCATTTATCCGAATGCATGTTTTTCTGAAACTGTAAATATTTCAGGATTTTTATAAAACAACCCTAACCTAACCTAAAGGGTTCTACACGATGGTCCTGAAATAAATCCTAAAATATTTAGTTTCAGAAAAAAATGCTTTCGGACAAATGAAGTTTTAGGGATTCTAAACCTTCGGAAATATAATTTTCTAAACATCGACATGAAATTGCAAAGTCACCCAAATGAAATAACTTTTTTTTTTTTTTAATTTATTTCTCTCATAATCAGAATACATTTTTAAAATAATTATCTGCCAAACTGCATGACAGTTTGTTGGCAGAAAAATTTCACTCTCTGAAACTCTGATCTTAATCTACTTAAATCCTTTACAAAAAGAAAGAAAGAAAAAAAGAGAAAACTACATACTAAGCTATAATACCTACACTTGCATACAAGAAGGCATTCAAATTTGCCGAATCATATACTTTAACTCACTTTATATAGTATACTCAATTTATTTTATCCTACTCGCTAACATCAGAATATCCCTACTACTTAATTCTACTCAACAATGTACTTTTAATTTTATTTTTATAGGTGACTTTGGAGGTTTTACAATACATTAGATTTTCCATCTCATTTAGTATTTTAGGTATCATATATTTTCTTGACGCTTACCATAATAATTACATACTTTAGGTACACACAGTTTTCGCTTATTAATTTCCCCCGTTACACTTCTAGTTGGATATACGTGACTGATAGGTACTTTAAATCGCCTCGAATTGTACTGTTCTAATGCCAATAAAAGTGAACATTTTTCATGCACTGGTAATACCTTACAAATCGGAAATAACTCATTGTACACCTTGTTACACTTATCCTTTGTTTTTTTGCCTCAAGATATTTTAAAAATCTAATTTGTAATTTCTTAATTTTATCTAAATAAGTTCGAAACGTGCGTCCATAACTACTAAGCCCATATGATAGAACTGAGTCCACCAAAGCATGGTACACCATGTACATTGTGGCTCGGCTAACAGCACCACGTAAGTGAAAAAATTTACCTAATTTACTTAATTTTCCATGATTTTATTTGTCATAGTTTTATTTGCCATACAAACGTTTGCCATAGTTTTTTTTTTAAAGGTCATATTGTTGGTTAGGTTAGGTTAGGTTAATTTGATAACAATTCTAAAGAAAACACTGTTTTAGAAAAAATTATAATTATGAAAAACGAAATCATCAGTTCCGATGTTCTTTGGTTTGTATATTATACATATTTTATCGTCCTAACTTACTCATCCTAAAGTAAAGTATTTTATAAAAATACAAACACTAACAAGATCGGTCTCCCACCTAAACAACTTTGACGCCAAATAAATCAACTTGTCCCCCGTAATGAAAACACTAGAGGAAACAATTTAACTCCCCATAAACCCGGCGATCGTTTAAACTTTCACTATTTTTATCGCGAAGAAAAACGCAACAGTTCTATCACGGAAAAGAAAAAGGATACACAATTTATCAGTTGCGTAAATATGCTAAGTAACGCGTATAAAAGAATCGCGCCGCCCCACTTCCTGCTGTAATAATGGATCGTCTAGCCAAGACAAACTGTGTATAGATAGGATGGGTAAACGGAAAACTATGACTTTCTTGCTGCTAATAAGGAACGGAATGACTTTTATTTAAAAAATACTTTGACGTGACAACGTCTAATAAATCGATGAGCGCCGGCTGCATCCACGAAAAAGGATGACGCAATGTAACGTACATGTACATAACGATACCTACAGAGCGGCGAAAGCCAGTTGCAAGAGAGCGGTGAAGGCCAGTTGCAAGAGAGCGGCGAGGGCCAGTTTCAAGAGAGCGGCGAACGCCAGGATGTACAATGTGATGCGGGGAGGGGGTGCGGGGGGGTTGAATGTTTTGTTATAACGTTGTCACGTTAAACTATCGTCCGTAAACCGACTTTACAGACAACCGGTTTTTTGTTTATTTATGTCATCATCATCCCAGCCTATATACGTCCCACTGCAGGGCACAGACCTCCTCTCAGAATGAGAGGGGTTAGGCCGTAGTTCCCATGCGACCCCATTGCGGATTGGGAACTTCACACACACCATTGGATTTCTTCGCAGGTATGCAAGTTTTCCCACGATGTTTTCCTTCACCGTGAAGCTCGTGGTAAATTTAAAATTAATTTCGCACATAAATTCCGAAAAACTCAGAGGTGTCAGCCGAGATTTGAACCCACGACCCTCTGCTTGAGAGGCCATAGGTAAAACCACAAGGCCACTAAGGCTTCATTTATTTATCTATGTATTAACTTTTATTGTTTTAGTTATCTGAAACCATCTTCGTATTATTTTCGTTCAAATTAATCGATTGGATAGTTTGAAAGTCTATAACGGATATAGGTAGAAATTTTTTTTTGCTTAGCAGCAGGGCTCTGTTAATCTGGGTTCTTGTAGATACGGCCGTATACAGCGTATTATTTTGGCATACCTATAGACTTGTATGGAACCCTCGGTGCACCAGCCCGATTCACATATGGTCACTTTTTATTTATAGCTTCAAATATTAACAAAGTAATTATGTCAAGTTTTTTAACTAATATTTGGTGAGGAGGTATGTCCTGCTAGACAAAGGCTTTATCCGGTTTGCCGTTGAACGTTCACAGAAACGAAAGAAACTAAAACAAATGTGTTTGTAAACAACATTACCATTTTAACGGGGCTAAAAACTCACAAAGAACTTAATTCCGATTTAAAAAGCTGAGCTGCGCTATGCGTGCGGCCAAAAAGATTGATAGTGGGTTCACATGACACCGCCGACTTGAGCGAAGGCTGCTACCCTTCTGATGACTTCACTAACCATTATATATGGCCAGGCTTTACGCTGATCCCTAAATTCTGCGCTCTCCAAATTTGAAATCGGATTTTTAAATTTGAAATGTTTTCGGCCAGTTACATTTTCTTTTTTCGTTGGGTTCGAGTAAAGTCAGATTTAAGCAAATGAACGAAGTTTTCGTTTAATTAAATTGTCCTTTATTCGCGAAGAGAAATTGTAGACCGATTCTTATAGCGCTTCTTTGTCTACGATGTTGTCGTGTGGTTAGCGTAGTTACGTTGCATGACAGTGAGACGTGATTGTCTGGGATAGCGTCTA
This sequence comes from Archips xylosteana, assembly GCA_947563465.1. Lineage (NCBI taxonomy): Eukaryota > Metazoa > Arthropoda > Insecta > Lepidoptera > Tortricidae > Archips > Archips xylosteana. The sequence continues at coordinate 16,722,027 of OX387352.1, read as the reverse complement.
TCTACAGGGTGCGCCTTACGTATGGATAGTCTACGCTAATGCTAAAAATATTGAAATCAAAAACGTTAACGTTGCCCGGATATTACACCACTTACGTAAGTGATAAAATTTTAGTGATTAGCCCTATATTTTTCTTAGATCTTACGTGTAATTACATACTTTTTATTGCATGTTCGAATAAAATCTAAGTACCTAAATAGTTAGTCTGAAATATAAACAAACTAAAACGAAATAACTAACTTAACACAAAGCAATACGTGTAATACGCCCTCACTTCTGTAAGAAAAACCGGGTAGGTAAATAAATATCAACATTTTGTGATTGCCCTCTTTATTTTTTTCTTTTTTCTATATAATGAAAATTGTCCAATAACAAAACCCACAAAACAAAACACTACTAATTATGATGGCTGCTCTTCGAAACTTGCGTTCTTAAACTTTAAAAACTACTTTACTACAAAGTGTACGAACAATTTACTTTCAAAAGTAAATAATTTAGATGTAACAGACGGTACGCGTACAAAAGACAAAGTTAAAGCACCTCGCACACGCAGAGAAAATGTTAAACTACAAAGAAAATAAGCAATGAACTCGCATACCCAGTAATCAAGTACAGTCTGCCTTGTTGCGAACTTTACATAGAAATTACCAAGTTAAAAACAGAATTTTATTGAGAACTTTCTAGAATGTTCTTTTGGAGCATCTAGCGAGCGCCTTATGGAAGTTATATTGCTCTCAAATGCTTGCTTTTATGAACATTTATTTGCAATAAAAAACCGGTGCGAAGTGTTAGTCGGACTCGTACGTGAAGGGTTCCGTACCTCCGTACAATGTTTTAAAAATAATAAGTGATAAGTTTTTGTTATGTTCTTTTTGCTGGCTACTTTTTTTTCCCCTGGTTACCAAAGTACTCGTCTAGACGAATCAAACGAGCCCAAACTCGATGCGATCGTGTCATTTTATTACAGAGTTCTTATGGAACGGACGCCTTCTAGCTTCATCATCAGATCAGCTCCATGTTATAATAATATTAATTGCACTGTCATCGAATTTCAGTTCAATCGATTGAAGATGTCTACTTCAAATTTGAGTTGAAAGATTCCACCCGAACAAACATAGCAAGCAACATACATTGCAAGTTAATAAAAAATTTGTAAAAAATCGTTAAAATGTAACTTGTGCAAGAATTTTGAAACAATTTTTAAATTCTCATTCTCTTTGGCTGTCGGTGGCTGATAACGCTAAACCTTGCCTAGCAACTGCCGGCTGTCACCTTGGCCGCCTGGAAACATCTAACAACGCCTAGCAATCTACAAGCAGAGAAAAAAACACGTTTCTTGTATGACAACTCCATTTAATTTTTAACTTTATTTTATTTTTAGTATTTGTTGTTATAGCGGCCACAATAATGCATAATCTGTGAAAATTTCGAGTGTCTAGCTATTACGGCTCAATATATAGAACCCTGTTACAGACAGATAGACAGACGGAGGAGTCTCAGTAATAGGGTCCCGTTGGCACCCTTTGAGTACGGAACCCTAAAAACAGTCAAGTGCATATCAGGGCATATGTATGAAGTTCCGTATTAATATGCGAAAATAGTGAACAATCAGTTTTGTTCGACCATTACTCGTCAACGACAGTGTAATTTTTGGTAAACGCCATGGGAATTCAGTTAAATTTTGGAATATCAATTTAATTGCCAGACCGTGCACTCGAGAAATATATGTAACATAAAATTACATATACATAACATAAGCCTAGTATGTTCAATGAATTCGCTCTATTATCGAGGTCTGCCCTTATCTACATAGATAATAATATGTAACATAACGTATTTTTGAAACTTATCAATAGGGCCTAATTGTTTGGTGGTGCCCAAGTTGCCGTGTATATTTTTACGATCCAAAGTAAATTCAGAATTCACGTTAACGGCTTCAGGTACTAATTTACGACTCCGAACCAGGATCAAAGTTTTGCTCTTAAACAATTTATGGCCAAATATTTCGCGTTTACGTAACAACTTTCTTGCCTCACTTTACTAACCTTTTTTCGGGGAAAGTGAGTTATGGCTAATACGAAATATGAGCTAGGAAATCATTAGCGTCTCTATGTGCTACGTTTTCGTGAAGACGTAATTTTCACCCCTAAAATGCTTTTCTTGGTCACGAGAGTTCATTCATGTGTTTAGTTTTACTTGGAAAACCACACATTCACTACGAATGAATAAATACTTCAATGTACTATTAAAATAACTAAACCGTGACCTACTGCGGAAAATTTAAAAAAAAACATAGGTAGTAGCATCACATTTTGTGCGCATAACAAACCCAATCATTAAAAAGTGCGTATATTTTTAAATTACTAGTAAAAAAAAATATAACAATTTCAAAGCCTGTCTCAGCTCAATACAAACTGAAATGACACGAAGTCAATTTAGGCATTTATTTTTTTAATCAAAACTCTACATGGCCAGTAACTGACATTCGGAATTCAAATATTCAGAAACTATCACACAATACATTTTAAAATTCATATTGTATTTTAAATGGCTTCTGGCTTCGGGTGTGATGGCCAGTGACAGCCGCGCCCGACGCGTTAAGTCCACAGCAGCACAGCACGCGCATTTCCGTGGCCAAGGAGTGATTAAAAAAAAAACTTCAAAATTCGATTGCTGCGCTCAGTTGTTTTTGACGCTACGTTTTCATAAAGGTTGATAGACAGAGAATTTCGTATTATTTTTTGTTTTATTCGGAAATTATCCATGCTTCTTGTTTGAATGAAGACTGTCATTCATTATTGTGACTATGTTTGAAATTTGATAGTTTACTTTAATACTTTAGTTTTTAAATTAATTATAATGTGAATGATCTACTTTTACGATTAACAAAGTAAACCTTACTTCGTTGAGTCCATTTTTGATGTTTTTAAACAATGTTCAAGATTAAAAACACATTTATATAAATCAATTATTTTGTATACTTAAAAGCTTAATCAGAAGTGAGAAAGAGCAATTAACATAAATTTAACCGTGTACTTTGAAACTCGTAGCAATCACATATTTTTTCCGGGTACTCTTTAAAATTATATAAAAATTGTGGGTAGTTCCACGTCCGACCGCCAGTCTCGAACGTGGACAGCATGCTTTCACAGCTCGTTTGCTCCACGAAATCCACAATTGACTTGTAATACAACGAAAGGTGATTTCAGATTGCACACGTAGACTAACCATTGTTGTGGGCAGCTGGGTTTAGTTTGATTTAAACGTAAAACAGCAAATCACGAATGCTTTTGAAATTTTATGCCGATAAAGAGTGAAAATAGAGATGGATGGATTTAAAAATAAAGCTGGAAAACGTGTTCCCGTTTTGACTTTTACCTGACTTCTACTGTTGACGCAAGCACTGTCTATAATTTTACAAAAGGGATGATTGTGATGGATGACACCACTAATCAACAACTGACTTACTTTATATATATCAGAACACGAATCTCCAACAGATTTTATATGACAACAGATAATTATGACGTCACTTCTTTGCCAATTCAATCGACTTTCGTTATTTGTTTTAAAGCAAATAAAATTTAATTTTGAAGTTAATTGAAAATTAAATTGGTTTTTAGGGATAAAATAAAGTATTGTTTCCCTGGATTCACGTCTTGAAATTATTGTTTTATGATGCCTTTTACCTTATTGTAAGATTTTTAACACCCGACACAAAAAGAGCGGTGGTATAAGATTGACCGCCATGTGTGTGTGTCTGTCTGTGGCATCATAGCTCTTAAACAGGTAAACCGATTTGGATGCGGTTTTTTTAGTAGAAAGCAGGTTTCTTGGCGATGGTTCTTAGATATGTTTCATCAAAATCGGTTCAGCCGTTTCAAAGTTATCAGCTCTTTTGTTAGCTGCGGAAGGGATCTTAAACGCATAACGGGCATTGACTTAATGTTTAAACATACGAGTGACATAACTGCATTGAGGGTTTTTAAATTTTTTAACTTATAGTTATCTATGAGAAAGGACTGGTAAGTCTGTCTTAGGTAGGTACCTATTATAATTGAGGCATTACATAATAGTTTTTGTTTTCATTTTTAAATATCATTTATTCAATTTCAATCAACATTAAAAATCTTATAAAATACAATCAAAAAACGGAAGCTTACTAAAAGCTTCACTAAAACTAAGTAATACGTCGTTGATTTTGCCAAAGTCATTGACCCCAAGACATGGGCCGTATTACCTCTCTGAATAGCTGTTCTAATCTTTGAGAAAGGTAACTATGAGCAGGGTGGCCTTAGGCCAAAACCAAACGCGATGACAAGTCTTTAATAAAAATGTTTGGTGTCTCTTGACCATGGTCCCATTTGATTGTTGTTTCAAAAGCAAGCGCCACAAACTCATAACAGTGTGTTAAAGCAGAGTATTTATTTACGTCCCTCGCTTATTCGAGCCTGTTCGGCAGCCGCTCCGAATTAATATAGTTTTTTTTGTTCATTTTCGTTTGTATAAGTTAAAACATCTTCTTTGCGACGTAAACACGATCGCTCAATATTGTACGTAATTTTCTTGTAGCTACTCATTCCATCACGTACATAACTCGTCAAAGCCGTAAAAGATAATATGCTTCATGAATTTATACTACCAAATATTAAGTTAACCACACACTACCAATTTCTATGCTTCATGAGGCAGCTCCCACAATAGTGACTAAACTACTACAACACTAGCAGACTCATCTACTGGATCGGTACCGCATAGTAAGTTACATCCATTATTATTTATTGTTACAAAATAGGAACGTCGATGTATGAAAAGACCAATGAATGTTGTGAAAGCGAAACATTATGTAAATATGTAAGGATCGTAGCACGTGAAAACAAATAGTTTCTGCTTATCCCTTTGTAGGCGTGCGTGGTTGTAATGTTGAACAAAAGTACTGCTGTTAAAAACAAATCTATACTATAATAATATAAAGCTGAAGAGTTTGTTTGTTTGGTTGAACGCGCTAATCTCAGGAACTACTGCTCCGATTTGAAAATTTCTTTCAGTGTTAGATAGCCTATTTATCGAGGAAGGCTAGGCTATATATCATCACGCTAACACCAATAGGAGTGGAGCGGAGCGGAAGAATGTTTCAAAATTGGGGGTTTTTGAAGTAAAATTTCTATAGGCACGCCTGACTTGGGAGTACGGTGGTGAATGTGAACGCGGGTGGCGGGGGGTTCGGGGTGGGGGGTGCCGGGGCGGGTAATTTTTTTATATCGAGGAACTAAGGAGAGCCTTAATTGATGAAAAAGCAAATTGGATACAAAAATAAGCTGCCCAAATTATTAATTCCACGCGGACGGAGTCGCGGGCAAAAGCTAGTCTAATATACATAAATCTCGTGTCACGGTTTTTGTTCTTGAAGTCCTCCGAGACGGCTTGGCCGATTTTTATAAAACTTTTTTTTTCTGTATTCGTTAGGTCTGAGAATAGGTCGAAGGCTATTTTTCATACCCCTATTCTCCGCGGACGGAGTCGCGGGCAACAGCTAGTAATATTATAAAAACAGAAAGTGATACATAATTTTTTAAGCTTTTCGAATGCAATTCGGAACATAGGAGTCGTGACTTATGATAATAGCGATAGATGGCACCACTCCCAATTATTTTCGTACGCAAGCGATCAAAGTTATTGGTGGGTTGATTGGGAGTTCCGTGGTGCAATTGGTTAGCACACTAGGCACGAACAGCCAGGAGAAGCGGGTACAGATTCCGTTTGGCACAACCGAAAAAATGTTTAGTTTAAAAAAAATCTTAAGTGCATCCATTAATCAGCGACATTGACCGTGTTAAATTTTATGTTATTCTCAAAATAAACAATTTATCAATACCTACGTTTACAGGTTTACTGCCTTATATATAGGACTTTGTCCCCGTTGCAAAACTCCCTATCCCATGAAAATTTCGCGACATAGGAACGTCTTTGATTCTCTGGGGGCAACTGTGTAAAATATTATTTTTCTAGATTCAAGGGCTTTGCGTAAGTTAGTACAAGCTGGCCGTTGAGGCAGGCGCTGAGTCAGCCAGTCAAGACATTTATAAAACAGACAGTACTAAAAGTGCAAAAAATTCATTGGGCGTTGAATTAGTCAGTAAATTAATTAGGACTTTTGTGAAATAGGCAAAAGATGAAAATTTAGTATAAGCATAAACATTAAACACGTCTTTTTCGTCCCGTAGGTTCGCATGAAGACACTTGTCCTTGCAGAGGAAATAGTAAATTTACAAGTAACGTAAACGTACAGTCAAGTGTAAAAATATGGGTGCACACAACTTGCTCATAATTATGTCCCATAGCTCTTAATATGTCGTCGAATTAAGGTATAGGTTTATAACGATGGGAGGATTAAATCGATACTTATTTTTGCACTTGATCGTACCTATAATCAGAGATGACGGTTATTTAATGAAAATGATGGACGCGTCAACGTAACTGTTACTTACTTTCGTTCTAATTTAGTTAATCATTCTTCCACGGAAAGTGAACATTATTGAACAATTAGTTACATTCTATCTATGTGCAAAATTGAATTCAAATCCTTTAAGCCCCACGCGTAATTGAACCATAAACAAACCAGCCAACGTGCAATTTTTCTTTTTTATAATATTAGGAGAATCAGTATGGATTGAAATCAAAATGAAAACGTTTATTCTGTAAGTAGGCCGGCAAGGGCTTTTTTGCATATCACTTTTTTTTAAACTACCAGCGCTTTCGGAAAGACCATCATTTCCAAGAATAATGTGCCGCAAGAAATTTGGCAGAGAGTCATTTAATGAACTGAAACAATTACATTGCTCACCCGCGACTTTGCTTGCTTTGCTTGCTTTGTCGCGGCTGAGCAAAGTAATTATTTCAGTTCATTTATATGAATCTCCGTAAAGTAACGCTTGATTCAATAAATTAGAAAGTATTTTTTTCACAACAAAAAAATATATAGGCTTATTTATTATAATTACGGGCTGTAAAACTTCCACAAAGTTATGGTAGTTGTAATTAATTAAATAGCCGCTCCCTTCCCAGTAAGTAATAGTGAAAATAAAACTTAAGCAGTTGGCCAGGCGAGACGGATTACCTCGCATTAAGCGTCACCCTCTATGGATTAGTTTGTTTGTCACCACGCCAGTCGAGTGTCCACAACTATCCTTGTCTAACTACAAAGGTAGGAAAGAAATGCACCGATTGACAAACGAGAAACGTAAAGTGACACGTCAGGTAAGTTTTGGTGAAATTAAAAACCGGCCAAGTGCGAGGCGGACTCGCGCACGAAGGGTTCTGTACTATTATCTATAAAAATGGCAAAAAAATAATCAGGTTTGTTGTATGGGAGCCCCTTAAAATATTTGTTTTATAATATTTAATAATTTATCTTTAAAGTGAATATACAGGGTTATTTTTAATTCACTGACATCCTCTTAACCCTGAATTCCTATCACTCAAACAAATGTTTTTTGTTTTACGACTTTTTAAAATGAAGCACTTTTTTTCCCATACAAATACACAGAGTATCGTAAAAATAAGAGGAAATCTCAACTTTTCAAAACGTTATTACACCAAAAATATTAAGTTATGACAAAAGTCGTAAAACAAAAAACATTTGTTTAAGTGGTAGGAGTTTAGGGTTAAAAGGATGCTAGTGAATTACAAATAACCCTGTATAACTAAATATTCTGTAAATATTTCAAGCGTCTACCTGTTGTCGTTTCAATATCGAGCGAAAACGAGCAAAAAAACACGCTTTTTGTATGGGAGCCTCCTTAAATATTTATTTTATTCTGTTTTTTATTATTTGTTGTTATAGCGGCAACCGAAATACATCATCTGTGAAAATTTCAACTGTCTAGCTATCACGGTTCGGACGGACGGACAGCAAAGTCTCAGTAACAGGGTCCCGTTTTTACTCTTTGGGTACGGAACCCTAAAAAGTAGAAATTGGGGAACTAATAATAAAATGTAAGAGGTAGATACATTAATTAAAATAGTGTCCGCTTGCAAGGGAATAGGGTGCACTTGAACAGGAAGCGGAGCGGAAATCTGCATAATACGATCAAATATATTTTTCTTTATTTTCTTTCACACTAGAAGTTTAGAAAACAGTCTTCATCTGTAATTTTTATTGAAAAATACTTTTGCAAAAGAAGTAATAGCTAGTAATTCAATTAAATTACGATGAGGCATAGTTATTAATATTTTTATGATTAATGTGTAATTTTTAAGAAGCGCTTTCGAATAAAAAGACAGGTAAGGATGTTTTACCTCATTAAAGTTTATTGAATCAGGCGTTACTTTGCGGAGGTCCATATTAATGAACTAAAACAATTAATTGTTTTAGTTCATTAAAGTTAACAATTTTAATTTTAGTTTTACTGTACCATTGTCATTCAAACTTTTGTAGGTATTTAAAATTTGCCCAATTTTGGACACTTCCTGGTACCCGATTGACAGGAAATATCAAAGTCAAAGTCAAAGTCAAAATTCTTTATTCAATTTAGGCATCAAATTGATGCTCCTATGAACGTCGAAAAATCTACCACCGGTTCGGAAAAAACCCTCTTGAGAAGAAACCGGCAAGAAACTCGACAAGGTATATTTTTTTCAATCAGATCTACATTGTTATTAAATGACATACATCTAAAGTATTTAATACAATTAAATTTTTTAACACAGTAGATACGCTATTTGAGACTAGAGATCGCCAATGCGGATCGGAATTATTTCCAAACATCCCTGTCCATGATATAGTCATTAATTTTATAGTACGCCTTAGATATTAATGTCTTCTTCACAATGGATTTGAATTTTGTATCAGTTTGTTCGGTTATTGTTTTCGGAATTTTATTATAAAAACGTATGCATCTTCCCAGAAACGACTTTTTAGTTTTAGCCAGTCTGTAAGATGGAACTTTAAGCTTCCCTGTGTTTCTAGTAACCTTTGGCTTATCGACGTTAGTGGGAAAATCACATATGTTTTTTCTTACATACATGATTATTTCAAATATATACAACGACGGCAGGGCAGGGCATATGACATGCCTAGTCCGGTAAATAATAGCTAGTAAGTCCGGTGGCAATACAAATTCTGGTAGTAAAATGGCGGTCCGGACTTTACCGATTAATGATATCGACTTGCAACTTGATAGGTACAGTCAAGTGTAAAAATATGGGTGCACACAACTTGCTCATAAATATGTCCCATAGCTCTTATGTCGTCGAATTAAGGTATAGGTATGTAACGATGGGAGGATTAAATCGATACTTATTTTTGCACTTGACCGTACGTATAGTCACGAGCTTTAATTTGGGACTCACATAAGGTTGACAGTCCTGTCATATTGTATAGGAATTCAAAGGATATTTTTTTGAAATGGGTCCCAAATTAAAGCACGCGATCGTACATTATAATGTATTTTGGATGGTAATTCAAATACCTACAATCAGCAAAGAAAACCTTGTATTAAGTTTTTTTTTCATGAAAACTTATTGTGATGTTTCTATAAGTCGGGGCTAAAACAATCATTTCGCTGATTTACAGAAATTACTTACAAATATATTATTCTCGGCAAACTCAGCTTTATAATTCAGTCGTAGTTTGAGCCTTACTGGTATGTCAATAAGAGTTACCAGCGCCCGCGTGTACTACCCATTAGCGTACGAGTCGCAAAACTATTCGAATTAATTAAATTTAATTGTGTAGAAACGCGAGCGGACTGAGCTTGTCTCGTAAATGCGAGAATAAATTATGGTGCGCACTGTACTCCCATTAAAGTCTGTAAGCAGAAAATATTTCACATTCGTTTGATCCACGGGAATATTGGAAACCGTTAAGCGAGAAGCACCGTCATTTGAATGATTTTAAGACTTAGTTTATGTGCTGACGCACACATTTTACCTTTTTAATGTTGAACTCAGTAAAGTTTATTTATAAGTGCGATTCCGCACATAAATTCCTAAAAAATCAGAGGTGGAAGCCGGGGCTCAAATCCATGACCCTCAGCTTAAGAGGTCATAGGTAGGCCACTAGGCTACCAAGACCTACACACAAGACTTAAGGAATTACATTTGAAATTTACTGTGAGCTTTACGGAGAAGAAAAACATCGTGAAAAAGCCTTGCACGCAATCTGCGAAGAAATTTGATGATGTGTGTGAAGTTCGTAATCCGCACTGGGCAGGAATGGAAACTAACGGCCCAAGCCCTCTCACGAGATAAGGCTTGTGTGAAGTGAGACGTATGTATATAAGTTAGAATGACGACGACGAGGCTTTCAAACTTTGGATAAAGATATTGCCAAAGAAGCGAGGTTAACTTAAGAGCCATATCATATCACTGTGGCGATTTGCGAACGTATTAGAAGCGGAGCGAACGCGCAACAGTATTTGCCGAGAACACAGAGCGAGTTTGTTGCATCTATAGGGCTGAGATGATGTTCACTCACGTACAGTCAAGGAAACTGAATCGCGTACCAGGATGGAACCTCTTCACAGTCGATTTCCCGGTGATTTCTTTGGCAGATGTAGGGAAAGTCGACATGACATTAGCAACAAAAAGGTTCCATCCTGCAGGCTAATTGTCTAACTCCCACGCAATCGCCATCGCGCTCATTTTGACAGTTCTTGTATGGGCTGACAATTGGTATGGGAAACAGCCAGCTGTCACAGCAATACAAAAACTATCATTTCAAACCGATGCCAACCTATCAAAAAAGTTACACAATTGACAAGATTTCATATTTCTAAGACTATAATTTGATTCGTTCTCTATATACTGTTTGGAAAGAGAAAGACGCTGATAGTTTTAAATTTTCACTAGGATTATTAATTAATTTATTACAATTTTTTAAAGATGTGCTTATTCTAAAAGAGCGTAACGATAGAATAGATCCATTACTTTTGTCTAGTCTCTATTATAAAAAAGTGATGAGGTTGTTATCATATTTAAAATTATGACAGCTCTTTTTTTCTAGTGAAAAGGGTAAAGGAAACATATCTATTCTGTGGCAATATTTGTAAGTACATATATAGTATATGTTTTTTAAATTTGTTGTATCCGTGTTCAGGAGGCGAAACTCTTTCGATTCCTGTAGTAATTTTCAGATGTTAAAAAAATGAAAGGTTGTCAATTACCAATTACCCTGCTGGTACGCAATTCAGTTTCCTCGACTGTACGTTAGCATTTATTCTACCCACTTCATTTTCGTACATCATGGCGTTTCAGCCTTATAGACGCGATGAACTCACTGCGTGTTCGCTCGCAGCGAATATGTTGCGCGGGTGGCGAATCCGATGCGCGCGCCAGCGAACACGCTACGCGTTCGCCAACGAGATATGGGTCTAACGGGAAAAACATAGAAATTTTAAGCTCAGTTTAGACATGCAAGATAAAACGTGGAAGTTGGATTACATTTTTCAAGGCTGTACTGCGAACGAGTTTGAAGAGCGCCACAATGTAAAGCATCTTGCACAATTTTTCTAGCGGCTCTAAACTGGGGTTTATAACACAGCACACTATATCAACGTGTGCGGACCTAATAAACGCGTAAATCACCATCCCTGTCATTACTAAACAATAATCTTGTAACGCAATCATTTTCGAAAGAGATTATGGAGCAAAAAAGCAATTCCAATCTAACGTTGGGGGATGAAAACTCAATTAGTGCTGTACGGACTGTAACATCTGGCCGTTCGGGGTGGACTTTTTGGTCGAGATGTTTTAAGAAATGTCTTTGAGATTTGAGACGGAATTATTTGGAGATTTTATTTGTAACTAGCTATTGCTCGAAATATTGTCTGACTTTAAACATTCCAGGGAAAAATATAGCCTACGTTATTCGCTGATAATAATAGCTTTCTATTGACGATTTTTTTAAATTGGTTCAGCAGTTTTTCAGTTTATACAATGTAAACAAACACGCAGTCAATTCCTTTATCTCTATAATATTAATTTGGAACCCGATCGGTGACGGTTTTTGTAAGGATGTATGCAAAAGCGCAGGTGTAGGCCAAAATGGAGATAGCGGGATGATTTGAACCGTCTTGACACATTTTGGCAAGATTTTTGCTAAGGATAGAAAAAGGGGAGGACCCTTGCCCTCTAGTAGGACGTCTAATAAAAAATATTAATGTAAATTTTTAATGCTACTTAAGATAGAAAGGGCTTTTTAATTATTTTTTGTCGCTCCTGCGTTATTTAATTTGTCTTAGCTCACAGGCTGCTCTTACAGGTATCAAAAACTGCTGGTTTACATACTTAAAGATAAATCCTTAGCATGGTCACTTCAGAGACCGTATTGTCTAACGCGCGGGCGCTTGCCTTCGCTTTTACCATTTCTTTCTGTCACCATCTTAGCATATTCATCATCATCATTTGTCATCATTTTCTGTCAGCACGTTAGACAATAAGCGTACAGATTGCTGCCGCCATCTTAGTCGCTAATCCTGCCACTAAACAGCAGTGCTTGCGCTGATGTTTTTTGGCATGGAGAGTAAGACAGCCAGTGTAATTCCAAAGCTTGAAAGCCGGCTTTCATCGCGTCGGCAAATCTCTGGTGTTACGGGTCCCAATGAGTCGTGATGCTCCCTATTCATCACTAACTCGCTTGTTTGTTTTCCCGCACTATATCATAAAAAAACCTATCATGCGAAAACAGCTAGCTTTGTATTACATTATTTACCTACTTTATAAATGCGAACGAGAGTTTGTTTGTTTGTTACGCTTTCACGCTTAAAGTACTCAACCAGCCATGGCGAAATTTGGTGTGGAGATAGCTCGAGATCTTAAGAATAATATTTTTTATACTCCCCGTGGGAGAGCGTTATTACGACTTCTTCGCAGAAAAAATCGCGCGCAACAGCTAGTACCTATGAAAACTTAACTACCTACTCTATTAATGTGAATAAAACTAAAAACGATCCAGTTCTTCTTGGCAACTGCTACCTACCTGTAGTCAGTCGTCTGTTTTTTCAACGCAAACGCCACACACGAAGCATGAAAATTTTATTTTAGACTGTCATTAAAAATACCTGCCAGTTCCACAAGGGCCGGTGTGGTTTCTGATTTCATATTGTGAGAATTTTCAAGCTGCGCGATTATGCAAATGTGGATTGTCGAATAGTAGAGGACTCATTTTAAATTTTTGTTACATTTTTACTTGCTTTCAACAAAACATTTTGTGAGAAAGTATTAATATTTATTTCTGAAAGTGTTCAAATAAAAAGTGATTAATTGACACATTTACCTAAACACAAAATGAACAGAAAGTTTTGTAAAAAAGGAAAGAAAGAAAAAACTTGAAAATAAAGTTATTAATTGCAAAATATACCGACCAAAATCAATCAAAACATCGTTCATCATAGTACATTAAGTAATTTCAGACATTTTATTACGTGTTATTGTACCGATTAAGATTCGGGGTTGACCGGCTTCAAAATTTATTAACATGGTACCTAATTGGTAGGTAATCTAAAAGAAATCGAAAAAATTAGAGGCAGGTAACTACAACAGCAGCAGCGACACAAACAAGACAACTTCGAAAAGCGACCTCCATTTTGCAGAGAAACACTGCAGCAAAATTGGAAAGCATACAGTCAAAACGCATTAGCAGGGTGAAACGGCGTAAAATTGAACCACGTGTGATATGCTTTATTCATGATACCAACGCAGTTGCAATTGTTGGGCCGCCCTGTAATTCGCGCTTCAATTCCGATAACTCTTGACATTTGAGAACTCTGGAAACCGTATTTGAATTCAATTTTAGATAGCGCAGCTAAAATAATTAGTATGAAAACGTGTGCACTATCTGAAGTTTGGAGAGTACAAAATTTACCTCACTAGTAAATTGAACATTATTTACTTAAAACCTAATTGACGACGTCTGTGTTTAACTATAGATAGTAAAATGTTGTTAAATAGGTTTTATTATTAATATTTAAAATTAACTACAGGTTAATTTCTGTCGTACCTGATGGTTGACATCTTTGATCAATTATAACTGAAGATACACATTGCCGAACAAAATCCCCTTCAAAAAATGTCCGAACTTTTTTATTTGTTTGCATAACAATTAAAATCATCACCTACACAGAAATTTCAACCTAGTCTTTACTTCATTACAGTCGAATTTCGGTTGACACTTGACAGCTTACTGAGAAAAAAGAAGGCCACTTTTATCAAAGTGGCGCTCATTTGGCTCGGACATTTTCGGGCGCGCGACTGTGGATCTACAGTTATAATTGATCAAAGGTTGACATAGATGAAAGCAAAGACGTCACTTGCTAGTTCAATAACAACATTCAATTTGACCTTGAATAATCTTAAGGGCGACGAAAGTCTAGAGAAATTGATTGTGGTCGGGAGGGAACCCCGAAGGCAGAAGACCGCGCGGTCGTTCACCAACGAGGTGGACCGATCAAATAAAAGACTCGTCGTCCACCAAATTCTACACGGTAGTAAGAGATGCGCTGGACGGGAACCGGTGGAGGCAGATTATCCGCTCCAGATGCAACCCTGATACTGACCACGACCCTCATACATGAGGGACCGTTCTGGAAGCAAGGAATCTTAAATTATACTTATTGGAAAAAATATGCTTAACTTTCTCTGCGGGATCGCATTAGAATGATGAAACATGAACTAAAGTCACGGGCATAGCTCGAAGAATCGCCAGACTCAAGTGGCAGTGGGCAGGACACCTCGCTCGTAGTATTGACGGCCGATGGGGCCGAAAGGTTCCCGAGTGGCGTCCTCAGACGGAAGACGCAGTGTAGGTAGGGCTCCAATAAGATGGAGCGACGAACTGGTTAAGCTTGCAGGAACGCGTTGGATGCGGATGGCGCAAATCTGATCAGAATCTGTTTGGCGAGCCTTGGGGGAGGCCTAGGCCTATGTTCAGAAAAATGAACAATGATGATGATAATGATGAAAAAACAGATTACCAAAGTGAAGTCCATTTCTAACCAGACTACGAAGAAGCAAAAAACCATTCATCGAATGACTCATTGGTGCACGCACGCTTCAAAAAACAAAATCCCAAACGATATAACCCGAAGAACTCAGTCAAGCTTTTTATTTGGCGCATTATTCCAGCAAAAGGAGGGAAAGAAGATTTAGAATTAAGACAAGTGGCGCTTTCGCCGTCCCGAGTGACGCAAAATTAAATAAATAAATAAAGCCTCAACAGGAGCGCGGTGAAAACATAAAAATGTTACCTCAAAAATTCTGTCAACGCTCCCGAATCCCGAACCTGTCTCATATATCACAAGGATTTATTTTCACCTACGTTTCTCGATTTCAGGGTATGGTAACACCTTAATTTAATATTAAATTTTGCTCTTTCCTCGCCTTCCTGAACAGGAGAGCAGATGCCCTTGGATAAGTTTTGTTATTCATGTTTCACTCGAATTTTCCATGAATGTTGGCGAATTAAAACATGCTAATACTGCATGTTGTGTTTTACTTTAATCTGGCGGCATAATTTTATTAATTGGCTTCTTTATTCTGGAGGTGGTTTATAAGTGGTTTTGGCTTTTAGGGTAATAATAAGTACGTTTAAAGTAAAATGATTTCAGTGGTTTACAATTTAACTAAATCGTTTTATTTAGCCTGCCTTGTTTGTTTTGTGTGTCCTGTTTTGTACGGGTCTTATAAATGTAGTAATTGAAATTTGGTTCACACCTTTAGTTATTATACTACACATTCAGTATGATTGTAAATCGAAGATGGCAGCTCCCACAAAATGGCGGATTGCATATTTTTACAACCTCTTCAATAAGGGTAGCAAATAGATAAATGTCACTATAAAAAAATTCAAACCCTAGACGACCGCCACTGCAAAATGGCGTTTTCTTTTTATGTTTTAGGCCGGGGCCGCACTGGCAAGGCGACCGGCGACGCGACGCGACGGCGACTAAATAACAAAACATAAACTAAACATAGTTCGAGTTATGTGAGCGGCCGCTGCTGCCGCTACGGCCGCTCACATAACTAGAACTGTGTTTAATTTAGTCGCCGTCGCGTCGCGTCGCCGGTCGTCTTACCAGTGCGGCCCCGGCCTTAATCTTATTAGAAATAGACCGGTTTAGCATTAAAAAAAATTGGCACCTTTTCACAATCCTACAAATAATTTACTCTCATTACCAACAAATTATAAGTGTAGTTCTATGTTCCCAAACATGACAATAAGCCTTCAAACTTACTCAAGATACCGTTACGCAATAACTCGTTATGTTTACGATTATTGTTTATCTTATCCCTTCAACACATCCATTCATATTTAATACGTTTCCTTTCCCAGCCTCGTACGTTGATTACACCGTGCTATCTTGAATGCGCCCCTTTACTTCCAAGGCATTGAACACCTTAAACGTATGACAGAAAGGACTGAATTTGCGTGTGCGAAAGTAAATTAAGAGTTTTTGGAAGGCGACATTATAGTCACAATGGTAGACGCCCACGGAAGGGAGAATTATGATGTGGCCATTAAATGCGCTTCTAATGGTCTTTAACGGGCTTTGGTTTTCATAAGATGTCACAGTGTAGGTTAAGGTAAAGATCAAGAGAGATTAGCAAATCTAATCGTATGTTTGTTAGCGTCTTAAAAATGACAACACTGATGCAATTGATGTAGACAAGCGGACAAAAAAACTTTCAAATACTATAAGTAATAAAGTATGTTCTGGTACAAAAATGTAAGTTTTTTTTCCAACGGCAAGTCTTGTGAATTATTTAGCTATTAATTTACCTACTTCGAAATTATCTAATTTTAGTGAGTGGTTTGAATAAAAAAAGGCTAGGAGTTTTAGCTTTATGTCTTGCCAATTACAATTTTGGACACAAAGATTACAATATTATTACCAGTGTTGTGGTAGAATCAATATCAAAATCTAAATAACGAAATCAACAATCAATCGTTGACATAAATACTTAACAAAACACTTCTTTTACGTCAATACTTTTCTGATGAAAACTTTTAACTGCGTTTGAATAAAGAGATTTCATGTTTATTTTTCTATTTTAATTAGTATTTTTGGGGTTAAAATTCTTAGATGAGCAATATTTTAAAACTTGTGGTTTTCGTGGCCCTAAAAATTTAAGATGTAGTGCTTAAGGCAACGCATAAATTAGGAGGCTCGAAGACTACTGCATTTGAACATTCGTAGGGATTATTTAAAAGCTCTTAACTGTACTGTAGCCTCCAATGCTCAGGCTTGGAACATAATAAAATTAAAGCTTAACGTCAACCAGTCTTAGTATTACTTTATTATCTTCTTGTAAGTAGATATAATGATAGGAAGTAAAATGAACACTATGAAGAGAAAATGTATTAATAGCCTTGGATCCGCTTATACAACGACCTTCACCGAGCTGGTTAATGGATGAAAAGTGTTTTATATGAAATTAAATATGTTGATAAATATATTGCAAGTGGGTTGACTAAAAAATTTCAGTCCAGAATATGATTAAGTAATTATTTTTTTTTATTTTTTTTTACATTTTATTGTTTCGGTTAATAGACAAATGACGTACCTACCAATCAAAAGTATAAAGACTATTAGAATATGCAAACGTTAAGTTGACTAACCAGACCAGTGCAAATATCGATTTACCTGTTTTTACCTGTTAATGTTCAAAAGTTATGACCGGAAAAAAATAGTCAACCTAACGTTTGCATATTCTATAGACTTCATACTTTTGATTGGTAGGTATTGCATTTGTCTATTAACCGAAACGTTGAACTATAAAAAAAAAATTACTGGGCTGAAATTTTTTAGTCAACCCACTTGCAATATATTTATCAACATATTTAATTTCATATAAAATACTTTTCATCCATTAACCAGCTCGGTGAAGGTCGTTGTATAAGCGGATCCTGTAGGCTATAAGAGCATTGTAAATTACAAGTAAAAATTAGTTTTTCCAGCCAATGATGTGCTTTGCCGGAGTCGAATAAAAAGAGAATAGACCTCCTAAACATCAACCGGTTGAGATAAAATTTAGGTGTTTTTGTTTTTAATAGGTATTGATTATAAATACCTACCTACCACCTAAGTCGTGCCTCATTTTTTTTCTATGAAAACACCAAGAAAGGAATCAAATTAAATAATGTATAAAAAAATGTGAAAATGTTCAATAAATATTTATTGAATTGAAAAAAAAATAGTTCAACTCAAACCTTTACAAGGTTTTAATTTAGCAACTTGCAATGGTTTGTTTAATTTAATTAGGTCTTAATACTCTATTATTTATTGGTATAAATTAATTAAAACAATTAAGAAAAAATAACAAAGAATAAAACTTAACTATAATAAACTAAATATTACAAACTAAATTAAAAACTAAACTAGATCTAAACAAAAAAAAAATACTATTACAAACTAAATTAAAAACTAAACTATATCTAAAAAAGGCCCCTGCGGCATTGTGCCGAAGATGCTGGCAGCATTTCCTCGTTGAATCGCTAGCGCTATTCTTTGAGCGAGGTAGCTGCCAGCTCTTCGGTCACCGGTAGCATCTATAAGCCTCTTCGAAATCTCTTTGAAGAGGCTTAGTGCTCCTGGGCCCCACGGACCAAGGGTCTCGACACCGAAAGGGATGAAATTATATTCGGCGCCGAGACCACTATACTTGCCAATTTTAGCGGTTTCGGCCGCCTCTGCTACGGCTGCTGCCCTTGTGGAGGTCCGGTGGATATGAGAAGGGGCTAGTGTGTCTACACAGGTTGCATCCCACGTCTTAATTAGGTCCAATCTTTCTACCTTAATTGCACCCACTACTAGTGATCGGATTTAATTGAGATTTGGTACTGATATTGGTAGTCTCGATGAAAAAGGGAGAACATTCAGCAAAAAAATATTTATTTGTTCACTGACATCATCATCATACGAAAAATTTTGAAAAGCCATTAACATTTTGAAGCAGGAAAACTATCGCCATTTGTATAAAGAGCCGTGGGTCTAGTGACTAAACCGGTACGTGTCATACATGTGCTAGTAAAGGTTAAAATATGTTTTAACATTATAACCTTATCACTTCGCGTTTGATTTGATTGTTGCAAGGCGTACCGTGACAAAATACTAAAGTGTAAAGACACTTTGACCTCGACTCTACAAAGAAACAAAACGTGTGAAGGATAATAAAGCTAAAAGTGAAATAATCTACGGACGATGTCCATCGGCACCGTCGAAGCCGTACAAATATCCCTCGACATTAAATACTTAAACCCCAAACACCGATACAATACCAGGCTTAACCATTTCACACAAAATTAAACAAGAATAACTCATCTGATAACACAAATAATTTTAACGTTTGACAAAACAAACATTCGCACGCTCTACTGCATCAAATTTATTATAATTTCTCTACGGGAATTACGTCCAGAATATGATGAGCCGTAAGCGTGTGTGTCTGTGCTTCACTAGCTTTGAGGAATTGGTTTCAAAGGAGGGGGTGGGTGGTTCTATTTAGGCTGGTGGGTGTATTCTCAAGGCGGTTCAAGTTGTCACAGTCATTATTCTGTTCCAGTTGAGTGCTGCGATACTATCTCGCAGCCGGCCTGTCACTCAATGTAAATATAAGCGCCTCCTCGAAAACCCAGTGCTTTTAACACATGCGTTGATAGATGCAATTGCTTACTTGGGCTTTCGATACCGTTCCAAAATAGAGATTTATTACTTGAAGGTATTTTGCAATAACTGCAACGAATTCAAAGATCTTCAAATACGCAAAAGTCTTTCGTGTGCACTTGAAGGGACTTGAACCAGATTTTAGGCTCATCGTGTTATGCGTGTTTATCCAAACACACCAAATTGCATCCGGCCACCAAAGCGGGTTTTGAAATGGTGACCTCGACTTGGCTAAAGAAAAGAATGGTGAGCATGACATTTGGGAGACAGCACGATCGGTCTGAAAGAGGGAAACAGATAAGCAATCTGGGTGGAAAAAGATTGGAGAGGAATAGACCCAAGGGTGGGCAAAAAGACGGTGAAGAAGAAAAAAGAGCTTCCTATATGAATAATTCGTTTACTTCCGTCGAGGAAACGCTTTGCTAATTAAACAAATACTTTGGATTTAAGTAAGTAATATTTAATTTGGCTTGTAAAAAAATACACTTTGTCGACTGTCTTGCCGGTATCTTCTCTACAGGGTTTTTCTGAACCGGTAGTAGATTTTTTGGTATTCATAGCACGTAATTTATTCATATTGGTGGCCTTAATTAAATAAACATATGTTGACTTTGCCTACGATATAATTTAATGACGCTTATTTTTCCAATTTCTATACAATGGCCAGTACAAATAAATAGTCCTCTTACTAACAACGCAACTGCAATCCCGTTTATTCATACTTACGTATATTTTATTCATAAAATTACAAAATTTGTACATGTCAAAAGGGTATTCAATATAAGTAACACTAATAATAAAACTGATTGGGACTAATTAGGGTTTTAGGATTTTTATTTTATTTTTTATTATGAGAGAGAGGCAAACGAGCAAGCGGGTCATGTGACGGAAAATGGTCACCACCATGCACCCATAAATATCAACAACTTAAAGAGAGTCATTGATCTATCTAATTAGAGTGTTTATATTAACCGCGGATGTCTAGGCAGCAGAAATAGCTTACACTAAGACTTGCTTGTTTCCTTTCTTGTTGCTTCAAATTACAGTTTTTTTAGACACATCATTAACAATAATAATCATCATTAACAACGATGGGCCTCATCAGGAAGCTCAAAGTCACCCAGAGGGGGATGGAGAGGGCTATGCATGGAGTTTCTCTGCAGGATCGCATTAGAAATGATGAAATCCGCGCCAGAACTAAAGTCACGGGCATAGTTCGATGAATCGCCAGACTCAAGTGGCAGTGGGCAGGGCACATCGACCGATCGGTGATGGGGCCGAAAGGTGCTCGAGTGGCGTCCACGGACCGAGTGACGCAGTGTAGGTATGCCTCCAACAAATGGAGCGACGACCTGGTTAAGATTACGGGAAAGCGTTGGATGCGGATGCGGATGGCGTTCGATCTGTTTGGCGAGCCTTGGGGCCTATGTTCAGCAGTGGACGTTATTCGGGTGAAATGATGATTATGATGATGACGATCATTAACAATGGTTCTAAGAAAAGTAAATCCATTTCAAATTACATGCTCGCTAGATTCGACCAATTTTGAAACGCCATTTGTTTTCTGGTGTTAAAGGATTTAAAACTTAGTAAAGCGTAAAATTCAATATTGTAAAAGGAAAAACGCAGTGCATTTTAATCAAAATGGCATTAGTTTAATCGCATAGGAATGTGTACAACGCTACGGTGACACACAGTCATAATAGAAATCGAACACTGATGTAGTAACCTCATACTTTTTTTAACCTACTAAGAAGAGACTTTTGAGGGGTAGGGAACTGGCCTATTTTTTTATACTTACACTGGGACAAAGCGTTAGCTTTTTATACCTAATATTAAAAGATTGATACAATGCCAGCAAAAAAAAACCGTTGCCACTGACACCATCAAGTTCGTGAAGATATTTGGATGTTTGGAGTCTACATTTGAAATTTACCACGAGCTTTACGGTAAAGGAAAAAATTGTGAGGAAACCTTCACACACTTGCGAAGAAATTCAATGGTTATGTGAAGTCCCCAATCCGCAGTGGGCTCGTGTGAGTACTACGGCCCAAGTCCTGACTTGGTCTGATTCTGAGAGGAGGCCTGTGTGCAGTGGGACGTATACAGCCTGGGATGATGACTAATAATAATAATATACCATTTATTTCAAATTAAAAATCCATAGTTTGTTAGTTTTTTTTTTTATATAAGTTAGTCACAATATCTTGTTTTTTTTTTGTGCGACGCTCAGCAGAGTGCGCGATAGTCGCCACAGTCTCCTGACCGCCGTGGCTGATAGATGGGACAGTGACCTAAGACACTGGTCCTCTCTGCATTTATGTTTAGCGTGTAATAGTTACTTAAATTAACCTTAGTTATAAGTTTTTTTACTAACAAAACATGGACAATAGTCTGAAATAAATGCTTTTAATTTTTTATGTATTTTTATTTTATTTTTATATTAGTAAGCAAACACAAATTACGAAAACAATTTAAAACTAGCTACTTCAGAATTGTTCTAATGAATGGTACCAAATTGTATTTGTTGTTCATACGTCACGGTTGTGTGTATAAACCGTTAACCATAGGGTGACACGTGGCCGATGATATCGAGTCTGCGTGGGGTGCGCCGCGGGATTTACCATATTTGTACCGTCGACAACGTTCATAGTAGTGTACAGACGCGTTCACAAGGCGACACAAAACTAGAACAGTAAAAACTTTCATCGTCATCGCATCATTTTATATAAGGGTTCCGTTTTTGCCACTTTGGCTCCAAAACCCTAAAATGTAACAAAAACTAGGTACCTTAAGACCTCCTCACATTTTCCTAAGTTAAAGAATTTTCCATCTGGTTGAAATAGCAAAACCGTTTCTGCGTAAAATAAAACATTTGTATTTGGCGCCGCCATATACCTAGCATGTATACAATTCAAATTACCTCATTTATTCACAAAACACCATACGGAGTGTTTTTAAACATGATCACCGAGATGTAAATATCGGAAAAAAACACGATTAATAATCCGTCAACGGCTGTTTGACGGATTCGGCATTTCAAAAGAGGGATTTAATCAGAGTTACAAATTCAATTTACCCCGTTCTCCGATAGGGTAGGTATCGGAATAATTTGCATAGTTATTATAAACATGGGTCAGTCCTGCATAAACCGCGTAGATGACAGCTCCGCTCCTCAAATGCAAATGTTAGACGATTTTATAGGGCAGCTGGATGTGTTTTGCTTCGGTAATATTATTGGTTACGTCACTTTTGTAAAGTCATTTTTTTATACAGACAAAACTTCTTCTGCGAAGTCCCATTCAAGAGACTACGTTTATACAGCTTTTGCTGTAGAAATTAGGTCCGTGGAGCCTGGAAGCTCACAAATTTTTCGGCCAAATGATATAAATTATTAATAACTACATACATAGCTGTTGCCCGCAACTCCATCAGCGAAGAATTCGTTTATCGCTAATTGCGGGAACTATGCACTTTTCCGCGATAAAAACAATCCTATGTTCTTCCTAGGGTCTCAAATTATCTCCATACCAAAATTAATCTAAAATGGTTCAGCTGTTAAAGCGTGAAGTTGTGACAGACATACAGACTGTTACTTTCGCATTTATAATATTAGTAAGGATTACCCGTTGCATTGACCACGTGCATTAGGTAAAAGTTAATAAATAAAATAATTAATGTGAAAATAAATAATGGATTTCAATGGAAGAATTGACACTCAAAGACAATTGCCGGAAAAACAAAAATTATGAACACAATTAGGGAAAACCTTAAATGTTACTTACCTAAATTTTTGGTGGAGACGTGATGTATCTCTGTATAGATAAACATTTTATCATAAATTTTGCTCCTTACAAATCCAATCTAACTAAAAAAAAAAATTTAAGAAACATCATGTTCAAATCTTTCTTGATGCAGCACTGTAAATGTAGAATACGCTCGTTAGCTAGTATTATGCGGATACGGAAACCGCAAGAATCACTAGCTTTTTATACGAGGGCTGATTGCAGCGTGGTCTCTCGATTATGCTATGGCTTCCACAAATATGAGGACATTTTTTTGATAGAATTCATCGAATTTTCCTTACGCTTTATGTTTTATTATGATTTTATAAAAACGAAAAAGTTTAGAGTGACTTATGAAAGTTGCGATGGATGGCACCACGCGTCACTGAATCAATTTTTTTGGGTATGTTGGTTGGGGGCAACGGGGTGCAGTTGGTAGTACAGTCAAGGAAACTGAATCGCGTACCAGGGTGGAACCTTTTCACAACCATTTTCACGGTTATTTCTTTCGCAGATGTATGGAATGGCAACACGAAATTTCCAATGAAAAGGGTCCACCTTGGTACGTGACTCAGTTCAGTTTCCTTTACTGTACCTACACTTTGCTGAGTTTGACGTGTTCAATTTTAAGTAATTTTCAAAATAAATGACAATTGCGCCCGCGCCTTTGCCCCCGCTGTAGAAACTACTAACCTCATGAGAATTTCGCGAAATACGTTCTTCTGCAAAAAATCACTTTTCTAGATCCAAGACAGTTGCGTCAGTTAGAGCAAGATGGCCGTTGAGTCAGTCAATGAGTCAGCCACTCAAGACTTATAAAACGGGCAGTAGATGAAAATTAAGATTAAAGATGCAAGGGTTGGAGTTGAGCTTTGAATCAGTGAGTCAAGTCTTTTGTGGAACAGACAGAAGATTAAAGTTTAGTATAAACACGTATTATCAATATTAGAGTTGCGAAACAATTTGTAATTTTGTGTTGAGCTTCCTTTTTCGTGTCCATTTGTTAAAACACTAATAATGTGTTCTAATAAATAAACAAATACAAACAAAATACAAAAAATACAAAATATTTTATTCATACAGTATAACATAACTAAGCTTATTACAGAAAACTTATTTACTAGCCACGGAGTTGTATACTGCTCAAAAGTTACCTGATCAAATGCCTGTATCACCTACACTAGGCAAAGCCTGTACATCGTAGGATGACACTTTAGAGATTGCCAACAGCGATATGCGTTAAAGAGAAAAAAAAAAATATATTAATAGAAACAATAGAACAAACATTTAAAAACAAATTTGGAAATTAAGATTAAAAGGTAATAATGTTAGTTTAATGCACGTATGTGCGTGCGTGCGTGTGCGTGTGTGAGAGTATGCGAGTGTGTTTGTGTGTGCGCGTATGTGTATGGGTGTGCGTGCGTGTGTGTGTGCGTGCGTGCGTGCGTGTGTGTGTATGTTTATGAATTTGCCCTTTTTAGCGGGTGTAGTATTCATTGCTTTGATAATATCCTTTCAGTGTCTCTATAATTCAAGGTGCTTAACCAATTATAGATTTTAGTTTTCAGTTCTCTTAGCGAGCAAGATTTAATATTACAGATGGAATTTACTTTTTTATGTATGAATAACTGCCTGTATAAGCCGAATCTTTTAGCAAAATGTGACCTAACCGTTGGTAATGGATAACTAAATGTACGTTTTTGTAGCAGCTTCTTATAGTTAGGCATATTAATAACATGTGAATGAGCTATTGTGATACACCTTAGTATATACAGTTTCCGAACACTGAGCACTTGACTTTCTTCGTACAAGGTTTGAGTTGGGTATCTACGTTGTCTTGAATGCATAACCTTCAAGAGCGACCGTTGTGCTCTCTCAAGGAGTATCATGTGCGTGCTAGCAGCCCCTCCCCATACCGAGATGCAGTATGATATAACAGACTGTGCGAGGGCAAAATATATCATCTTCAGGAGTTCTTTAGTCATTACATCTCGCAGTTTTTTAAATATATACACTAATTTCCTTATTCGATTTGCGGTGACTATAATGTGATCAATAAATGTTAGTTTTTCATCTAATACAACCCCTAGATATTTTATTGATGAAGTTCTCTTAATTTCCTCACAATTACATAAAGGTAGTGCCCCAGAACAGTTGTGAATTTTTATCGCATTCAAAGTAAGGGGAGCAGAGGCTGCAGTTTTATGAAAGCACAGATATTTTGTTTTGACTATGTTCAATGTGAGCAGATTTCTTTGAAGCCAATCCCCTACACACATCATACCTCTTTCGGCTGTAGCACGCACTGCGTCCCAAGACGAATCATGAAATATGATTGCTGTGTCATCCGCGTAACACACTATGCTGGCATTCAGCATATCTAGCAAAGTTAGGTCGTTAATGTATAACGTAAAAAGTGTAGGTCCGAGTATGCTACCTTGGGGCACACCGAAAGAAGTTTCCCTCATATCACTGACGAAGTCGTCTACTTTAACACATTGTTTGCGATTTGTTATATAACTCAGAATCCATTTCAGTGGTATCCCGCGTATTCCCGAACACTCCAGTTTTCTAATGAGAATCGGAATGGAGACAGTGTCAAAAGCCTTGGCAAGGTCAAGGAAAACTCCGATACAAGCTTTATTTTGGTCTAGATTTTCAGAAATTCTTTCAGTTAGCAAGGTAATCGCATCTTCGGTTGACTTACCTAATCTAAAGCCAAACTGTTTACATGAGAGTATGTTTTTATTTTCTAGAAAATTAACTAGGCGCTTGTTGACCACTTTTTCCAAGACTTTTGACAGTGTCGCCAGAAGAGAAATTGGCCTGTAGTTGCTACATTTACTCTTATCACCACTTTTGTATATTGGCGTTACTGCTGCAACCTTCCATGTATCAGGGAAAATGCCCTCAGCTAGGCTCAAATTGCATACAAAAGTTAGGGGCTTGAGAATATAATTTTTAATTTTCTTAAGCAAAGTATTTGTAATGCCATCGAGGCCAGGAGCACTATCTGATTTAAGACCCATTATAATTCTCTCAACTTCAGATTCATCTGCTGGTTGCAAAAATAACGAATCAGGCACTGAAAATTTTAATTTAGTCTTAGCAGCAAGGTATTCTTGAGTTGTTTTTGTTTCGGTGAGAATTTTGTTTGCTAGACTTGGGCCCACATCAGTAAAATAATCGTTACATTTATTTAGGGACTCAAGTTTCGAAACGTTTGATTTTAATAATTCTGTGCATTTGGTTTTAGATTTATTGCTGTACGTTATATTTTTAATACAATCCCAAAGTTTTTTTGACTTATACTTATTTTGTTCAATTTTCTTTGTTTCGTAATCGTTTTTTAATTTACGCAGTAGATTAGTATAAAAGTTTCTGTATCGCGCATAAATTTTTCTGGCAATGGGGTCATTTGGATTCTTACGAGCTCTCGCATGTAAAGCATCTCTATGTTTAGAGCATCTTAGGAGTCCTGGTGTCATCCATGGTTGAATGGTAAATTTTGATCTGCTAACCGTTATTATCTTAGTATGAGCCTCTATAATTCGATTTAAAATTGAACTAAATACAGAAACTGACTCTTGCGTAGAAGTTTTGGAAGTGACAGCAGACCAGTCCACCTGTTCTAGGTTTGCTTCAATAGCTTGCACATCTATTTTTTTAGTGCAACGGGATCTGTTGGTATGTTTGGTTTTCTTTAAATTTATGCCCGCAATAACAAGCTCATGGTCTGTTATATCTGTATTACAAATTATAGATTCTGAGTAAAAATTAGAAGAGACGTTTATATGATCAAGACATGTATTATTTCTTGTAGGTTTATTTACTGAGGGTTTCAAGCCCATTTCTGCTAATAAGCACAGATAACGCATGCTAATATCCTGTCTATTATCGGGACATATATTAATGTTAATATCACCGATGACTATCTTACATGGCAAAACGGAACCATTTTTGACGTTAGATTCAAGAGAGTCCATGAAAGGATTTAGATCAATAAAAGAAGGCGAACGGTATATTGCAAAAATAGAAACCTGTTTATTGATGTTTAAACGAAGGCAATTAGCATCTTTAAATTCCGGTTCATCTACCTCCGGCTCCCAACGAGAGCTAACATAGACTATCACACCACCGGATTGATTTATATACTTAGTGGTCCTATGGGAGGTATAGCCGTCAATTTGAGGAATTACGGTGTCATCGTGTATCCAGCACTCTGTCAGGACGATGACATCTGCATTAAAGTTTAGGCGAGCCAATAGAACAAGAAAACAGTCAAAATTTTTATTTATGCTTCGGATATTGAGGGTAAGCACTTTAAAAGAAAATTTACCAATCACGGATTTACACCCTTCAGGTGAAGCTATTGTGTGGCATGGAGTTTCGGTTAAATCAATTTCTTGAAGAATGCTATGGTCTATAATTTTCGGTGATTGAGAAATTAATATAATTAAACATATCTGTATTTATTAATAATCCAGCCACACAACATTTATATAATAATATGAAGGCAGTAAATGTGTAGTGTAAATAGTGTAATATTGTATTATTAATTATGTAAGAGTGTTGTGTAAGTGTAATCGTACCACTAAATGTAACATAGCTATTTCTACATGAGCTACGTGCCAATAGAAAGCTCAACATCAACTGACGCCATAAGATTTCACAAAAAGAAACACTAAGAGATACATCGTATACCATTTCCGGAAGCATTTGATGTCTAGGCTTGCAGAGACTGGGCTGCGGATTGATCTGGATCTTTATCAAAGTCTTCTTCCACGATCCTGCAGAGATCTTGTAATGTTTTAATAGGGATAGCTTGGTTGCCTGGGCCATTCCCGTCACGTTTCCGGACGTATATTGCGCCACCGCTTGTCCAGCAATGTTTGTATTTTGCAGCCAAAGCTCGGGTTCTACTTTCACGAAACAAAAACCTATTCTCTCGAGTAAGGCGTTCATTAAAATAGATCTTAACTGAGGGGCCATTGAGACCAATATCCGATGAATTAAGACGTCTTGATCTTGCAGCCTTATAAAATTTGTCCCGGATTCTCCTGCCGGTAAAGCGCACAACAAGAGGCCTGGACTTGCTGTGGCCATCGTCGTCCCTACGCCGCTGGCCCGTGCGTGTAACATACTCGATATCCGAATCTTGGATGTTTATTCCAACTTTGGCCGCTGTGAGCATAAGAATGTGGTGTGGATTTTCGTTGTGTTGCTCCGGGATACCTACGACTTCAATTTCACTTCGAAGGGATTGCTGAACTTGGTAGTTTAACTGGTACTCCAGTTCTAGGACTCTAGTTTTAAGTTCCTCAGCCTCCGCCAATTTTCCTTCAGCTGCTTCCAAGCGGACTTCAATAGCGGACAACCCAGACTCCACAGAGCCGACCCGCTCCTCACATCCAACAATCATCTGGATAGCCTTTTCAAGAGTAAGCTTCATGTTGGAGACATCTTCCCTCAGCAGTTTGATTTCTTTTGCTAGTACTGACAGTGTATCAGTCCCTGAAATAGTAGCAGTCACGGGAACATCGCTAACATTTTTTGGTTGCTTCCTTATTGTGACGTTATCGGCAGGGTTACCTCGCACTGGTGTAGCAGTATTATCCCCACCCTTTTTCGCAATGCTGAGGCAATCGGGGCATATCCATGTGTCTTTGACCGTATCCGATGTAGTGGAAAGATTAATACACTGGTTATGAAAAAATTTTTTGCACCCCACTGAAGTACAGCGTATAAATTTTTTATCCGAAATGCCATTCATACATCCCGCGCACACCCTCGAAATCACTTTTTGGCTAGCACTCATTTCCAAGTTCCTCCGCACCACGACACTCAGCTTGGTTTGAAGATGTCGTTTAGCTATCGCTAGTACAGTAGTACGAGGGCGCAAGGCGGCCGGCCGGCGCTGTGTGTGACTCACCGCAGCGACGATCTCCTGCGCACGGTATGATTGCGGTAGACTTATTTTGAATTTGATTTGCTTGTAAAACTTTACTCAAATCACTTGAAGACGTGTTGTTTATGCTACTATGTGGATTGGACACTTGTTTTGTTCACTAGTTATTTATTTGAAAGAAATGGTGACTTTTACTCTGATAGGAAATAAATTAGCGGAGCAACGTATAAAACAGTGTTAATTCTTTAACGCGCCGCGCGTACCCAAAATAAGAGTATATTATTTCTTTCTTTCCAAATGAAGGCTGAGAACTCACTGGAAGTGGACCGGCATTGCGAGTACTTAACTGCCCGTCTGTTTTGCGAGAAACTGAGTGCGGTATTCGGAGCTGACTTTAATCCTTAGTCAGTCGAAGAGACATCGAAAAAAGATTTCTTAGTCAGTTTTTCAATTAAAGCTAGGCGAAGAATTGTAAAACTTGACAAGCTAAGCCATGTTTACGTGGTTATCTCCCTGACCGATATAATTGGCTTCCAGTGACCCGATGTAGATGGCAATCCATTCAACCACCCGCGAACTACGCCCACTAATGATTCCAGTCAGACATACTAGCTCTACATGAAGGGAGTACGTAGAATTTCAGGTGAACTCGACTAATTTAAGTTGGCCTCCGGTGATCCTTTGAAATACCCCTCTGTGGAAACTAATCAGCATAGATTAGAGCGGGTTGGGAGCTCGGTCGAGACCGGTGGGTCTGGGTGTCGGCAGGCTTTGTATTCTGTAATCAGATGCACCCGATGATTGAATGTTGAGGAACTAAGCCGAGTGATGATTCGATTGTACGACATAATAATTTGGTCTGTTGGAAATATGCGTGGTTAAATATATGTAGATTTTTAGAATATAAGTAAAAAATTCAAGAAATTCCTCTGTCGTCATCCCATCTGAATATATTTCACTGCAGGACACAGGGCTCCTATCAGAATGATACCGCATTTCTCACGCGGGCTCAGTGAAGATTGGGAATTTCACACACACCATTAAATTTCTTCGCAGGTGTATGCAAGGTTCTTCACATTTCTTTTGGGCATCTCACGCAATTTCGCACATAAATTCTGAAAAACTCAGAAGTGTGAGCCCAAGCGCGAACCTCAAGTTTTTTTGTAATACAAATGTAAAGGGTAAACACCATACAACCAACCATAGTTTTTTTAAAGCAAAGTTCGTTTATTTAAAACATCATAGACACAAAAAAAGAATCACATTTTAGAAATCGATTTAAAAACTGTTCCCCGAAACTCGTACGATGATTGATATCTAACCGATAGCGGCCGGGTTAGAAATCATTCACAAATCTATCACAGCAATCAAACAAAACGACTATGACTATAGACTACTTACACAGTCACACCCACAAAGGTAACTTGAACACACATCCGCGGAGTACCGCATAGACACAGTCATAAAAGTTCAGTAAGAAGTTTTGACGTGGAGCGATACGAACGTGGACCTCCGAGTGGTCAAAGTTTTAAAAGGCTATACAAAAGTTTAAAGCGATGGAATTCATTTCCTAAGACATATTATTTTCACAGTGCTAGTTTCGTGTTTAGGATTGTAAAGTTCTTGAGTGTCGAATTCATCTAATCTAAACTAATAACTAACTAACTCGTTGCTATAGTGACGGTCTCCTGAGTAACTCTTTAAACCGTAAGTTTATCTAATTAAAATTTGCCAAACATGCATTTGACCTCAACGCTGTGATCACACTGGTCGTTAACGATGCATCCAAGATATTTGTACGAGTGGACTCTTTGGATTACCTGACTCCTTACAACCAGATCAGTTATTGTAAGGTGTTGAGATTTACCAACGATCATAATTTTTGTCTTTTTCAAATTTATGCTAAGACCATAATTCGCACTAATGCTGTCTAGAGCAGGCGCGTAACGCTTTTCTGAGACTGAGTCATCTTCTCTGCAATCGATCGCTGAAGATATCTACCAGAGTGCGGTTGGCAAGTTGCTATGTGTTTTCGGTTCTTTTGTATGGCGCGGAATCGTGGACCTTAACGCAAAATATGTGCAAACGTTTGGAGGCCTTTGAAATGTGGGTGTACAGAAGAATTCTGAAAATATCGTGGATGGATAGGGTATCGAATGTAAGAGTTTTGCAGATGGTGAACAAAGAGGTAGAGATCTTGAAAGCAGTCAAGAAGCGCAAGCTGCAGTACTTTGGTCACATAATGCGCAATGATATTTATGACCTACTCCAACTTATTATGCAAGGGAAAATCCAGGGACGGCGACCACCCGGAAGAAGGCGTACTTCGTGGCTTAAGAATCTCCGGACTTGGTTCAACCTTAGCACGAGATCCTTGTTCCGAGCTGCTGTGTCCAAGATAAGGATAGCATTAATGATAGCCGACCTCCGGTAGGAGATGGCACCTCAAGAAGAAGAAGAAACATGCATTTTTGTGGTAGTTTTAACCTACAATTGGTCATCTAATAAGCATGTTAGTTAATGTGACACAACATTTCTTCTAATCAAACTGTACTGCTTTTGTCCCCTCGCTGACGGGACAGAATAACAACAAGAAATAGTTGATCCACCCATAAAGAGAAAAGATATGTGTTTTTGTTTGTGATAGAAAGCTTTCATCATCATTATTTTAGCCGAAAGCCACTGCTGAACATAGGGCTCCCCCAAGGCTCGCCAAACAAATCAGTCCCGTGCCATCCGCATCCATAGCTTTATTATCAACAAAAAATTAAGAATTTGTTCTCGCTTCTTTTAAGTAGGCCTGATGGAGGCCTGTGCCCAGTAGTGTGTCGTATAAATATAGGCTGGGATGATAATGAGTGGTGACGATGATGATGATGCTACAATAATTATATTATATACTGAGAAACCCTTCATATAGTGGCCTTCATATAAAATACTACTAAACTGTAGCCTGTGCCTCCGCCTGTGAAGAATTTGTCCATCGCTATCCCGCGGGAAGTATCCAATTTGCTGTAATAAAATTGACCCATGACCCAGGGTCTCAAACTATCTCCTCTGCATACTAAATTCCTTCTAATCGATTTAGCAGTTTAAGCGTGAGGTGGGAACAGACAGAGAGAGTTACATTCGCGTAACTGACGCATTTAACCGTGTTCTTAAATATCCACACAGTTCAGTGCTAATCATCAATTTCTCATAGTGCTGAATAAACTTACAATGCTATAACAATTACTTTAGTTACGCAATATTCCAGCATCGCCAATGACAATATTATCTTGTAACACTGTATGTCATTTTTGCTGAGGTTTAAACAGTGGTGTCTTGATTTCGTACTGTCGGTACAGTACTGCGGCATAGACTGGTCGATAAGGATTAAGCCGAAAGGTCTGAACTGAATAAACAATGTGACGACCAACACCCTCACGTTCGCATAGCGTTAATGTAAAAACGGACTTCTGTATTATTTATTTAGATGTACGGAATGTTTGTGCTGTAATGTCCGCGTAAGCTTTTGTTCGGGCCCGTAATGCGGTTTAATGTTTTAGTTTGTCTCGAAACTTGCTAGCATTCCCTACGTGCTTAGGCACTTTTACGAGGACTTTGTTTGGACAACCACTTGATCTTGTTGGTTATCAAAGTATCAAGACAGTCTCCAACTGATCGGTGATTGATCGAAACAAACTAAAACAAGATCCAACATGGATCGACCCTCTAAAGGGTGGAACTTGGTGAAGGTCGCTGGAATGCATAAGTGCGAGCAGCACAAGATCTGTCATTGCGGCATTTTTCGGGGATGCCTATGTCCAATAGTGGACGTCATTCGGATGACGATGATATTGATAATGATGATGAACTAAAGAATGATTTTTACTACGCTAACCTTTACCCAGTAGCACACTTATAAGCTGGTCATTGCGATGCGATATTAAACTTAGAAGTCCTGTTTTAGATTGTCCCCTAATATATATAATATAATATATATATTTTAACCCTAACGTTATTTCAACAGTGATTCGGAATATTTTAGTAGGTGATAGAGTTAGTACCTAATATAACTGAACAGCTGTGTTTTTTCAGAATTTCTTTAATTTATATTTCCGTGCATTACCTGTTTAAAGTTTCATCATCATGCCAGCCAAAAGACGTCCACTGCTAGACAAAGGCTTCTCCCAAAGAGTTCCATAACGATCGCTCCTGCGCTGCCTACACCCAAGTAGTTCCTACGACCTTGAAGTGTACCGAAATGAACCAAAAATTCCGATTAATATTCTTCACAGGAGTGTCCATATTAACCTACCCAACCATCTGCTACAATATTTCAAATTAATTTTTAAACTCCTTGTATAACTATACTGACTTTAGAAAAGATGATCCATAACGAGCCAATTATTCAATGGCAAACACATGCTATCATCTGGATCGCGCAAGTATAGTATGTCGTGTAAATTGGAGATTTACGCATGCAATAAATCAGTCAGGGATCGAGGTAAGCCCGCCGATACGTTACCGAGGTCGACCGCTGTCGCTGCATACACCTTGGTAAAAATACCTATGTACATGTCATCTAATGTTTTGGTCACATTACCTTGAGGGCGTTATCCTACTAATTTTATCAATTTGAGAGTGTAAAATGATTTGCAGACCTTATTGGAGTTAGATACCGTTATGGTTTCTTCTTTTAAAAGTTCTCGAATGACATGTGCAGCGTGGGACGCCCACCAGCAAGATGGGCGGACGATTTGGTAAAGGCCGCAGGTTCAAGGTGGATGCAAGCCTCTTCCAACCGTAATGATTGGGTGTCAATGAGGGAGGCCTATGTCCAGCATTCCTACGTCTGAAATGGTGATGATGGTGATGGTTACTAAACTTTAGCCCTATGGGGTAGTTACCATAGTTACGGCTATTGGAATTGGATTGGTCTATGTTTCAAAACTTATTGTACCAATGGATACTTTTATCGGATTGCCCACGTTTTTATGTTTTTTATTAGACTCTTCTTCATGTGGATTTCATGTGAACCAAAGTTTAGCCTCCGTTAGGTCTAAATATCTTCACCTTACGGTACTCAGGGTCATCATCATCACTATAAATAAAACTAGTTAAATTTTTTGACACTCTAATCGCCATTTTGTGCCATTTTTACGGTTGTTCACAACAAGACGGCAAGTAATTTGCTAAGCAATTAGAGAAATATTTCAGATTATAAAACAGTTAAGTTTTGGTGTATCACTGAAGTTGATCAAAAGAACAGAAATATGGGTAAAAAAGCCCCAATTTTTTTTAGCTTATTCCGTAATAAAGCGCCGCTTGAGTTAGTTGCTAAAAAAAGGTAATACTTGCTTTAAAAAGGTTTACCCACGTTCCGTAGTTTATTAAAATCTACGGGAAAAATTGCGCATTCAAACGAGTATACGCGAATTTTCGTAATGCAAAGTTACAGATAAATGCTATTTACACACATACACATACATACAATCACGCCTCCTTTCCAGCAAAGGGGTCGGCAGAGACTGTTTGTTTCCAACTGTTACGATCCTCAAACACATCTATCGCTTTCACAACATTCATAACTCGCCGGTTTCGGGCGCTCTTGACAGGTCAAGCAAGTCCTTCCTTCAAGCAAGACAATTCAAATCTGATCAGTACTAAAAAAATACTAGTAGTAGTAGCAGCAGTAGTAGTATTAGTAGTAGATAAATACTAGTTTTAATTAATAGACCAAACAATAATTATACACTATTTTGAAACTAATTATGTTATTCTAAGCAAACAGTCCAATGACCCATTTAAATCGCACACGTGGTCTGGTTTGCAGAACAAGGAAGTGCACTCCCCTGCTCATTACGTTTAGAGAGCTCGGTTTAGGCTCACACTTTTACCTATACATATATACACTCGACATACAATACAATATGTTCATACAAAGCCCCTCTTGCATGTAGTAGTAGCGTAATCCAACAAAAATAAATGTTCCTTATTCATAAAATGATGTAAGTTCACAGGTATCAGTTATGTGCACTACTATTTACATAATATAAAAGCCCTTCTTAAGTTTTTTATACCTACAACAGTAATAATATCGCGACTGCGATTACGCCCCACCCCCCTCCCCATTGTTGTGTGTGCCTTGCGCCTTATGCGTCGCCGTGATAGTTAACAGCCGTCATGGTAATCATTTTAACTTCATATCAATTAAGGGAATATTATACGTTGTGCTACACGTGCTTGGTCTGTTTTTGATCATAACTTTAATAACAATTTATTACATTTTATGCTGATTAAAATCAAAATTTACAGCAAAACTAGACAGCAACGCTGCAGGGGCTTATTTTGGCAACTGATTAGTCTGGCCCCGACGGAGTTAATCAGAACTATTGGAAATTCCACTCGCATAATTAGGCGGCTGATGTTTCTGTGTGTTTGCTAATTCATTTCATTACTGTTTTTAGGGTGACTTGGCCAAAAAGTGTCAAGCAACCCTTTACAGAGGTTTCTCTGTCTGTTCGTTTGTCAGTCCTCCTGCCACAGGCTTAGTGGGTGTGACAGACGCGCTGCTGCTGTATGAGCAAAATAAATGCTCATGTCATAACCTAAAACTAAATTTTTGCTTTCAGTAATTATACAAGGGCACTGTTTTTAATGATTCATGGTTGTCTGTTTTTTACCGGATACATTTTGGTGAGTTTGCGCAGGAACTATATGATTTAATTAATCCATCTCCATTTTGCCAACGGACATCCAGGCGGGGGAAGCGCCTTCATCTTTATGTGGTTAGTAATAAATTGGTCTGCACGAAGCGTTTCGATTTAATTTTCATCAGGTGAGATAGTGGTCAATCACGGATCAGTTATACGTAAAAAAAGACAAACTTGCCTGAAATACCTATCAAAAGTTGATTACATTGAAAACTCACAAAACAACCGAAAAACATGGTTTGAACGCAGCGGAATTACACACAACACGCTTAATGTTCGTATTTCGCCCATTATTATAGTTGTCCTTTCCTTCAACATCACTTTGAGATCAGAGTTTCATTTTCGACTCGCTAATAGCATATCTATGTACATGTTTTATTAAATAAAATATAATTGGCATCCCGTAGCTAATAATATCTTATTTGTATCTACTTACTGCCTGAGTTATTCTATATATTTGATGTTGGACTCATGCTCACAGAAGTTATGATACGTTGAAGTTTGCCATCAAGCGTGATCGTGGTCAAATGCAAGACTAGTTAAAAAAAAATGTGGTCAACCTAGAGATTCTTCTAGACATCGGGTAGGTATAAAGGCCCTTCGAACTACTTTTCTGTTTGTATATTCCGTGGTCACAATACAGGGAACCCACGATCCTAAATCACGATCCTGCTACAATCGGGTCAGCAGGCCGCGCGAAACAAAATCAGAGGCATGTACGTTTTTGAAATCGGATATGTGGATTTATTACAGTTGGTTGATTCGGTTTGTTTATTGCATTCGTGATCAAAATAATTATTTAGGTTTGGGCAGTTATAATTTCGTGGAATAATCAAAGATCTGGAGGAAATGAGGCGAGGGTGGCGACGTAACGGTTCATGTTTAACTGTTCTCAATAAGTCCGTGTAAAAAATACAACAGCGAAATAAAGTGTTTGTTCATGATGTTCATGGCGCTGCAACATGTTTGATGAAAATTCGCATTAATAGAGAGAGCGAGGTTACGTTATGTTAAGTTTGCATCGGCCCGAAGGGCCAAAAACACAGAGAAGAAGGAGCTCCGCCTGAGCGGAGCTTCGTCGACACTGTTTCTGTATCAATTTAAATTGGGAATTATGTATGCACAAAGCTCGAAAACATTACAACTTAAAATTGTTTTATAACACTATTGTTGTTATGTATTATAAAACTAACTGAAGGCATCGGTAAAAACCACTTTTGCCTGATTTTTGCAACTAAAAGTGGTTTTGACCGGTTATGAGTTCGATACACAGGAAAAAATACATTTAGAAGGAACAACAAATAAAAAAACATCGAATAGTATAAATTATATAAAATAAGTTGGTTTGTACATCGAGAAATAAAATAGACTGCTTTAATTTCGAATGATTCACATTTTTTTAATCATACCCGTGATTATGACTCTATTAGCTGAATTGAAATAGCGGGAGCTCATTAAAGGCTACCGCGGTCTACGAGCCTTTGAAAATATGTCTGACAAGCCACTTTATTTCTACAGGGAGAAATTGCGGGTACCTAGCAGTTGGTAAAAAGTATTTGCGACTATTATACAGATTGGTAAACATTTTGCAGAAACAAGGTAAAAAGTTACATCTTTTACGTTACGTTTATGTGACTTACGATAGTTCATTACAAAAAATAGGAATTTTGGCACCAAAATAAAGACTCCAAGAATTGGAACAAGCGTATTTTGCTAACTCGTATAATTCACAGATTTACTTAAGTACTTATCAAGTTATTACGCACCTACCGTTATTAACATTCAATTTATGAACTATGTAAAACCACGCACGCGTGGTCACGAAGTAATAAAGTAACATTTCATAGATCCCCTAAGTAACGCCGGATTCGATTAATTATTGAATTTCTTTTGTATGCATTGAACTTACTGAAACTTTTTTCAACCAGCTTAAGGTCAACGACACTGTGATATGAGAACTAGAAACAAATCAATAGCAAAACAAAGAAATGAAGCCTTCCATCGGACTAATAAGGGCGTTCGCCTGAACATAATCACTCACAGCACGGCTTTGCTAACTCAAAAGAGCGTATCGTCATAGGAAACTTACCGGCAGTTACGTCCTTTTGTGGAAAGAGAGTAGAGTAGGCATACTAAAGTAGCATTAGCTTTTTGTTTCACTTTGTTAATGTCAGCGTTTTTATGTTTATGAATCTATGTAAATAATTGAAAAGCGTGACAAAAGCTGAATTGAATGTACGTTATCGATTTAACGTTCACGTTTACAGGACAGTCTCGAAAATGCAGGAGAGTTCTATAAAGTTTCCAGAGAATTTCACCAAAATTGAATGCAAGGTTCCATTCAATAAGTTTCCTGTGGTAATTTCTCATAAATATAAGAATGTTTTATTTCAATTCTATAGTTATTTATTTTAATAACGGTAGTACCTAAATATTCAATGATACTTTATTTTTAATTACTTTTTAGTTAGGAATTTGTAAAATCAAGTACTTAACCCATTATAGACTGAATTTTTTTTAGGTGTTCGGTTTTTATAGTAATTTAGTATATTGTTTATTAGAGTATACTTGACAATATTTGGATATTAAAAAATTTTTGTAGTGGTAGAGCCATGTTGTAGCTAGCCGCTGCATCACGAATGGGCCGGCTCGTCCGGGGCAGTACCACCCTCTCACAGAACACCGGCGTGAAGCAGCAGTAATCCTGCTTGCGTTTCGTACGGTCAGTGAGAGTGCCGGGGGCCCAATACCTCACCCCTTCCCTCTCCCCCTCCCTCTCCCCCTTCCCCTATTCCCTCTCCTTTAGGGCCGACAACGCACTGGCATCGTGTAAAGCGCTGCGGGTGTCTATGGACAGTGGTGTTCATTTAACATCAGGTGACCCACTAGTTCGTTTGTCTGGCCTATCTAACATAATAAAAAAAAAAAAAAAAAAAAATCGGTGTGACCTTCGGTTTTTAAAAAAACGCTGGTACCATATGGGACCGCTAGGCTCTTACTAAGTAAAGATGTGAAATTATTATGGAATGAATAGGATACTACAGATTTGTATATTTCTATTTATTTTAAAATCAACCTTCAGAATAAGATAGGTGCCTACTTTAGATATGTTTGATCATATTTACCTATTTAATAAATTTGTCCCCAGGATGTCAAAAAAAAACTAAATTTGCTTCACATGAAGTTTGTAGGCGCATGCAGGATATAATCCTACAAATTTATCATTTATCACATTTCCAGCATTTCAGTCTCGACCGAACTTGAACATTTTTTTTGTTGCTCTAAAAGTTTTTTTTGAGGCTCAAGGTCCCCATTGTACTTCAAAATCGCTAATGTCTCGTGTATACTGCATCTAAAATAAAGCACAATTTTATAAATACAATACAATTATGATTATTAAATAATACTGCATTGTAACTATCCAATATAATGTTAAATTATTATCACTTTTCTATTAAAAATTAAAACTACGGAAAAAGACTTTATTCAAAAAATCGCACGGGAAACGGCTAGCGATCCCGTACGGTATCGCGGTAACGGTTTTGCAGTAACATTGGTTGTTAATCGGTTACTAAACAACATATTAGGACTTACTTGAACGGCGAGAAAAAATTTCCGCCAAATTTTCAATGCACTATTTTTGACCTTCAATTACACTCAACTAATGCCGATAAGTACGGTTTTAGGTAAACTGTTGCCAGCATTGATGTCTCCTACATCAAATTCCACCAATCAGACCTCGTCTAACGCGCCGCAAGTTGTCCAAATTTCGCCAACTATCACTATCAAATAAATGGTCCCATACGGTAAGTTAAATTTGTTCTTAATATGGTAATTGTATTGTTTTCTTTTGTTATATTATATCATATTATATCATATGCAGTCTGTTGAAAGAACTTAATAAAGCGCGTTTTTGTGGGCTCTTAACATGATGTTTCCTAAATAGCTACTTATCTGAGAATTTTCCATATAAAGTAAAATCCGCAACTTAGGAATCTTCTTCTCGATACAATGTCAAAATAAAAATAACGTTGGAGTTTAGTACCAACTGCATCGACAACGTAAAATAATGTGGCAATTCCTTTCAGTAAAAAAAAATAGTGACCCGCTTAGTCGTATTTTAAAAGAACCATTTGGGACACACCTTGAGCTTGAGGTTCATCTGTGGGGTAGATGCATTAATAAAATATCGTGAATGAAATTTGTAAAAATCACCACCTATTTATTAATCATAAATACTTCAAGTTAGGGGCGTAAAATTAGTTAAGCTTTTTTTGTTCAAAGTTAACTGACTTAAAATAGAAACGTTATAAAAAGCTACAACTTTACATTAAAATTTCAACAATGTAAGATCCGCAAACAATCTAATGCTCCCACGAATTTCTCCAATCACGAAAATTTAATTACAGCTAAACGCAGAGTAAACTTTATGTAGTAGATAACTCAACAGTAGGTTTTTCTTAAACAAGGGATCTTGATCCAATTAGCGAACTCTCGGAGAGCCAAGTCACAAAAAGGCAGTGTTTGACAAAGATTAGTTAAATAAAGACAGTACAAGGATTTTAATTATTTTCAACTCGCGACACAAAATGGAGGTGTATTATTTATTAACGTTTGTATTGTATTGTCTGGGTCCGCGAGGGAACTAACGTGGGGCATACTGAAAGTTTCTGGAACTGGCCACTTATAAAAAGAAAATTAAAAAAGCAATAACAGGATTTGAAAAAATAACTGTCTGGCAGTATATTACTTTTTAATTTACGAGACTGTCGTTTGTTTTTTCATCGTGGTGTTGGATTGAAATTTGTGTGTCGCTGTTGCAATGAATTTAAGTCGTGAAAATTTTCAATCCGTGATTTTTTACGACTTCCGATGTGGATTAAGTCAGCAAGAGAGTTGTCAAAGACTTCTATTAGCATTTGGTGATGAAGCCCCATGTCGTAGCTCTGTCTATTCGTGGTTTAGTGAGTTTAGACGAGGACGTGACCATCTCCATGACGATGAACGTGAAGGCCGGCCAGCAACTGCGGTTACCGATATTAATATTAATACTGTACGACAACTAATTGAAACTGACAAAAAAATTACATGTCAGCAAATTTGTACTACCTTAGGAATTGGAATGAGCCAGGTCCAAAAGATATTGCATTTGCATCTGAAGGTTCGGAAACTTTGCACCCGATGGATACCGCATGATTTATCGGAAGACCAGAAACGACTGCGTGTAGAGTGGTGCCGCAAAATGATAAAAAAATTTGACGGAAGACAATCAATGGCTGTATATAACATCGTGACAGGTGACGAAACCTGGGTATACTGCTTTGAACCGGAAAGAAAAAGTCAATCGGCTGAATGGGTCTTTCCTTTTGAAGAATTGCCGACGAAAGTAAAAAAGAGTCGAAGCACAGGTAAGAAAATGGTTGCTTCGTTTTTCGGCAAATCGAGACATTACACCACTGTGTCACTTGAAAACCAAAAGACAGTAACTGCAGATTGGTATGTGAACACGTGCTTGCCCAAAGTGTTTGAAAAAATTCGTGAAAAGCGTCCCCGTAGCAAAATAGTCCTTCATCACGACAACGCGTCGGCACATTCCGCTAAAGCAACGAATGCGTATTTGGAGGCCTCAAATGTAGAATTAATGACTCATCCGCCATACAGCCCTGATCTTGCACCATGCGATTTCTTTTTGTTCCCAAAGATTAAAGATAAACTTAGAGGTTTACGGTTTACAAGTCCGGAAATGGCAGTGAATGCTT
This sequence comes from Archips xylosteana, assembly GCA_947563465.1. Classification (NCBI taxonomy): domain Eukaryota; kingdom Metazoa; phylum Arthropoda; class Insecta; order Lepidoptera; family Tortricidae; genus Archips; species Archips xylosteana. The sequence goes on along the minus strand of OX387352.1, from coordinate 16,680,216 downwards.
TCCACGAGGCCATCGAAGAAGTCCCTAAGGAAGACTGGACCAACTGCTTTTCACAATGGTTCCAGCGAATGCAAAAGTGTGTAAATAGGGAGGGTATATACCTTGAAAAACAATAAATGTGTCATAACTATAATGCGTAGTCTTGTTTTTTAGAATCCAGAAACTTTCAGTATGACCTAAGTATAATGGCCCAAGCCCTCGCATTTTGAGAGGAGGTCACAGATAGCACAGGCCCTACGATGGGACATTATGTTGGCTAGGATGATGACAAACGTTCATATTTCTGTACATGAGTGCTTATGTAGCGGCGTGTCGTTGTCTAGCATTTGAGACATTTGCTAGGTATAACAACTTATATTTTATGAATCGAATGAATCTTTTAAACGCATCCCGTATTCAAACTCGCTTTTAAGCCCAGGGAATAATGTAATCGATTATTTTATTAAACTCGCTTTAACCGATGTTCAATTAAGTATCAAATTCAAGATAATACAGAAAACGTTCGCTTATGTTAAAAGACAGATTTTTTGTTTCATCTTTTTTATCCAGGAGAATTAAACATTATGTTCGAAGAAATCGGATTCAATTTCCTTCTATAAACATGGCTATTTTAGCTAGTATTTTAGCAAAAACACATTTTTACTAAACTGGCTACATACGCTTCTTCTCTAATAATTATTCTTTGTGAAAATGAGACAATCGTCTTCGAGAATCGGCTGGAACATCAATTATTCAAGAACAGTTCATTTGGGATGTTGCTTTTGCGTCGCTTGCATTCATCGCTCGAGGCCGGGCTGTCTTAAGTAACTCAATAGAATACCTACACGTCAAATCTATCATGATTAGGTCCTGTTAAGTTTATACAAATTTGCTTGGGGATAATATGGTTTTGAAATTTTGATAGCCTAGTTAATACGTGTGTTCATTAAAGCCCTGAATATGTACCAGACCTCTATATTGTTGAATTTATAATATTAAATTCAATGTGACCTTTTCTCCGTAAGCTTACCCTTAGAATCATAGAGGTGCAGTAAAAAGGGATTTTTGGAATTTCTCGCGGGTTAGAGATCGGCACGTGACTACAAATTTTATTTAGGCGTGGAAGAAGTCTCGGGCGAAATTTAGTTTTAAATATCGCACAAGCTTCATTAGTTCCATGACAAAGTCATATACGTTACGCAATAAATCAGTTAATCAACTGATCGCTAAACTTGTTTCACAGACAGCTCATCGAACACGCTGACAGTTGTTCGATAATTGAACGGGGAACAATTAGCCGTGGAGTGGTTAATATCCGCTCGCAGGGTTGCTGCGTTCTGATTGGTTAAGTTGAAAGGATTTGCTTGACGGCGGCGTCGCGAGGTGCGATGCCTCTCGTGGGCCTTATATGCGGGGATGTCAGGAAATTGAAGAACCATTTTTAGAAATATAGTGTAATTTATACAAGTTGTTCCCAAACTCAACGATAACCAGGCGAGAGGCTAAAGTTATAATATAATAGTTCTGAAAAAAATGAGGAAAAATCCATGTCACTTAATTAAACGATAATAGATATTTTTCTGAAAATATCTCATATTTAAAAGTGGCTTTATTTCTTCTTATTATCGTTTAACTAAGTGACATGGTTTTTTCTTCTCATTTTTTCCAGAAGTGGCATAACTTAACCTTTCGCCTGGTAATATGCAGAACAAAACTGTATTAAAACAAGGGCCCTACTTTATTCAACGGACAACAGGAGTGAAATTTTAATTTGCCGCTGTAACTTATTTTTTCCTATATCAGTCTATTTTATCTCGTTCCGTTATTTAAGTAATATGTCAAACCACGCATAAAATTATTTTTCCACACATGAACAAACAAATAAATTGTTAGAAAGGTTGAGGCTTATGTAAATAACGTTATTTATTAAGCGTAGGTACTTAGCTGTTTGCTTAGCTCGCAGCCCTAAACTAGATTCGGTCCCTAAGCAATCGGGTCTCGGTATTATTGAGTGTAAATCAATTCGGAGATGTAAACCCTGATGAGATGTCTCCTATATTGTCATCGATCCTTTTACGAACCGTATGAACATCCTAGACTCTGTGTTAGAGATCTTGATTTGTATACTCAACAGTATGTCTCATTTACTCACTGATAGATTTAGATATTAGACGCTCGAAATAGGGTACCATAATTTGATATTTCGATACCAGAAGTAAAATCAGCCGTCGCCAGTTTGATCTTTCAAACAGAGGATCGTGGTTTCAAATACTGGGCTCGTACATTATTAGTTTTTCGGATCACATGGGTGAAATTACATTTGTTTACCATGAGCTTTAAGGGTGAAGGAAAACATCGCGAAGAAATCTGTACACGCCTGGGAAGCAGATCAATGGTGTATGTGAAATTCCTAACCCGCACTGGGCTCGCCTGAGTGCAATGGCTGAAATTGTACAATAATTCCTGCAATATTACGTGTTTTATGTTGTTACCAAATAAATAAATTCTAAGTACACAAGTAATTAATTATACATGTTTTTTCTTTTCCTTTCTTCACTTGCTCCTTTATTCATTTCTTTGACAAAACTGAAAAATAAAGCCACAATGTCCATCTGTGACACTTCCTACAATCCTTACATTCATTAAATTCCCAGTGCAACTTAAGATCTTAAAACATTAATTTGAACTGAACAAAAACTCTTGGCGGAGCACGTAACGTCACAAAAAAAGCAATAACCTCCGGTTATCTCAGCAAGAGCTTTAACTTATGCGATTTTTCATAACTTTAAGCGAGCAGATCTGTAGTGACCCGCTCGAAAGTTGCACGTAGGAAGCGTTTGTAAAAAAAGCCCTTTTTCCCATTTAATTTTATGGCGAGGGCGGCAAAGCGTTCGCTTCGCGCATCCTCTGTCCGTCTTTTATTGTTTGTATTTTTTCACAACTCGACGGGGACGTAGTAAAAAAAGAAATATCCATTGTTAACGTTCGGTACATGCCAGCGAAGCGGCTAGTTCACATACGAGGGATTAATCCTTTCGTGTTGAATTGCATTCAATTAAAAAGCGATTAAAGCGATTAAGCCACGTATAGGGTTAAGTTCTGTACTAATCATCATCATCATTTCAGGCGAAAGACGTCCACTGTTGAACATAGGCCTCCCCCAAGGCAAGGGTAGGTCCTGCGCTATCCGCATCCAACGCGTTCCCGCAACCTTAACAAGGTCGTCGCTCTATCTTGTTGGAGGCTGAACGCCACTCGAGAACCTTTCGGCCCCATCGGCCTTTAATTCTACGAGCGATGTGCCCTGCCCACTGCTGCTTAAGTCTAGCAATTCTTCGAGCTACATCTACCTACCTACTAATACGGGTCAAATATTCAATATCAAGGTTTGGTCGACTGTTACCTGTTTTAGCAAAATCGAAGCTATAGACGCCATTTTGAATACGGAATGACTATATTCTTAATGCATCAAGTAATTATTTCGTTTTCTTTAATACTTCAAATTTAAGAAGCATCTGCAAACCAGAGCACTGTGCAAAATTAAACTTCAGATTACAGGAAATAATAGATTCTACTTCAAGTTCATTATCATCATTAGTACAGTAGCTAAAAAACATCTCACGACGATCGGTTTTGTGCTTTATCAGATTGTTTATCCATCTACCTTCTACCACTTACGTATACTTCAATAATTTGTAAAAACAAAGCAAAAATATCACGTTTGGCTTTTCCCGTCACATTTGCAACTGGACGCATTCATTTTAAACCGATGAATTTATGATCTGCTTCCGTTTGAAATGTACGTGATGATCCGAAGAGGTAGGTATCATTAATTTTATAAGCGGAGAAATATACCATTTTTATTTTGATGTTTTTTTATACTTCCCTACGTTAAAATATAAAATAAAATCTTTGTAGGATCACACATATCTCTATCTGTCTATCCGTCTGACACCGTTTATTTGTTTACAATCTACTGGACGGATAAATTGCAATTTGACGCTTGGTGTTTCTGTATCCATTAACCAATAAATAGCATATTTCTAATTTATCTAAATTAAATTCAAACCTTATAATCAAAAGTCTATAGGTACTTTTGATAATGCTGCCCACATATATGTAAGCACGCGTATCTTTCTTTTCTCTCTAAACTATTATCAATACACCCAGAGATATTTCTGGCACGAACGAATATTTAGTTTATCGATATCTTATAAGTGGCATTATATTAATGAGTTACGTTTGAAAATATAGAACAATAATACCAAACCGAATCGATGTTATTGTTATCTCAAACACTAACCACTTGTCGTTCGTGCCAGGAAAATTTCTAGGGTAGGTATTTCTAGGTATCACTTTCGTTTGTGGATCGCCTTCAAGCGTAACTATCGCAAAAGCTTCACAAACGCAAACAGACTGATACACAATGTTAAACATCACAGGACAACAGTTTGTCAGCTCGTGGAGCGTCATAGTTTTGACAGGAGTTTGCTATGTTCACAGCCATAAATTAGACCGTGAAATTCGTTTGGTAATTTAGCGTGCCTGCGAAATTACGGGCTCCATCGTGACTTATTGGAGTAAGCGTCGATTAGCGAAATAGCGGAGATAATACAGCTTACAGACCACCTGCGAGCTTCACGACTTCATCACGCTGGGGTAGGCAGGGAGTATAGGCTACTATCGATAATGGTTCGATCTCGATGTGCTTTTATTTGGTTTGAAAAGCTTAAATACCTACTTACAAAAAAGGTCACTTTGTTTCCTATAATTTCACTCGCATAACCAATGTTTGCCATAAAATACGTAGAACCGTTTTGTTATCAGGACTTTTTGGCATGTCAATCTAATAGATTTTTTTTTTTTTTTTGAATGAGTCGCCAGAGGGGCCAAAGACGCGAAGTCTTTGCTGTTTTTTAACTTTAGGGTAGGAAGAGTGACTTGTGCTCGGGAAAAATCCCTTCGGACGAACTGGGAATGGAGGGCCCAGACAGTGTCCGACTTGCACGGACTAAAAAACCCGGTCACAAGTCCCCTTCTCTATTGATTATTAATACAAAAAACGTGTGCTTTATATTTTGAGGAGGGGAGGGGTAGGGAGGGGACTTAATCTACCCACAGTGTCCTGCCTCAGCCATTTGCTGGAAGGCCGGGAGAGGAGCATGCATTCTCCCGCTGGGCACTGGGGGGTGCTTAGGTCGGTCTTTTATGTTTTTACCCGTTGGTTTATTCCTTGACCGACCCTCGCCCGTTTCTGTACATTTACTTAGAGCTATTGGTTGGGTTGGTGGGATTTCCTGTCATATGCATTTATCTATAACTACGGGCTTCCTTTCTTTTGCCCTGCGATGGAAGGGTGGGTCGGAGATCTTTTGGGCCCATTGTGTGGCTTTGGATGCCATCTTTTGGGTGGGGCTACCCTTTATGCCTGATGGTTTTTTGGCATGCTGTGTGTTTTTTTTGCGCTTGTCTCCTAGCGCTACCCTCTTTTCGTTACCGCTTCCATCGATAGTTTTCCTGCTATAATAATTCGGAGGGATGAGGAGTGCCCCCCGGACGGCTGGACGCCCCAGTGTCTCACAAGGGTCATGTGGAGCCCAGCGGATCCATACCCCAGCCAATGCTGAAGGGCCAGAGAAGAAACTTTTAGTCTCGATTCTCTGTTTAGACTTCCGCCGTTGCTCCCACGAGTTCCCCACCGAAACTACCGGGTGCGTCCTCCGTCCGGAGCTCACCTGTCGTATGGGCGGGAGATGCATATGTCAGGAATTCTTAGATCTAATTATACACTAACCAATATTATACAGAAACTACTATACAATCCAATCAGTAAAAAAGGTTTGACAATTTTTTATATATACTGCAAACAGTGTCTAGGTCCAGGTGAAGCGAAAAGAGAATGGTTTTATAAGGAGGGAATATTGAATGTGTGTGTGTGTGTGTGTGTGTGCTACTTATTTCGAAGACATGCCACGCGAACCACTCTTTCCAGGAACTCTTTAGTGTGGTCTCTGTTCTTTGCCGATCCAAGCAAATCACTCCAGGTCGAGCTATCTTGAGTTACCTTGACTCCGGTTTTTTGCTCTAGCTCGAACCTTTGTGTGTCAAAGCGGGGGCATTCACAAACAATGTGCCAGATGTCCTCGTCTTTAGCCGGGTCACATATGCACGAGGGTGCATCTTTGATTTTGAAACGGTGTAGATAGGCTGCGAATCCTCCGTGCCCGGTAAATGCCTGAACCAAGAAATTTGTGAGTTTGAGTTTTTTTACGATGCTGTTTGCATCTCTCACTTGTGGGAAGAACTTCTTGGTTATTGCACCGGTCCCGGAGGCCTCGTAGCGGATCTGCCATTTTTCGACCGTCTCTAATCTTATTGACCTTTTGACGTAAGATATCGGCACCTCGTCGTAATTCGGAGCGGTCTTTTTCCTAATTGCTGCTTGCTTTGCCAGTTCATCTGCCCTCTCGTTTCCTGGCGTTCCAATATGAGCTCGCAACCAATAGAATTTTATGTCCACTCCTGCCTCCCTCGCTTGTACAGTTTGGGTCTTTATTGCTTGGACTAGTGGGTGCGTCGTGTGTGGCGTTTTGAGTGCCTCCAGCGAGGACTTGGAGTCGCTGAGAATGCTGACGCTTTGCACTCTGTGTTTCATTGCGATCTGCACTGCTCTGAACAGCGCGTACAGCTCGGTTTGATACACTGTGTTGTAAGGTGCTAATTTAAAGGTTGAGTGGCGGATTTCTTTTCCACCTTCCCACCATGTGAGCGCCGCCCCCGTCTTTCCCTCAATTTTGCTACCGTCGGTGTAAATTTGTGGGCCTCCCAGACTGTACCTATCCACCATGTCCTGGTTGTATTCCTCCAGGCTTACATAGTCGATAGACACGGTCTTTGACGGATGTGGTCTCGCCAGAGCGTCTGTCGCATTCTCAATTACCATCCCCGGTGGTAGGTGATCCTCGCTGAAGCCTCTCTTTACCTCGTAGAGTCTTGTCGCCTCGTGAATGCGCAGGTCCAGCGGAAGAGTTCCCGATAGGACCAGCGCCGATGTCAGAGAGACCGTCCTATACGCCTTGCATATCTTCTGGGCGAAACCACGCTGTATTGAGTCGAGCTGATTCCGCACCATCAACTTGCTTGCTGCTTTGTACCAAGCACTTGCAGCGTAAAGGACGATCGGCTCTATCACCGCCACGTAGATGGTCTTTAGGATCTCGCTGTTGAGCCCCCATGACACCTTTGCCGCACATGCTAGCTGCCTGTAAATATTGGTAGCTTTTTGGCACGTTTTCGCCACGTGTGCGTTGAAAGTTAATTTATGGTCAATGGTAAGTCCCAGCAGCTTGATCTCGTCGACAAGCTCCACTTCGGTTCCAGCCATTACGACGCGAATTGGATCCCATTTTAATTTTCTAGTGATGATCATGGCCGCTGTTTTTTGTGGTGCAAATTTGAGTTTGTTGTTAGAACCCCATTCGACAACTTGTTGGAGTGTCCGGTCCGCTCTTGCTTTTATTTCCCCTGAGGTTTTGCCGGAAAACACTAAGGTGACGTCGTCAGCGAAAGCTTGGCAATGAGCATCCGTGCCGTTGAGTTGCTGTAGGAGGTCATCTAGAATGATATTCCAGAATATTGGGCCTCCTATAGAACCTTGGACACATCCCTTTGTCGTCGGCTTTTCGCAGACCTCGCCCGCGTAGTGTACCTTGATCACACGATCCTCAAGGTATGAGCATACCGTGCGATAAAGGTTTTTTGGACAACCTTTTTTCACCAGTTGGGTTTTTAGTTTTGGCCACCAGGCGTTGTCAAAGGCTCCCTCTATGTCTAGTGAGACAAGTAGTACGATGCGTTTCCTCGTTTCTACTTCAGTTCTTATGTATCTCAAGAGGTCATAGAGGGCGTCCTCCGTCGACTTTTGGGGCATAAATCCATACTGACGTTTGTTCAGGGTTGGGAGGATATGCCACTTGATCCTGTTTACAAGCATTTTTTCCAGGATCTTCCCCATCACCGACAAAAGGCCAATCGGTCGGTGTGATTTGGGTTGCGTATAGTCCTCCTTTCCGGGTTTCCGCAGTATACATACGTGTGCTGACTTCCAGGCTTTGGGGAAGTGGGCTAGCTTAAGGCAGGTGTTGGCTAGGCACAGGAACACTTCCCTGTTGCACTGAATTGCAGCTGCACATATGTCTGCGGTGAGCCCGTCCGCACCAGGCGCCTTTTTCGGGTTCATACTCTTGACGACCGCTTCCAGTTCAACTTGTGTGAATGGAGGATCTTCGTCTGTGAGGTTTTGCTCCATTATTGAGGCGTCTCCCTCCGTATCTTCCCTGGTGCGCCTGTGATGGTCGGACTCACCTTCCTGGCGGTCGTCCGGATAAAAGCATTGAGCTAGTCGTTGGGCCGACTGTTTTGGTGTTAAGGTGTGCCCCTGTTCGTCCCTGAGCAGCGTGTCTTCGTGACGTCTAGCTGTTTTCCGGATTACACGGTAGATTCCGTCCCACATTGTCTCCCTGTCCTGCGTGGAACAGAATTCCTTCCAGCTAGTCGTCTGAGCCTCCGCCGCTTTGGTCGCATAGTCTTCCTTTGCCTGCTGGTATTGGTCGACTACGAACTGCCTTCTGTTTGGGGCTGCGTTTTTTATTCGCCTTTTGCGTCTTAACACCTCTTTTTGGAGTCGGTCCAATTCTTCGGACCACCACGGCGGTTTCCGTTTTGCCTTTTGAGCTCCGGACCTTGGAATACTTTCCTCGCATGCTTTTGAGACTGCACCGATGTAGGTATTTACCACCTTTTCCATCTCTGCTGCATCTCTCACGTTGCTTATGGAGTCTTCTGTGAGGTCTTTTTCTAGGAGCTCTTTGGACAAGACGCGACTGAATTTGGTCCAGTCAGCCTTTTTAATGTTGTAAACCCTGGTTGTTTGTTTGGGTACTGGCTTTGGGCGAGTCTGGCTGCACACTGCAAATCTTATGGTGTTGTGGTCTGATGTAGTTACATCTCTGTCTACTTTCCAATCTTGGATTCTTGACAGAATGTTCTCGCTACATGCCGTTACATCTACTATGCTTGTGTAAAGCTTTCCTCCCCGATACGTCTCAAAAGTGGGCGTGTTTCCGACATTCAAGACGTGCAAATCCACCTCATTGAGGAAGCTGTTGTACGCTACCCCTCTGTGGTTCTCCGATCTGCTACCCCACCAGTAACTCCAGGCGTTCACATCACCTCCAACTATGTAGCTGTCTGCACCCAATCCAAGCATTATCTCCTTTGTTTTGGCAATGTATTCTTCTATGTCTTGGTCTGGCTCGAAATAAACCGAGATTACTCCAATTGACATTTTGCCAAACTTCAGGAGAGCCACCGCGATGTTCTCCGTCACCAGTTGTGGGTCGTGTTGGACTTGGACCCGGTCGCCTGAGATCACTATTGCCGATTTAACGGGCTTCATGCGGTTGAGTGTGCACTGTACCACTTTGAAGCCCGGCTGCGCCACCATCTCCCCTCTCCCGCCCACGTACGGCTCCTGTAGCAGTGCTACTTCGCAGTTACCTTTCTGCATGGCTTGGTGAATTTCTACTGTCACCAGTCTCGACCTTTGCAGATTGGCTTGCAGGAACCGTGTCTCATGACGTGTGGCTGGAGCGGGAGGGGGCGGCTTTGCTGTTTGTGCCGGCACCACCGTATCAACAAAAATAGGCTACTTTGGACCTTGCTATAGTGTCCCACTTTTTACGTTCCCTGCACTCGGGGCTGAACGCCTCGTGCTGTGCCTCAGTGTGGTTTCTGCCTGCCCTGGTGCAGTTTATGCACGTAGATTTTTCCTCCGGACAATTCCCTGGTCCGTGGCAGTTCAGGCAGAACCGACAATTGGTGTCCGCTTCCTTGCACAATGCTCTCGTGTGGCCGTAGGCCAGGCACTTAGTGCACTGTACTAGGGGCGACTGATCCTCCACCCTCACCCTCTGGAAGCCTATGTAGACCTTCTCGGCCTCCACAAACCTCTTCCAGACAGCGGGCGGAAGCTCAAACACCGGGTGACAGCACAGGGGGTTTCTCGCTTTTTTGCGGTATTTCAGCTTTAGTTCAGAGGGCTCGATTTTTAGGCCCCCTAGAAGATGGCGATTCTGCGAAAGCAACATCTGCGCTAAGTCCTCGTCCTTGTGATAGCTGAGGACATCTCTTATGCAGATCAGAGGTTTTTTCATCTGCGGATATTCCGCATTAAGTTTTCCCTCTGCTGCTTTTTTCAAGAGCTCGAGATCCTGCTTGCTAGCACAGTTTACCACCACCTTCTGGTTTTTGGCTTTTCTTACCCTCTCAAACCTTACTCCTGTGCTCTGAACATTCAGAACTCTACCCAGTTCCTGTAGGACACCTTCGCTGGTCTTGTTGGGGTCCTTTGACGACATGATGACAGTGTGCGTGTTGTCATGATGAGGGGCTCTTTTTGGTGCTTTAAGTTTTTGGGCGTACGTTTCCGGCCCGTGCTGTTTTTGTTGCACGACTTCCCTGTTGACCTCATCGATCGAGTTTTTCAACTCGGCCAATGCCAACTCTGTGTGCAGGGTCGATGTCGGGGCTGAGGCTTTTCTCCTTTCCATTCGGACCTCCTCTGTTAGGGTCCTTACGTCCGAACTCATAGCCTCTAGCTTTTCCCCGAACTCGGTTACACCCTGTTCTGGATTTGGTCTCGTGGGCTCCGTGTCGTGCCGGCTTTTTAGCTCCTCTGTGGTGCTGGTTAGGAGGTCAATCTTTTGGGTCAATGTTTTTATGGCATCACTCAGCCCTGTGTCTTGGGGTGTTATTTCGGACGTCTCTTTGACCGCCGGCAAGAGGCCCTCAATGGTTAGAGGGATCTTCGCCGTCGCGTTGGCCAGCTTGTCCAAGGTCTTCCTTATCTCGTCTAGTTGGTTCGAAACCCGGGTGACCTGGACATGCAGCCGTAGGACGTCCTCTTCCACCCTTCTGACCTGGGCGCTGTCCTGGGAGTCCGTTTTTTGACCCATCTTATTGATTGTAGTTTTGACCTGTTCGATTGAGGTTCTAATTTCCCCGATTGTGTGGAATGGGGATGCCGTTTCGTAGCCGAGCCAGTTACGTACGTTGTCCGTTTGTTTGGAGGTCCTTTCAGAGACCTCCATGAGGTGTTCCAGGCCTGTTACCACCTTTTCCCTTACCTCAGCCATTTCCTTCGCATGCAACCTCTCCAGTCGGACTATCTCTTGCGCGTTCCTTGCTCTTTCCCGCTCGAGATTGTATTTGTGTCTCGACCGTGAGTCTGACAGCGACAGAGCGGTCTCATACAGGGTCTGCAAGCAATCCAAACACTTCACCTTGCACTCCCTCTTTATGTTGCCGGCCAGTTCTAGGGCGGTTTTCCCCTCCTGGAGCATCGTGTTGGCCAGTTTCGTCGCGTGGTCCATCTCTACTCCTGACCCTCTGCGGTTTGGCCCCATGAGGAAGCTCATCCTGGATGAGGATGCTCTCGGGGGCGTGGAGAGGTCCGAGACGTCTGACATGTCTCCCTCGTCAGTCCCCGGGCTGGTTTGGCAACCGTGCGCTCCCACGAGGGACTCAAGTTTCTCCATGTTCGCAACTGTGTCCGGATCCAGAGGGGGGGTGGTTATTGTTGGGTCCTTCTCCGCTGCTGCTACAGTTTCTTTATGAAGGACTGTCTCCCTGAGGGATTTACCAACTCTTGGCTTGCGTGCTGGCCCTGTCTGAGACCTGCAGGGGGCCGACTTGGGTTTAATTGGGTTGGTCTTGGGTGGCATTATGTGTTAATTTAAAATTTAGGCTTTTTACAGAGACAACCAGACTAAATTGCTCCCGGAAGACCCTTGACTCCCTTGAGACTGTACGTATAGAGGGGTCCTCTTAATTGGTTGTTCTTACCGGCTAACTGTCAAAGTCGAATTTTGATTGTGACAGATCCGGCGTTCCGAACGCTCGGATTTGGTGCGGCTCGCACTTGACCGTCAGCTGTCAACGTCAACGTTGTCGGGTGTCAATGGCGATTTTTGAGTTTGACAGTTGAATTGACTTTGACAGTTGGATACGTACGTGGAGTGGTTATACTGGCTTGCCTGACGTGTTGCTTTTGACATATGGTGTAACGTATGGTGGTTTATTTACGTTTTTCAATGCTTTATTATATTGTGTTGGGATATGGAAAGGGGTGTTTAAGGGTACAAATTGATGGGAGTTATAGATTACAGTAGGTAAGTTTAATAAATATTCTAAATAAAGAACGAAAGAATAAAGATCAGGTGCGGTTAGTTCGAAAGAGTTTAGGTAAGTCCTTAAATAGAATAAATGTTGTAAATAGAGTTATCATGACAATACCGAACACATAACCTATTTTATGTACATCCACAGTTGAAAAATGGTTACATTTATTTCATGGCACATCCTTGATCAACCAACCTGTATTTTCCAACCTCCGCTGTCAATTACACTGGATTAAGCCATACCGACATTCTACGGTGTAATAGATAAATCATCCGGTTAGTCCACGCTGTTTAGTGGCAAACATTGATTATTAAAAGTGCCGCTTGCGCAGATTTACGGCGCATTCAATGCATTAGCATTTACTCTGGACCACCAGAGAGATCAAGAATGTAATTACACGGCACTTGTAAACCGGTACCATACGTTTTCAAAAAGTTAACTTAGCAACCTGTAACCTTTGTCAATGCTTATGCTATTTTTGTGTACACCTAGTTTTCCAATTGAAGTATGTTTTATGTAGTTTTGACAAATTATCGCAAAACAATCGCATCACGGTAAGAGAATAAGATTAATACACTTTACACAGCGAGACGATAACCAAAGTACATACTCACTACGCCACAGAAATAAATTAAATTAGCCACCATCCCTCCTCAAACTACACTCTCACGGAACCTACGCTATATCAGTAAAAATATATAATAAACTACCTACCCAAATAAAAATAGAAACAAAAGATAAAAAATTTATAAGAATGTTAAAAGATTTCTTACTCCAAAAATGCTACTACACTATTTTAAACGAATATCTAGAAGAATAAGTAATATTTTTAATTATTGTCATGTTATGTATTTAGTCAAAGGATGATTTTCTTACAATGTGCCACAAGTTATTAGTTTGTAATTTAAAGTTGTTTGAAATTTTTTATGTAATTGTTCGAAATTGTTTATTAGTTTATAATGAAAAAAAATATTTTTGTTTTTTAATAATTTTATTTTTGTTTAAAGTGTCACTTACACGGACATTAACATTACGTGTTGTATAGATAAGTACAAACTAATGTACTTATAAATTTAGTTTAAAAGTTATATGTACTGAAATATGTACTATCGCCCCAAGCGCCAGATAACCACCTTAAAGGCCCAGTTTGCGTGCAGTGGCTAGACATCTGTCCAGACTGTCCATAACAATCCATAGCAATAAACATCAACGGCTGCAAGCAAATTTGTTTTGAAAATGGGTATCTGACGTCTGGGGCGATGGTACCTACTGCTTAATTTTAAGTTTAATTGCTACGCGCCAAAACAGGGCATCATTTTTGTACAATTTTTTGTAAGAAATGTTGCGATTTAATAAATACTGAAATACTAATAGAATCGTATTTAATTGTGTACAGTACTATTTTTTTTATATTTTTCATTATTATTGTTGTGATTTTTTGACGTAATGTGTTTGTAAATATTGTCTTTATTTAACTGTTAAATACAAATGCAGCGTACTGTACACAATATTTCACAGACATTTTCACCATAAAGAGGGTTCGGGATGGTTCTTAATCCATTTATTGACCATTTTTAATTCCACCATAAATACGGTGGTTTATTTTAAATAAAATTACTTTGGCAAAACTATGACAGAAAAATGCAACTTAAAAAGGTCAAATGTTAATCGCGGTGATGTCTGCTTTAGATACTCATCATAATCTTAGGTACACTAAAGTATTACCATGACTTATCCATAGTCACATCAATTTGCTACACTGGTGTGACTATGATCCATTTTATTTATCCGTAAATGCGGGGCTCCTATTTCTGGGCGGTTTGCCCTTTGGGCAGAAGAAACTACCTGACTAACCTCTGAACCTAACTTCTGAACTGAATTATGGTTGGGGGGTGCATTGGTGTGACCATGGGTCGGATAAAATAAACGGTAGTCACACCAGTGTGACTACGGATAAATAAAATTAACCATAGTCACACCAGTGCAGTAAATTGGTGTCACTTCGGATCGGTCGCTAGTATTACGACTCTATTGAATCCTGTCCTATTTACGTATTTGTTTTTGCGATGACCTGTTGAGCTATATTTATGAACTGAACTAAACTATATTTATGAGTTGTCAAAACGCAATTCTCCGCAAATGTTGTATGACAACAGTAGACTGCAACGTCACTTATATGCTAGCTCTATCGACTAACTATTTATTTGTTTCAAAGCAACTAAAATCTAATGTTACAGTTACTTAGTTTTCAAGCCTTCATTTCGGCTTAGTTTGCATTAGAAATACCTCTACAAAAATCATTTACAATTATACAGTTTGGCGTGTAAAAAGTTTACAGTAACTTTTTTAAAGCACAACGTTCACTTGGACAATGCGATTTTGCAGACGAAGTTAACGTGTTATACTGAATGCGCTCTTTATAAATTCTTGTTTAAAATCAATAATATTATTATCCCCTGGAATTTATTACCGGGATAATAAAGTGCCCTACGTCTCAATCTAGATCTTTGTAAGTGAAGTTTCATCTTAATTGCGTGATTGTGTAACAAACATCCAAACATTTTCACTAGCTTTGTCATTCATAATTATGTACTTAATAAGAGATAACAGTTCCGTTTTAGAATTAATGCCCGATTAAGTCAACTTACCTAATTGAAGAAAATTGAGTGCTCGTCGCTTTAGTTATTAAATTATCATTATGGATACGAAAAGCCGAGAAAATATGCTTGAAACTTACCTAGTGGAAAAGTTATATATGTTCAATTAAGGCTTTTACTTGTCAGTAAAAGTCAGGCCAACAATTTTCTAAACATATTTATGACGAAGTATAACCGCGGTCATTACAAGCATAACAAATTGTAATAATAATAGGTAAGTACTTTACCCTCCTTGCTCTATATAGGTACTAGACGTTTTCATAATACATTAGGAACATTTGAGAAGAATTTATAAATTTATTATTGCTTAAACCTGTCTAAGTACCTGAGGTTAAAATATGCTTTGCCACGTATGTTCTTCAACGTCAATTGTTGTGTCTCTATTGAACATTATCGTATTAACATCGACAACTAACAACGTGTTTGCGAACAGTCGTTTGTAGGTGTTTCGAGAGCTGCTAAAAACTTTTGAGCAAGTTTTTTGAAAAAAAGCCGTGTTGGCCTAGCGGTTTGATCTATGGCATTTGGTCGTGGGTTCAAATCCGACCTTTCGCGGTCGTGGGTGAGCAAAGGAATTGTTTAGTTCATTGATATGAACCTCCGCAAAGTATAGCCTGATTCAATAAATTGTTTAAATGACACGGATTGTCTTATTTTTCCAGAACTGGTATAACTTAGCATCTCGCCTGGTACCAGGTTATGGGACACCCTATATATGATTAGTGTATTAGTGTATATTAGACTGTATTTAAGTGTACCTACCTTAAACTGTACAGGTATCTAAGACTAAGAAGTCTAACAAGTTTACATACAAAAAACTCTTACGTTATTGATATACATATTTACGACAATTATTTGTTATTACTTTGGGTAACTAATTAATACTCAAGCTGCCGTCAACACATTAGGCGCGGGTTGCGTCGTAAAATGATCTATCTTTGTGAGTTTTCCGGTTATAAACGACTGAGAATTCAGCGTCATTTTTTTTACGTTTACGGTCGGTTGTGATATTCATGACATATTTTTGTTAAGAATTGCTTATTTGGTCGCAATTTGGGGATTCGGTTTCCTTAAAGTTGCGGCTGATGGGTGTCTTTTGAGATCACATTTGTTGTGTTCAAAAAGGTTTAATGTTCGCATTGTAGTGTTGCCTATCGACAAGCCAATATCGATAGATTATAGAAAATCAATCGAAAGTTAAGGCAAAACCAATAGTATCGCTATATATAGTGCTTGATAGCAATACTATACTATAGATGATGGCAATACAATTTATAAAATCGATAGTATTGCCAAATCAGGTAGACATAACCAAATACTGAAACTATCGATGTTACTGAAAATTCGATACTATCGAAGGAACAAAACTATCGATGCAATTGTTGTCACTATTGGATGATTTTACAATACTATCTTTACTATCTATTCTATTGGATATTAAAGTACCGTACTATCGATAGTATTGCTATTATCAATAACATTGCTTATAAAGCACTATCGATGCTATCGATACTATTGACACGAGGTGATGCTATACTATTGATATGAGGCCATCCATAAATTACATCACACATTTAGGGGGAGGGGGGGGGGGGGTTAGTCTAGCGATCTGTGACACTAGAACAAAATAATGGCGATTTTCATAGTAATAAGTGTGACAAGGGGGGTACGGTCCAAATTGATCGAAATTGCTGTGACGTAATTTATGGATGGCCCCTATCCTGAATAGTTTTCGATGTCAACTATCGATAGTCAAACTACCGATAGTTCTGGAACACTGTCACATTGTGCGATTGTGAAGTCTTCGTGGTAACTTAGTGGTTTGACCGGCCTTATAAGCAGAGAGTCGTGGATTTGAGCCCAGTGAAGCAAAGCTCATGGTAAATTGGAAATGTAATTTCGCTCATAAATTTCGAAGAACCTCAAGGTACGAGCCCGGGTTCGAACTCACAGTCCTCTGCTAGAGAGGCCATAGGCCAATCCTACGCTACCAAGACTTATGCGCTCAACGATTTGTCGCATATTAGTAGCGTTGCATAACTATCGATAGTTTGACTATCGATAGTCGACATTGAAAAATAGTCACAATATCGATAGGCTTATCGATAGTATCGATAGTAATTTCAGACCAATACTATTGATAGACATCAATACTATCGATACTATCGATAGTATAGCTTTTCAATAGTATCGATACTATCGATACTATTGATCTATATCAATAGTATCGATAGTATTGATGTCTATCAATAGTATTGGTCTGAAATTACTGTCGATACTATCGATAGGCTTATCGATATTGTGACTATTTTTCGAGGTCACGATAGTATTGTCGATACTATCGATAGTTCGATCTATTGTTGGCAACGCTACATATTTGTACGTAACCCTATACTGCCGCCCGACATGCACTTTTTTAAATGCACTAAGATTGTCTTAAATCATGTGCATTTTAGTGCACTTTAGATAGTGCATTTTAGTGCCAGTTAAATGCTACAATAAACATACTGGTTAATTCCTCGAAAGCACCAGTAGTTACGGTAGTTGTATTTGCACGTTGCAAAAGCACGTGCTTGCCGATTTGCCGGATTGTCCATATAATGTCCACGACGCCGTAAAACAATACATAAGAGCCCATACAGCAGCACAGTGTGCCGTGAACACAATGACCGTAAAGAGATATGTGCAGCATTTGCCAAATTGACTCTGTGTTCGACCGGGGTGGTTTATGAATGTAGGCATTTTAGGGGCTTAATCGAAGCAATATTATGCTACGTTTGTTTTTAACGCCCGACACACAAAGAGGGGCGTTACAAGTTTTAAGTTTGACCGCTGTGTGTGTGTGTGTGTCTGTCTGTCTGTGGCATCATATCATATCTCTTAAGCGGGTGAATCGATTTGGATGCGGTTTTTTTTATTTGAAAGCAGGTTTCTTGGCGATGGTTCTTAGACATGCTTTATCGAAATCAGTTCAGCCGTTTCAAAGTTATTAGCTCTTTTGTTAGCTGCAGAAGAGATTTTAGACGCATAACGGGCATTTACTTTATTTTCTAATACATATATGAGCGACCAATAATTGCGTTGGGGATTTTTAAAATAGTTATTACTGTACTTATTCCTTGTCGATATCATGGAGATGCATAATTCAAATGTTTAGATCAAAGAACTGGGCGTATGATGGGTCGTTCAGATTATTTATGCCCAAAATGTTTCGTTTGGACAGTGATTGACAGAATTCAGAAGAAACTCCTGCCAAAGATATTTTACCGGAAAATTTCATTCAAGATGACGCCATGTCTTTGATATTGAACTGAACTTTGTATTGAACTGAACACTTTGTACACCACACAGTCAAACCATTTGATCTGACTCATCGTAGAACGTTTTCACAGTAAGCGTCATACTGATTTTCCTTGTCAAGCATTGTCCTTATCAAGCATTGCGATGTCACGGGTATGTATTACAATAGCGAAGTACGAAAGACCGAATGTATTAAAACATCGAATGGGTCAAAAGACCGACATGATTTTTTTCTGAAACCGTTAACTTTTTAAGATTGTTATAAAACAAACCTAACCTAACCTAATGGGTTCTGTATGATGCCGTTTTAATAAATTCTGAGAAGTTTACGGTTTCAGAAAAAAATCGTGTCGGTCTTTTGACCCATTCGATGTTTTAATACATTCGGTCTTTCGTACTTCGGTATTGTAATACATACCCGATGTCACTGTGACGTTTTCTGTGAAAAGGTTCCATAGTGGGTCACAACTCAGTTAGTTCGACTGTACATGTATGATTGTTGGCGTAGTTTTGGTTGAAAAAAAAATATGTTGTATGCAACTGGCCGAAGATGAATCTATACTAATATTATAAAGCTGAAGAGTTTGTTTGTTTGTTTGTTTGAACGCGCAAATCTCAAGAACTACTGATCCGATTTGAAAAATTCTTTCAGTGTTAGATAGCCCATTTATCTAGAAAGGCTAAACGGATTGGAGGGTGCGGGGGGGGGCGGGTAATTTTTTTTTATCGAGGAACTAAGGAGAGCTATAATTTGATGAAAAAGCGAATTGGATAAAAAAAATAAGCTGCCAAAATTACTAATTCCACGCGGACGGAGTCGCGGGCAAAAGCTAGTTTTTCAATAAATCTTCACAACTTATAAATAGCGGATATTATGCAGAACTCATTTTGACTATATAATGGTTGAGCTTCATACTGAAACAAAGCATGTTTTGAGCATTTAAAAAACAATGAAAACATCGTTTTCGGCTCAGAATTGCTAAAAAAATTGCAGGCAGGTACCTAGATTTAATGATACTGAGCTTCTTCTTCTTAAATTTAAGAGCTATGCTCTTGTCGGTGGAGTGACCGCCACTCCGCGCGGTCTTCGGCCAGCCGTTTGACTTCCTGATACGACACGACACCCACTTTCTCCTTCACCTGGTTAAAATAGGTCAATCTTGGCCTTCCTCTGCCTCGTCTTCCTTCTATTTTTCCTTCCAGCAGGTTTAAAAAGAAATCGTCGTGTCGTATCAAGTGTCCCATCATATGTACCCTTCTACAATTTATGGTCTCCAGTTACTTCTTTAGTTTTAGTTAGTCTTAATTAACATAATTTCTCACAATGTCCTAATTCATTTTCCATCATATCATATTTGTATTCCTTTTTTTTACCACGAACCATACCTTTTAGTGGAAAATGAAATTGGCATTTTCTCAATTCTTGAGAAGTAATAATTGATTAGTACTACATTAACAACAGATTATAAACTTGCTAGTACCAAATACAGACTGATTATTTACCCGGTTCTGTGCGAAGAATAATTTTTCCTTGTAAGCTGGTAATGTAATTCGGTTATGTATTAGTAATAAGGGTGATACTCTGAGACAGTTTCCTCTATAAACTATGACAAACTGGCATTAAAAACCAAGCCCGCAAGCCCGGAGGTCGGTATGGAAATAAAAAGTTAATTAGGATGCTGTCAGGTAAACAGCGGACACCCGCGTCGCCGCAAACAACCGGCTATGCTCGTTCGCGTGACAGAAGCGTAGAGAAGACAGTTTATTCGGTTAATAAAAAGCCTAAATAACGTACGCAAATATTATTATCGTATAAACTCAAAATAATGTACTTACTGTAAGAACATTTGATTCTTAATCACGATAATCCATTCAAATATGAATGAAAAGTGACCCGTTATTTATGCTTGTCTATGTATTTTACTGTGAAGCACTCAGCCAGTGCAAATTATGCACATCATTTACGTCCCCGACCATAATCAAATTACAGTTCCAACAAAACTCATTACCCAACTTCAAAGGGAGCTAATAGAAAATATTTCAAAGATAACTTATTGCAGGAACACATTCCCATAGGGTCTGATGTCTAAGATTTATCTTCGCGCTGAAAAATGGACGGAGGCAAGAGATTAAGCGGCGTGTGAGCGCATGAGTAAATACTCCACAGAGACATAGCTTTATAGAACTGCACGACAGTATATATTTACATTACAAAGACTAGACGTGACCTGCCGCCGACAAAATATACACCATAGCCGATTAGTAACCAGACTGACGGATCCTTCCATTTTTCATAATTTTACGTGGCATAACGTTCGTCACGTAATACATAGAAACGTGCATTATTTAGGATTTTTCGAAATGTCTTCTTATGTAATACAATATGTTAGGTTACATTTGTTTTATAACAATTCTGAAGAAAATACTGTTTCAGAAATAAAATTATGTTAAAGAAAATTATGGGAAATGATCGGGAACCCTAGACTGATTTAAAACATAGATTCCTCAGGTTATTTCAAGCCAAAAATGTAGTCAAATTATATCGATTTGGCTAAATTTGGAAGATATAAAAACATAGACTGCTTAAATCATTACACTTCCTTTTGGCTTTGCCGTAGTCGTGTAAAAACAAAATATAAACTCCTGTTAAAAAGAAAAACAAAAGTAAAAAAAATATAGAATTTAGTTGTGGCTTTCATTCACTTGCTACTAGTAAATGCTACCACTTATAAAATTTCTGGCTTTACCGATGATAAATAACAGCAACTAAATCATTAAGCAACCGCCTAGCTTGCAATGATTTAGCATTTAATCAGCAAACGCAATACTTAGTCAATGCCGTACTGAGATTTACAAACATTGTTAGTATCGATTGGAATGTGCCCAGACGGCTTGGGGAATTGATATCCCGGAGGCTAAGAACCACAGGACTAATAATAGCAAGAATAGCAATGTTATAGTGTGAATTTTATTTCGATGTCGACACTTTTTTGCCTCTTCCACTGTCAATGAGCATGTTTTTTTGTATTTGCATAGCTTTTAGTAGAGTACGAATACACAAATTTAATATTAATACTTTATTGTAAATAATAGTTTTATAGGTGGTATGATTTAAACTGCTCAGCTGCAAGAGCTGGATGTGAGTGGCCGAGGATCGTGCTCAGTGGCGTGCCACGGGAGAGGCCTATGTCCAGCAGTGGACGAGCATAGGCTGATGATGATGATAATGACGATGATGATTAAAACTACGAGATCACATTATCTATGCACCCTGTTGGGCTCAACAATTACGATCCAATGAAATGCAATGATCAGAGCAATGAAAAGTAATTGTTTTTAAACCGCCATCTTGTGTTTATCAATTTTCTGTCCAGTTTACTTCGGAACAGACTGAACTGGGAAAACAATTAATGGCTTTTAGCCATATCTCAGTCATATTCTTAGTACACGAGAAATTTTAAATCCTCTTGTTACTAGTTCTGTGTTAAGAACCATAGCTAATACGTGTCTCGGAAAAGCATGAAAGCTCGTGGATGAAAGACTTTATGAAACCTTATTTTTACGCCGTTAATTTTAGTGACCTAAAAATTTCACTCGTTAAAGAAATCAAAACCATCATAACAGAAATTGTACCGATAATTCGTATCTTTTACTTCATTAAACATACAATCTATAATTGAGTTACATCATTTCTTTATAATGTGTTTTTTTAGACGTACCTAGGTAGGTAGGTTGAAATTTTCAAGACTGATATGCGTTACAGCATAATTTTAGTTAGATATACCTAGTGATATAGAAGTGGCATGGTGTCAGGAAAATGTCATTAAATGTCGTTCTTAAATGATCTGTTCTGGGTAGACCGGGAAGATTAAAAAAAAAAAACTATTAAAGAATTGATCACTTTAAACTAGTATAACAAAATTTTCTTCTATATCATAGGTATACCTTCCTGTGTCTCCCCTTTTTCGGACTATTATATGAGGTTGTTTATCTTTACCTATGGTTATGTACATAATTGTTTGTACGCGATTTAAATGTTAATGATTGGTTGAACATGCAGAAGCCAAGGATATCAAAATGACAAGACGTATGTAAATTTTCGGATTTATTAATTTAGAATCCATGTTTGTAAACAGATTTGTAAACATACATCGTAAGGTCTGTATTAAAAAAATATAAATATGGCTACAAAAGAGTTCTATTACCGTATTATATGCCTAACACAAATGAAATTAAATTGTGTAATATACAGCTTAAGTATCTGAAATAATCACAAGTTTAAAAACAACTCCTAGTGTCCAACGATGGACATTAAAAACTCTACCTGAGCATTTGAAACGTAATTCGATCATAAATAAATTACTTCATAACATTTAAGTTTCATTAAAGAATTAATTATTGAATATACAATAATCGCCAAAGAAATATATTCTATCTATAATATACAAGTAACAAACATTTATCTATATACACTTATTAGTTCGGACTAGTTCACAATTGTAGTCAAAAAGTGCATTCTAAGGAGATTTTTACAAATTTACAAAAAAGGAACACTGCTGGCAGTCGGGAGTGTCCTTAAGTCGCTTCTCACGTGCTGACTGGCCGACCGATCATTTTATGATTTTATCCATAATGCTTGCAACTCTTATAAAAATTATAAGAAAAAACTCAATGGTAGAGTAAAGTCACCAAAAACCTTAACTCTAACCATTCATGCTCCTTATGCAAAACGGTCAATTAGGAGCGTTGGCGACTATTATAAACATAATTTTTAAAGCAGAAAGCACTGCCACTATTATAACTTTCGAACGCATTTGAACGTAGCATGAGAGAAAAGTAAATCTCCAAAGCTGGTTAGATTTTTTCAGCCAGCAGTAAAATCCACTTGTCATTTTACGAGGCAGGCCAGTCGCAAGTGTGAAAGCCATAAAATACGTCGAATGACAAAAACATGAGTCGGAAGATTTGGGCGAAATTCAAAATTTCACACGAGGACACCTACACTATTCTGTACATGCGGGGAACCGCATAAAGCTCTCTTAAAAAATTACAAAAAGTCTCAACATACAATAATTAGCCTATCTATTAATTTATTTACAATTATTGCTATCGAAATGTTGCGCTTACAACGCCCCAGTCATCTAACTGGCTTATTGCCTTTCTACAAATTATAATTCATCCATATAATAATTAAATGTTCTGTCCAAAAAAATAACATAACGGGCAGAGATACCTATGAAATATTTTAATAAAAACCATTTTTAATGGTCTACCATATTGTATTGTCATAACGAACCTTTTAGGTTGTTATTTTTTTGAACAGAATTAACGCAAATAACGCTTAGAAGCAAATTAAAAATAAATTGGCGTCGTTAATGATATGCTTTTAATTTTAATAAAGGAATGATAATGGATAATTATTCTGTGGCTTTAGTAATGAGAAACTCAAGTTCAATAATACAAACTTGTATCAAACCACTATGGCCACAGATTAAGGCATTTCAAAAACATTTTCAACTAGTTGCTATAAGACGAATCAATACTCCCAATTAATAGCTTTTCAGTACCACGTTATAATAATATATTCGCTAGTTAAGTAATCGCAAACTAATCAAATGATAAATGATTAAATTACCTAGCTAGTTGGTTAAATTTATTAGGCCCAATCACGTGTGCTGTGTAAATATCCCACTTTCTAACTGACCCATAAATCAGGTAAGAAAAGTATGTTTTAAATAATTGATAACATTATTAAATTTGTTTAGAAATATTTAGTGCCATTAAAATTGCTATTAGTTTCAACATGAAAAGAACACTAAATTTTACAAAATGAGCGTATCACCCATACATTGATGAAATTGAAAATGTGTTTAAAGCTGACCAGACAGAACCATCAGTCTTATTTCGGGACAAACACCTCTTCACCTTTAAATGCCAAAAATCGTAGTGTCCAAAGATTTTTCGGATTTCAAAATCTCTTTATAGCCGTCGTATTCTATACGTATTCAAGCCAGCTTTGAACCCATTTTGAAAAATGGGCCCATTCGTGTTATAGACAAGATAGTCAAGATAGTCAAAATGTCCACGGTAACCCCCACTGCCCCCTAGCAAGCATGCTCGATAGACCGATTTCGTTTTCTTCCTCCAATGCGCGGTAGCCGGCACGTAAAGTCCGAAATATATGAAAAGTGCGTGCGAAGTATTGTTGGACTTGAGAGCTAGCGCGATAGACTGTCGATGTCTTCAGCTTGTGGTGCTGAGGGTTCTGCGGGTGTGGGGGGAGCGGGCGGCAGCGCGGCCTGCGCTCGCGCCCGCGCCAGTGCCTAAGCGAGCGCGGGCGCGGCGGGCCTCGCTCAGGGACGATGAGGATGCGCCGAACTCAACGAAGAACTACTCACACCGGAATCGCTACTCTTCTCTGACGCACAAGGCTCGCCACCAGCCACGAATTTGACAACGTTAAGCCTATGATCCGACTCACATGTGTCATCTCTGCCGCCCCCAGGTAATCCGACGCCGCGAGTCAAAATCCGTTCCGCATTTGTTCCGGGGTAGCGTTCGATTCTATCGCATTCAGCATCGTCAGGTTGGCGACGGCGGACAGACCGTTTCGCTTGCGGGGCTGGTTCTGGTGGCCTGTGTGATGGCTCGTCTGATCTGTGGACGAGAGGAGATGTTCGAACTCGCACACCGCCGACTCCGACGCCGGCTTCGTAACAGCCAGAGTCACGGGGAAACTGACGGCGACCGAATGGCGAATCACCACCCTCCGAGCTGGAGCCACCGCCCTCGCCTTCACAATCGCCTTCGCCACCTAAGACAAACCAAAAAAATCCTTTATCACCAAATGACATCATTCATCAATTACTAAATTATCTCACAAAATTAATGAACTTACATTCGAGTTGGTGCAGCAGTTGCACGGCAGCAAGAATACGGGTACGGTGCTCCGGAGTCATTATTCCTAAGTAATCAAGATCGGATGGCTCAATTTCTTTAAATAGTTCAATATCTTCATATCCATTTCTTGCAAAGGCCACAGCGTACTCGGGTAAGTCTATTCTTCTCAACAATTCTTCCACCGTTCTCGGTCTCGTTTCCCAAAGTCTTTCACGGCTTTTACACCATTTAGATGATCTAGATCTCATCGTTTCCCTGTCAGATAGTACTTCAACGTGTGCAAATTTAAAGTTTCCAACTTTATTGTTTAAGACGCCTCGCCAGATACCAGACGCGTTCATATTAATAACTTCGATGATGTCTCCTTTCTGTCAACAAAAATGGACGAAATGAAAGTTGCTCTGCGGTTTTGCGTACTTGACTTGATCGGTTTTGAAATTTACATAATATCTTACCTTGTATCTCAGTGCATCTTTTTCGTAAATATTGGGCACGAAATCGACGAGCGCTCGCGCCCGGCACAGCAATTGCGGCGCGAGTAAACTCCGCCCGGCCGGACTTAATTCTATATTTTCTTCTGCCGAGAGAGATGAGTGATTACTACCGGCTCGAACCAATGCTTGTGTGCCTGGACATAAACATTTAAGACTTAGATTTCTAAGGTTTAACTATCGTTATTACCACGACATTGAAAATAAAAATACCTGTAGGTACATCTTTGTAACACTGTGAATAGGTATGACAACATTATTTAGTTTTCCAGGAAAGTGCGATTAGTAACAAATAATAATGCATTTAGGGAGATGTGACTTAGAAACTTGACTACCTATTTACAAAGCAATATCTGTAAGTAATATATGGGGAGTTATTGGTACAAAGAAAGGAAAGACAAACTTATTTACAAAAAACATTTATATTAACACAGACAAATAACTCAATAAATCCACTCACTACTGCCTGATCCGCTGGGAAGACTTTCAAACGAACTATTAGAACAAGGAAACGCTTGGTCAGCGCTCGTCCGTCTATCCGTGCCTTCCGGCCCGCTTTCTTGCCGTAATCTTGAAATTTTCCTCTGTACATCTTGCCTAAGACCTCGCACTTTTCCTGCAAGGTTAGTCACCCCTTCACACTCTTCAGCTGACTGGAACGAATAAAAGAAATGGATAAAGGGCTCACAATTCAAAATCAAGATTCAATTTATTAGCTAATGTATTTATTGAAATTGCCAATTAATTTTGAATAAACCGAATTTAATTTAAACGCACAGCCAAGCGTGGAAAAATATTCTTAGTGTACCTGATGAACGGTCGCTATGTGTTGAGAATCGGTTTCGCTTTCTTGATCTTCGTAATCCGACGAGGCGGGTGATAGTGGATCACCTATCCGGTATCCAGACATCTGTCTATAGCCTCTTCTTGAATCTCGCTCTGATCTAGTGGAGTCTAGTGATATTCCAGATAGTCTCGAACCTATGGACTGAATGTCCGACGCTGCGTAATCCCCACTCTCGCGGTCCCTCGCTGTTCGTAACGGGATCACAGTTGTCGGGTAGGGTCCGCTTTGCGGAATTATTAATCCCCGCCGAGGGGCTCTCGCTAGGCTTATGTCGCCGGCGGTTCTAAGAGATATCACTCCTTCACCTCTAGGTTCGTTGCGAAGATTAAGCGTGAAACAAACACGGCCGTTTTGGAACGTAGCTGCCGGAGCTCCTCCGCCCATGAGGAAGTCTTCGGGGTCACTCTCGTACGGTGGCTCATCATACCAGTGGCCTCGCCCAGTGAGACCTCTCGCTTCGTCGTCGTACATATACGTGTCGTCTGTAAACGAGCTCTCTATTAGACGTTTTTCTGCGTAGTAGCTTTCAATAGCGCAAAATAAAAATACGTGCGAACATAATTTGCGAAAACATTTACCGTAACATGACCATCCGTAGGTGGCGCATAGTGGCGGTATCACTGACAACACTGCTTTTTAAGCTGTGTACGAACATCGTAAAGCCGTGCGTGGTCTGATGCAAATTATTTTTAAACGACATGCAAGTAAATTTTATTTCAACGCAAATTAAATGTCTGATGGATGATGGCGAGTTTCCAAATTGCCGTTTCTGGATCGTAAGAACTTAAAACGTCATAGAGCCCACATATTTGGCGCTGTTTTTATGATGTAACATGATGTTAATTAAGGTATCGTCCCGTGAAATGGGAACATAATAAAGTGATTGATGAACGCTAAACAACAAAAGCACACTGAACAACAATATCCTAACAGATAATCGTTGCAAATTCATCAAAAAAGAAGCATTCCGCAAAGATGATTTAATAAAACGAACAATAACGAGAATGTGCAAGCGACATGCGATTTTCAAATAGTAAAAAAACATGGAATAATTAATAATAGCCTGAATTATTAAAATACTGCTAGGAACTCAATAAACATCAACGACAGGATTCACCCAAAGTACTTATTATGGTATTGCTGTATTCAAATAATTCAGTTATTTAAGATAATGATAATGTGAAGAAGTTAAAATTTTGATATAGTAATTAGACATTAACATTTATATTTAAATCCTGGACTCACAGTCGTCAATTGAATTTAAAGGATTCTAATCTCCAATTGTATATTTTATGACAAAGCGTCACAGTATATTAAAAACTGACTAAATATCAATTGACGTCTCTGAGTGCACAAGTTAACGCCTTGAATTTTCATATGAATAAAATACTATGATAAATATATTAATGTAGTACTGTAACATATATAATGATTTTTAAGATTTTTTCTGTTTCAGGATATCATTTGCGTCTAAATCAAGTCAACAAGTCATCAGTAAGAAATGTCATGGGGCCAAATATGAAGCTGTTCTTATTGATTTTCTACTATACTCAAAACCATTCTTACGAAACATACCTCCAAAAGGTCCTCTTACGCCATCCCGTCCCATGTTCATAAGACCATGCCTTATATCCCTAAGAATCTGAAAAGAACAAATACATTTTTCATAGAAGAATATTAAACATCATAGTCATTATTTCTTCGTAAATTCTTTTAACTAACCAAGAAATCTGAATAAAAGTAAGCTTGTATAAAAATAACTAACTTTTCATATCATTATTCATGAATTCGCTAAGTGACTTTTGTAAACTTGAAAGTCATGTATTTATCAGAGGTAAGTGATAAATGTCGAAAAGTTTTAACGCGGCTTTACAAATTGTGCTATTCAATGTTTTTTGTGCGATAAAATCACAATTTTATGACGAAGAAAACATATTAAAAGTAAAAAAGTGTAAAATATAATTAACTTTAAATGATTGCTATATTATTGGAAATAAGCAGGCCTAGCGGTTTGACTTATCGCCTATCAAGCACAGGACTGTGAGTTCAAATCCGAGTTCGCACTTCTGAGTTGCTGGTGATGATGCAAAATGATGATGACTATCATTATTAGTAAAAGACTTAACCCTTTTTTTACATGGAATCATCAAATTAGTCAAATTTAGCAACGACACAAAACTAATGAGAATTCCCTTAGGGTAGGTACATAAAAAAAAACAAAGAGCATTCGATAACGAATCGTGTTCAACTCAATTCGTATGAAGATGCCGACTTCCTGTTCAATAAAAAAATTAATAACCGACATCATACCAATCGTCGTGCCATGTACCCGAAATTCGTGCGGCAACAGTTTATTGCGGCAGTAAAATTTCAATGTTCGATATTCCAAAGTACCAGGGGCCTATAGTTTTACGAGAGTTCTAAATGTGCTGAGCAAGGGGCTTCGGAAGTTTCGAAGGGAAGCGATACAACTGCCTCTAATAGGCTTAGCTTGAGATTAGGGCACGATTAGCCCACGGTTCGGTTCGCGCGTCGAATGTTCGAGACACTCGAAGATTACATGTTACTGTGACTCTCACATCAGATTATGTCTTCAATGTGTGTGTGATAAGGATAAAGGGCCTTTCCGTGTAATGCCAGTGTTAACGTTATTGAGTGCGTTTACTATGCGTAGAGCGATAAGAGAAATACAAATCATTACAATTACAGTAAAACTTAGTTACCTCTTCTTGTTCTCTCGCTAGCTTGTCTTTTTTCTTCATCGCTTCCTGAACTTTTAACTGTAACAAAGAATAAGACTCTCATTAAAATTATCCTCATATGGGTACCTATTGTCATAAAACTTATCTGATATAATTTTTCTACAACTTCAGTGTTATCAATTAAGTATATTGATATATTCGATTATCATCCCAGCCTGTAGAGCTATTTTAATTTAATGCGATTGGTATTTCTAAAAAAATTATATTAAATTACATCATGCTTTTGTACATCAATACTAAACAGGATTAAGTGCAAAATGCAACATAACAGTGCAAAACTAATGCGTGCTGTGATCAACTAAACGTGATGAAGCCAACATAAAAATCAAGACAGTTTTGGAACAAAAGAAACCGACAGAAAATATTCAATCTGCCATTAATATTTTTAAAGGCGTACATGTAATTGTAATTGACAGCCGGGGTAAATAGGGTGCAGAAGGATATCAAACGTTTGTACTACTGTAGACCATAGGCCAAATAAATAGTAAGAAGTAGTATCTGCGAACAATAAAATGCAGCCGGTAAAACTACGTCTCGCCGTGTGTATACGGTACGCACACAAGTGCATTCCAACTTTGCCAAGCAAACTGGTTTAGTCGAGGCGTAGTTATTTTTTATTTGGTATGAAATATAAACACACCTTCCTGGCAATTTATATGTACTCTGGCTGTCAATTAAGTTGTACTTCCATTAAGTCTGCAGTAACGAAAAATAGTTATTGTGCTTTCGTTAAAGTGCAACCCATGAAACAATAGATGGAATAATAAACCAGCCAATAGTAATGTTTTGATCCACCTCCAATTCTTTGCGCATGCCGAATGAGTTTCCAAAAAGTGCTTTAGTTTAAATTTTGAATTTTGAAAATAGTCAGTTAAAGCTCTGATGGCAAATAATAGTTCATCGTAAACATATACATACGTTTTTTATAATAACATACGTAAGTAGTGTCATTACAGAAGGGATATTAGATAATTAAGTATAATAATTATGAAGAATAATAAAAATACCTATTAGATATAACAAGCAAAAGTTGTATGCGA